>LR738713.1:584285193-584330278 GCA_902687465.1 Secale cereale
GGGGGGGGGGGGGCGCCTGGGCCCCCCAGGCCTCCGCTGATGCCCCCCTTTGGCATATATTTAACACGCGTCCCGAAACCCTCGAGACGGGAACCCTTTTTCGCGATCTCATTTCTGTTCCGCCGCCGCCGCGCTTCCAAGATCGGGAGCACCAGGAGAACTCTTCCCGGCACCCTGCCGGAGGAGAGGATCACCACCGGGAGCCTCTCCACCACCATGGACGCCTCCCGGATGAGTTGTGAGTAGTCTCCCTTGGACCATGGGTCCATGACCAGTAGCTATGTGATGTTCTCCTCCCCTTCTTGTGCTTCACTAATTAGACCTCGTGAGCTGCCCTACATGATCGAGGCACATATGTAATCCTTATGCTGTTGCTATGATGAGTTTGCTGGGATCCGATGGATTGTGAGATTATGTTCAGATTGTGTTTGAGTAATATATTTGATTTACCTCTTTTATATTTATGTTCGTAAGTAATTCTTGCATGTTCTCCGTTGCTATTTATTGCTTTGGCCAAGTAGTAGGTAGTGACTCCAAGAGGGAACGTTATGCTTGATTGTGGGTTCATGCCCCTCGATGACTAGCTTGAGTGACAGAAACATGAGTCTAGGGGATGTGATGTTGTCACAAGGGGGAAAACAACAGTGCTTGTGCCCGCGGGTGCAAGGATTGTTTACTTTACGCAAAGTTCTTTTAATGAAGTTGTCTGTTGCTTTGAGTTTACACTATGGGTGGGACTCGCAACTTAATACCAGCGAGATGTTCTGGATAGATATCTCAAGGTGGATGATTAGTAGTAGATGCAGATGGATTTCGGTCTACTTGCCTTGGCGTACCGCCCATGCTTTGAACCTCTACCTTTCTTGCAACATAGTTAGCATTGGTTTGCGCACATAATTCTGTCAATTGCCCAGCTGTAATTCGTTTACCTCACATAGCTGTTTTATCGTCTTTTGGGAGAGAGACATCACTAGTGAACATCATGGGACCCCGGTCCATATTACCATCACTGATCACGTCCGCTAATTACTTTCTGCTTTTACTTACTATTTGCAGCAATACCTATCACTATTATCACTTGCGTTTGATCCTTTGTAAACGACAAGGCCGGAGGGATTGACAACCTCTCTGTACTCGTTGGGAGCAAAGTTATTTGTATCTGTGTGCAGGTCCACGTTGATTGCTAATATCTGGCGCCGTTAGCAGTTGACACCTTCTTGTTGAAACTAAGAGTCTCAGGGGAAATCGATCCTTGGTATCTTTGCCAAGGGAAAACTTCCGCTACACTGCATCTCAAACCTTCCACTTGGGGTAACCAACGAGGGGCAAGAAGCCATCAGTGCCCCGCGCTTCAGTAGCGGCTGGAGGAGGATCTTCCCGGGCTGGGGCCAACGCTCCTGCCACCCCTCGTGCCTCGGCGACAACTGGAGCGGGGTCTTCTCAGACCACCGTCCCTGCTCCCGCCAAGCGGTCGAGGGCGCCTACTCCTCCAGCTCCTCGTGCCGGGACGCGCGAGGCGGACTTTGACTTCTCCGTGCTCAGTTCCGACGAGGAGGAGGAGGAGTAAGTACTGGTAACTCTTGTTTCTTTTGATTTTTGTTGCTCTTGTCTTGAATTTTCTTTGTCTGATTCTGATTTTGTCTATCTTCCAGGACCCTGGCCCAGAGGGCGGCGAAGAGGGCCAAGATCCCAGTGGTCGATCTTGAGGACGAGCCCGCCGCAGCAGCAGGAGATGCGCCTGCGACAGGCTTGCCGGACCAGGCAGCTGCTCCGCAGAGCAGCCCCCAGTGCAGCCCCCAGCGTAAGTCTTCTGACCTCTCTCCGCTTGTCGGGCGCGCGCGGGTTTTTCATCCTTGTTAATGTTTTCGCTTGTTCGTTGACTTGTGCAGAAGCAGAGCAGCAGCCTCAGGAGCGCCAAGGGATCGCTCCCGACGAGCCGCGCGTCTCGACCCCTCCGCCAAGGAGAAGCTCCCCGGCGAGGGAGGACACCCCGCCAAGGGCGGGCACCCCGCCAAGGGAAGGCGTCAGCGGCCCTCCGCCGGTGGGGGCTACCACCACGCCGCCGAGGGAGGACTCCCCGGTGAGGAACCCCGTCGAAGAAGAGGCCCGCGCAGGTAACCCTTGTGCTTTTCTTCTCTTGAATTTCTCTTTTTTGGATATTTGCTTGACAGTTACTTTCTTCTTTCTTCTTCTTTTCTTGTCTTCAGACTCGTCCGCTCCAGAGCCTATGGAGACGGAGGCCACCACCGAGGAGGCCGCGCGCGGCAACGCTGGTGACGCCGCGGCCACCGAAGAGGCGATCGGCACTGACGAGCCTGCCGTCGAAGAGGCAGCCAGGGCCGCCGACGCGGCAGCTGAGGAGGGGACCGGCGGTCGCACTGACGGCCCTGAGGCCGCAGGAGCGTCAGACGCTGCGCCGACAGCCGACCCTGCTGCTGCCGCGGCCGAAACTGGCGCCTACCTGGAGGCTGGAAACGGGGTCTTCATTCAGCTCCCGTGGGCATCTACGTCAAGGGCGCCCGCGGAGGGAGAGGCCTTCGACGGGGAAGTCCTCGCCTCCGCCGGGCTGAAGTTCGTCGACGCGCCCGGCAGCAGTAGCGAGTCCGAGGAGGAGCAGCTTCTGCGGAGGCTCCTGGCCCTATACCGCGCCAGGCAGGCCAAGCTGGAGTCCCGAGAGGCTCTGGCCGCCAAGGCGTGCGTCGACTTGGAGAAGCGCGCCGAAGAGCTCCGGGCCGCCAACCAGACGGCCCTCCGATCCTTGGCGGAGGAGCGGGAGGAGCTCGCCGAGGCGCATCAGGCGTTCATACTCGAGAAGGCCGAATCAGAAGAGCAGCAACGACTCGCCGCCGAGGAGTTGTCTCGGCGGGAAGGTGAGCTGACGCAGCGGAAGGTCGACCTCGATAGCAACGAGGACGACCTTGCCGCGCGCGAACAGTCCCTTGGCGGAGCCCTGCAGAAAGCGAGGGACGCCGCTGCAGCTGCAGAGACTGCCAAGGGAGACTTGCAGGCGAGGGTGGTGCAACTGGAGATCCACTTGAAGACGAGCAAGGAGAAGGTTGCTGCGCTCACATCGGAGAGGGAGAAGGACGCCCACAGCCACTCCGAGCTGCAGGTCCGTCTCTCCGACAAGGGCAAGGAGCTCGCCATCGCCAAGGATTCCGTTGCAGACTTGGAGTTGAAGCTGTCCACCCTCACCGCATCACTTGACAGCGCCAGAAATCGGGAGACGAAGCTGAAGGAGGACCTCAGGGCTGAGAGGGCACTGTTGGACAACGCCGCCCTCTCCCAAAACAACTTCAGATTGACGGTAGAGCACTGGACCGAGGGGCTTGTCGCCGCCGCCGCTGATATCGACAGGGAGTTGGCGGGGCTGGGGACAGAGCACCTCGGCTACTCCACCGACGAGAACCTCCCTCACAGCGCCAAGCTAAGCTTGTTCATCAGGGGAGTGGCGCCGGCCCTCGAGCAGCTCCGGGAGAGGATCCCCACACAGCTGGCGAACGAGGCGCGCAGGCTTTGCAAAGGAGTCATGGAGAGGGTGCTGATGAAGATCGCCTACCGCAACCCAGGACTCAACCTCGACAACGTCCTCAGGACCTTGCCGCCCGACGCCGACCAGGAGGCGCTCAAGACCCTTGTCGCACCCATCGTGGCCAAGGTGGGCAAGATCAAGAGAGTCGACGGCGACCACGCGGACTAGGCTGTTTTCCTTTTTGCTTCCTTTGTCGCTACCAGCCATGTTACAAACAATAGTCTATTAGAACAGCGACAAGTCATTTTGTATCATAACTTTGTTTTGGGTAGTTAATGCAGTGTTATTTCCTTTACTCGACTTCTTTGCTTTGTATGCTTTTACCCTACGCTTTTAGGGAACTTGCCGGCAAAGGGACCCTTGCCGCGAGCGCTGAGTGAGGAACTTCAGCAGCCTGCTGGCAATGCCGCTACCGGTAAGAAACCTTGCCGCAGCTAGGCACAGCACACTTAGGCTGTTGAGCGAACTCGAAAACGAAGTAAGGGCGCGACACGTGTCGCAGCACACTTAAGCCGTTGAGCGTGCTCAAAACAAAGTAAGGGCGCGGCTAGCTACGAGTTGGTTCCTCCGCGCACAGGTTTTCCATACAAAGTGCAGTCGTTCAAGGAAGATAACTTTAAAATTTAAAAAGTTGAATGCTCAAACTTTGGCGACTTAGCTTTCGTGTCGTCTGCTTCCCGGCAAGGCGAGGCTTTCTTGAATGGCACTTGGTCCATACCACTGTCTCCTTCCCCCGGCAAACTTGTGCGCGAGGAAAAACTTCTTCTGAGAAAAAGAAAAAGGGAGGAAACATAGATATGGAGCCTTGTGGCTCATTATTGCTTACCGGAGGTGTGTGCTGCACAAAGTGTCAGATAATACATGCAAGAAAAACGAAAAGGCATGAAACGACAAGTTGTGCGAGGCACATAAGTTTTACTGATGCACGGGGTCTGCGCCCGGTTTTGTACAAAGGTTTACATGCAACAGCGGCAAGACTTGTACAAAAGGTGGTTGCCGGAGCGGATCACGGCAACCGCGCCTCATGGGTGAAACTTGCGAAGGTGCTCAATGTTCCAGGAGTTGCTCACCGGTAAGCCCTCTTCGGTCTCAAGGCGGACAACGCCGGGCCTTGTGACTTGTCTCACCCGATAAGGGCCTTCCCACTTCGGCGTCAACTTGTTGGAATTCTTGGCGGACTGAACGCGCCGAAGAACAAGGTCACCTTCCTCGAGACTTCTGGCTTTAACTTTGCGGCTATGGTAGCGGCGCAAAGCTTGCTGGTATCGAGCAGCTCGTACAGCAGCCTGAAGACGGTCCTCCTCAAGGAGCAGTGCGTCGTCTTGCCGCAGCTACTCTTGCTCGAGCTCATCGTAAGCGAGCACTCAAGGTGACCCGTATACGAGTTCCGTGGGGAGAACTGCCTCTGCTCCATAGACAAGAGCAAAGGGTGTCTGTCCAGTGGCTCGATTTGGTGTCGTCCTGATTGACCAAAGAGCCGCTGGCAACTCTTCAATCCAGTTTCTTCCGCATTTACGCAGCCTGTCGAAAGTTCTTGGCATGGAACTGGCACGCTTCACACTTGGTTACTTGTGCAGTTGCATCCTGGAGGGCTTCTGGCCAAAAGAAACCTTGCCGGAACGCCTTGCCGGCAAGTGCTCTTGCGCCAATGTGGTGGCCACATATGCCTCCATGTATCTCTGCCAACAACTTTTGCCCATCTTCCCGGGGAATGCACTTCAATCTGACACCATTGAGTCTTCTTCTGTATAGTTCATTGCCGACGAACTGATACATACTTGACTGCCGGGTTATTCTCTCTGATTCTTCTGGCTCTTCGGGAAGTTCTCCAGTTTGAAGGAAACGGACAATCTGCTGCGCCCATGCTGGAACCTGAGGCTCAACAACAAGGACTAAAGGCATCAGTGCTGCTGCGGGAACGTCAGCTTCTACGGCAAGAACCTGTGGCTCGGCCAGAGCTAGACGTTCCCCGGCAAGCTTGCCGGGGCAAAACTTGTCGGGAACGCCTGCTTCAACTGTACAAACCCTAGGGTCTGCAGGAGCAGACTGTTCCTCAGCAACTTTATCGTTGATCCTGGGGACCTTGTTGGCGGCGGCTTCGGGAAGCTCTGCCGGCAAGTAGTCACCAGAAACTAACTTTCTCTTCTTACTTTGTCCAATTGATGGTGTAACGGATGGTTGAATTAACTTGAGCACAAAGATCCCTGGTTCCACAGGTAGCTTTAGTGCAGCACACTTTGACAGGCTGTCTGCGATGTCATTTTGAGCTCTCGGAACGTGCTCCATCTGTAGGCCTTCAAAGTGCTCTTCAAGTTTCCTCACTTCGTCGACGTAAGCTTCCATCAACAGACTCTGGTAGCTTGTAATGCCCAGGATGGGACTAAATCTCTTACGTGTCGAGGCACGACTTAGAGACTTAACCCCATGCTGGAATGATCGCAAGTCTGGTATCTTTGCAAAACTCATGTAAAAGATGGGGATGGAAAACATAAAATAGTCGGCTTACAATCGCCACGTCACACAAATACAATACATGTCTCAAGCATCATACAATAAAACATCACAGCCCTCTAAGGGTAAAATCCAAATGACAAGATACCAAACATAATTAAATCCACAGGTCGGATCGAATCCTAGTAGAAGTCTCCACTACTGATCATCAGGATAACGAACATAGTATCGACTACGCTCCTCGTCATACTCCCAGTCTAGCTCGGTGCCATCACCTGGATAGCTCACCATCGGACCTGCATCTGGTGTGGTGAAGTAACTGTGAGCCACAGAGGACTTTAGCAATCCCGTTCCCGGGTAACAAGACTATTTAAGCCTTGGGAGAGGATAAGGCTGAAGAAAAGAATAAGTGTCTGCAGCAGCAACTAGCACTAGCTTACGTGAAAGAGTGCGAGAAGAGAAGTGCCTCGGTCGAGAGATGATCACGAAGTGATCCTAGCTACAGCTCAACAAACATAACCCCACCGTGTTCAACTCCCGAATCCCTATTCGGAAATTGACAGTCACGGTACACACGCTGGTAGTGTATTAGAACAATGTGTCAAGTTATCTACAACCGGATATTAACAAGCTCCCATCTGCCACATAACCGTGGGCACGGCTTTCGAAAGTTCATAACCCTGCAGGGGTGTTCCAACTTGGCCCATTACAAGCCCACGATCCGCGGAGTCGCAACTCCAAAGTGGGAAGACCCGAGTATTCTCGGAATCCCGTGCTCAAGATACTCCGAACTAAGGTAAGGCTAATCCAGCTAATCCTCCCGGTGTGTCGACACCCTGATAGTAGCCGCGCGTATCTAAGTCTCAGGACACGACCGGATGGGTGATGCTACGGGTTTTTACCAGACCTCGAGTTTCCTTGAGGTGGCCCCGCAGGACCCCCAGTTCGGACCAACACTCATGTGGAGCACTGGCCCGGGGTTGTTGATTAAAGAAAAAGGGTTTATAACTCCCTATGCAAGTTTAATTTGTTATTAGGCAAATAGTACCAATGTTGGGATTTGCTGGAAAAGACTTAGCACTTAGCGGTTTATCGAGGGGGTCCCATACACCCCAACCGTGTAAGGAACACATAATCTAGGAACATAACACCGTTTTATACGGTTCCTAACGGCATGAGTGGAACAAATCACCAAGCAAAAGGCTTAGCCTTCCACCCTTGCCAATATATAGATGATTTCATTTTAAGCATTTATATAGTGTGATATAACCCAACAAAACTTCAACATGAAGCAAGCATCTTTGATCTTCACCTGCAACTAGCAATGCTATAAGAGGGGCTGAGTGAAGCGTACTTAGCCAAGCAATGGTTGCATAGGTAGGGTGGTTAAACATGGTCATGGTTACAAGTAGGAGGCTGGCAGGAAGAACATGGGCATCGAGGCAAAACTATAGAGCGGAACTACTAGCAATAGGCAAAGATAGTAATGTTATCGAGGTTCGGTCATCTTGCCTGAAGTGTAATCGTTCGGATCGTAAGAAGGGTCCTCGTGCTCAACCTCGTTGGAAACCTCGTGCTCGTACTCGTACTCAGTCTCAGCTTCCGGCTCTAAACAATACAATCGCACAAGGCACAAATCAACAAGATGCAATGCGCACACCAAAATGATGGATGCATGATGGATGCACTAAGGGAGCACACGGAGCACGGAAAATAGCACTCAAGTAAATCACTTCAAAACATGGCAACAAAAGGAGATTATGAATCTACACAGAAAATCAATCAAGTTTCATATAAGACTCGCTGAAATCGGAGCTACGGGCTAAAAGTTATGCCCGAAACAAGAAATATGCACAAGCCGAAAATTACAGCAACATAGCAACTTCGGAGCACTAGAAAAGTAAGCTACAGCACTCAAACACCATGGCAAAGAGCATGAACATAAACTAGACATATCCTACAGCAAATAAGTCCAAAGGTGCACCCCCAAAGGAGCCACGGTTCAATAGCAACAAGCTTGGACATATTGAACTTGACAATAAAATTCTGACAGCACAATTTTATTGAAACTTTGGAGCAAAAGTTAAACATGCTACAGCCACTTAAATAAGCATGTGAGAACATGAATGGAAAGACAACAATATATACTCCAAGGAACCATCAAGATCCACCCAAAAACTATCATGGTTTGTCCTAGAGCAGCAAGCAAACATGGCATCGGAACGTTACTGATTTCAGACTTCGTGAAAATCCACTAAGTGTTAAAACAACAGTTTCATCATGGCGTCTAAAAGAGCAAGTTTAAGTCACCTCGAAACTAAACATGGCAAGTGGTAAGCACCACATCAAAGTACACATGATGGTGATTCCGAAACATACAAGCATGCATCTTGGAGATAAATACAACGATAGCAATGAGCTCAACAAGATGGCATTTCATAACAAGTGAAACAACATCACAGCCACATGGCACTTTGCAACGAAGATATACATGGCAAGAATAAATCTATCGTGCAACCTAACACAAGCAACATGTAGAGCATGGCAAGACGAACACGTGGACATGTCATTTGCATCATTCGGACAAACGAGCTAAAAGATATCACTATGCAAAGATGGCATACAACAACACATAGCAGCAGTTTATATCGGGATGCACTCTTGCAACAGAAAAATAAGCATCTAGATGATCTCTAACATGCATGGCACAATGGAATGAATCGTAGTGCTAGTCACCACGAACGTCTGGACACCTCATTCACTCAATTCGGAGCTACACACACAAAGTTATTCATGTTTGAAATCAGCATCAGCAGCACAAAAATATAGAGACTTAGGGCTTTTTGAATCAACCTTCAGATCTGAAAAGGAGCTGGAGAAGTGGATCGGGCCGGGGCGGTGCGTTTCGGGCCCGGAGTCAACGGATCGGGCCCGGGCTTCGCGGATCGGGCAGAGGCCCGACGGATCCGGCCCGCGGCGCCTGGTCGAAGCAGATCTGGAGAAGCGTCCGACCCCGACGGCGGCTGGGCTTCGAGGGCCTCGGGCGATCGGGCCCAGCTGCTGGCAACGCGGCGGATCGGAGGAGCGGCGCCGAGCTGGCGTTGCGGGAGGAGGCTCCGGCCTTGATGTGCGTCGGGTGATGCGGCGGAGGCATCCTGGGCCTCGGCCTTCAGCGGAGGAGGCCCGACGGCTGGCGCTTGCCGGCCTGGAGGCGTTCGACCGACGGCCCAGGGGGGAAGCCCGACGCGCCTGGAGCGGAAGGAGCTGGCGATGCGGTGGCTGGTGCGGGCCGAGGGAGGCGGAATCGGCTGGCGGGCGGCCTCGGGCCCCTTACGCGGTTGCGGCCTGGGCCGGAGGAGGCGGTCGGCCTGGCGGAGCGACGCGGGGTGCGGGAGCCCAGGCGAAGCGGGAACGATGGATCGGCGATGTGGTCCAGGCTCGGGCGAGAGCTTCGAGCGAAGAGGCTCGGGCCTCGGTGCGGTGGGATCTGGCGAGGCGACCATTCCAGGTTGGCTGGATCGCTCGATCCAGTGCCTGGCGGCGGCGAACGAGCCTCGAGCGGGAGCGTTGACGAGGGGAACACCTGGATCTGGCCGGCCGGTGGGATTTCTGCGGTGGAGGGCTGCCAAGTGGCGATCTAGAACTGGCCAGATCCGAAAATTGAGGGGAGGAGGAGCTAGAGGTAGGTGGAGGGAGTGTAGGCTGCCAAAAATGGCATGGGGATGTTATATATATAGTAGGTGCTAGGGTTTGAGGGATTTGGTGTGGTTTGGAGCCCTCCGATCGCGATCTGACGGATCCGATCGCGAGGGAAGTTAGGATGGGCCAAGAGGAGGGAAGTGGGCTGTTGGAGGGATGTCTTGGGCCACAAAGTGGAGGCACTTTGAGCCCACTAGAATAACTGTTGAGGTAGCAAACGGACTCGAAACGCGACGAGATTTGACAGGCGGGTTACACACACCAAAACAACAACACACGACAAGTCTCACACCAAACCGGTAACGTTACCCGGACAAACACCAAAGTAGGCCTACGGGACGCCACGGACACGTGAGGGAGCTCCGGAACGCGAAACGGACAACGGGAAGGAACGCGTGGAACCGGATGCAAACGACAACACAAATGCAATGCGACGCACATGTCTACATGATATGAATGAATGCCACACACGCACACAACAAAACGACGAAAACCCGAAAGACAAAGAACCCGTAATGGAATAGATGAAGCCGGAGATATATTATATGCCCAAAAGGGAAAGTATTACATCCGGGGCATTACAAACTCTCCTCTACTACAAAAAGATCTCGTCCCGAGATCTAGGACTGGAAAAAGGAAGGGTACTCGGAACGAAGATGATCTTCTCGTTCCCACGTAGCCTCTCGGTCGGTGTGATGTGACCACTTTACTTTCAAGAATTTGATGGACTTGTTGCGGGTCTTGCGTTCGGTTTCTTCGAGAATAGCAACGGGATGCTCTTGGTAGGACAAATCTTGTTGAAGATCAATCTCTTCAAACGGAATCATGCGTTTAGGTGCCTTGAAGCATTTGCGGAGTTGAGACACATGGAACACATCATGAACATTGGCGAAGTTGGAAGGTAGCTCAAGTTGATAGGCTAGGTCGCCTCTTTTGCCAAGAATCTTGAAAGGCCCGACGTATCTAGGAGCAAGCTTTCCTTTGATACCGAATCTTTGGGTGCCTTTCATCGGAGACACACGGAGATAAACGTGATCATCAATGTTGAAAGCCAAATAACGATGCTTGCCGTCATAGTAGCTCTTCTGACGCGACTGAGCGGCCTTGAGATTCTCACGTATGACTTTGCACATTTCTTCGGCTTCTGAGATCAAGTAATTGCCAAGAAGTTGACGTTCGCCTGTTTCAGACCAGTTGAGAGGGGTACGGCACTTTCTGCCATAGAGGATTTCAAACGGAGCTTTCCCTGCACTTGCTTGGAAGCTGTTGTTGTAAGAGAACTCGGCAAATGGAAGGCAGTCTTCCCATTTCATGCCAAAAGATATGACACAGGCTCTGAGCATGTCTTCTAGAATCTGATTCACTCGCTCGACTTGACCACTAGTCTAAGGGTGAAAAGCAGTGCTGAACCTGAGCTTAGTGCCCATGGCGGACTGAAAGGAGTCCCAGAACCTGGATGTGAACAAACTTCCACGGTCTGAGGATATCACTTGAGGAATTCCATGTAAGGACACAATTCTGGAAGTGTACAGCTCTGCCAATTGAGCTGCATTGATGTATTCTTTGACTGGAAGGAAGTGAGCGACTTTGGTAAGCTTGTCAATCACCACGAAGATAGAATCATTCCCTCTCTTGGATTTAGGAAAGCCAGTGACGAAGTCCATTTCAGTGTGGTCGAACTTCCACTCGGGAATAGGAAGAGGTTGGAGAAGACCGGCTGGACGTTGATGTTCTGCTTTCACTCTTCTGCAAACATCACATTCATTCACGAATTGGGCAATCTCCCTTTTCATGCGTGTCCACCAGTAAGACTGCTTGAGGTCTTGGTACATCTTGGAGCTGCCAGGATGAATGGAAAGGAGAGAATCATGTGCTTCTTCCATTATGAGCTTCCTGAGATCACCTTTGGGAACAACGAGTCTGTCCTCGAAGAATAAGGTATCTCCCTCATCAACACGAAAGCACTTGTATTTTGGAGTGCCCTTTGCAATGCCATGTTTCACCTTTTGCACCATGGTATCACTGAGTTGGGCCTCACGGACCTGATCTTCCAAGGTAGGAGCAATTTGAAGATTTGCAAGAAAACCCTGCGGAACAACTTGGAGGTTGAGTTTCCTGAATGCTTCACAAAGCTCAGGCTGAAACGGCTTGATAAGAAGGCTGTTGCAATATGCCTTTCTGTTCAAAGCATCTGCAATCACATTCGCCTTGCCAGGAGTGTATTCAATGCTGGGATCATACTCTTGGATCATTTCAACCCAACGAGTCTGGCGGAGGTTCAGATGCGGCTGTGTAAAGATGTACTTCAAGCTCTTGTGATCGGTGAAGATGTCAACTTTTCTGCCCAACAACAGATGTCTCCACGTAATCAAAGCATGCACCACAGCTGCTAGCTCGAGATCATGTGTGGGATAGTTCTACTCACTTGGCTTGAGTTGACGAGAAGTGTATGCCACAATTCTCTTATCTTGCATAAGCACACCACCAAGTCCTTGAAGATAAGCATCACAGAATACTTCATAGGGCTTGGACACATCTAGAGGAGTCAGAACTGGAGCAGGGACGAGCTTTTCTTTGAGAGTTTTGAATGCCACTTCACACTCTGGAGACCAAAAGTATTTGACATTCTTCTGAAGCAAGTTGGAAATAGGCTTGGCAATCTTGGAGAAATTCTCAACGAACCTTCTGCAATAGCTGGCAAGACCCAGAAAACTGCGGAGTTGCTTGATGTTCTGAGGAGCTTCCCAGTTGACAATTGCTTCAACTTTCTCGGGATTTACCGCAATACCGTCAGCTGAGATGATGTGGCCCAGGTACAAGACCTTATCGAGCCAAAATTCACACTTGGAGAACTTGGCATAGAACTTATGCTCACGGAGTCGATCAAGAACCAGACGTAAGTGCTTTTCGTGATCTTCTTCATTCTTGGAAAACACCAGAATATCATCCAGATACACAAGCACAAACTCGCCAGTATAGGGGTTGAAGATGTAATGCATCATCCTCGAGAAGGTTGGAGGAGCATTGGCGAGACCAAAGGACATGATTGTATACTCGTATGAACCGTAGCTCGTTCTGAAGGCAGTCTTGCGAATGTCTTGCTCGCGAATGCGAATTTGGTGATAGCCCATTCGGAGATCGAGCTTAGAGAACACTTTAGCCCCTTTGAGCTGCTCGAAGAGTTCGTTGATGTTGGGGAGCGGATACTTGTTCTTTATTGTCTTCTTGTTCAATGGCCGGTAATCAACACAGAGACGCTCCGTGCCATCTTTCTTCTTGACAAATAAGACACCACAGCCCCAAGGAGACGTACTAGGCCTGATGAGACCCATACTCTCCTGTTTATCAAGCTGCTTCTTCAATTCCTTCAATTCGTCCGGAGAGAGCTTGTACGGACGCCTGCATGCTGGCTCAGTACCCGGCTCGAGTTCAATGACGAATTCCACCTGACGGTGTGGAGGCATGCCTGGAAGTTCTTCAGCAAAGACGTCTTGATATTCGTTAACCACCGGAATTTGAGATATGGCATTAATTTCGCCCTTATCATTGAGAGAGAAAAGCCTGATAGTGTTATCCCTGGAGGCAAAGATAATCACATCTTCATCAGGATGAGTCATCTTGACTTCTTTGTGTGCACAATCAATGTGAGCATCATGCTGAGAAAGCCAATCCATCCCGAGGATGAGGTCGATGTCGGAATTACCAAGAACCACCGGATTAGACAGAAAGCGATAATCACCCTTGCGAATGGACACATTCGGAGCATATATACTGGAATGCATTCGTCTCCCCGGAGAAACAACTGATAACTCCCTTGGCAAACTTTTGATGTCAACATTATACTTGGATGCAAATGGTTGAGACTTGAAAGAGCATGAAGCACCCGAATCACATAACACTTTAGCAGGGATAGAGTTAACTGGAAGGTTACCCAAAATGACATCAGAAGAATTCTCCGCTTGCGCTGCACTCATCAGATTGACCCTTGCTGCATTTGGATCATGCCTGACAATAGCTGAACTCACAGGTGGAGGAGGTGGAAGACGCTTCGGGTTCGGACATCTGTTGGCATAGTGACCTTTCTGAGTGCATTTGTTGCAAGTCACTTCTGAGAGAGGACGGAAATGAGAACCACTGGACTTGGAGCCTTGAGAGTGAAACTGGTTCCTCGACTGGTTGCTCGGGTTGGGTGGGTGGAAGAAACCACGTCCACCGGATTTCTTGTTGCTGTTGGAGTTGTTGGAGTTGTTGTAAGGAGCTCGAATCACTGGAGGAGGAGGAAGCCAAAATTTCTGTTGTTTCGTAGCCAACTGAGACGATGAGGAAGAGTGAACGGCATCTCGAATTCTCTTTTTAGAAGCCTCCATCTTAAGCTGAGCTGCCTCTTGTTTCAAAGCCATGTTATAGAATTTGTCGAATTCATCGGGCTCGAACAAGGTGAGAGCAAGTTGAAGTTCATCTTTGAGACCTCCACAGAACTGGTAGATTTTGCTCTTGGCATCAGGAATGTCTTGCTTAGCATAGCGGGCGAGGTTTTGGAATTTGACATTATATTGATAGACTGTCATAGAGCCCTGCTTCAGGTTGCGGAATTGCTCACGCATACCCTCGATGACACTTGTAGGAATGTGGTGAGAGCGAAAGTCCTTGCAGAAATTCTCCCAAGAGATCACCTGACCTGGCCTGGAGTCTTTGTACTGCTGCCACCAGTCAGCTGCTTGGTCTTTGAGTTGGAAGGCTGCAAACTTCACATAATCCTCTTCTCTTACGTTACTGCACTCAAAATGCTTCTTTATGTCGGTTAACCAATCTTCAGCATCAAGAGGGTCGACACAGTAACTGAAAGCTTTTGGATTATTGGCCAAGAACTGGTTGAGAGTAGCATGGTGCTGCTGGTTGAAGAAGTTGCCTTGATTCCCTGGAACACCCTGATTAGCTTGATTAGCTTGCATCTGCTGCATCATCTGCATCAACATCTGGGTGTTCTGAGTTGTAGTCTGCATAATCGCTCTCCAAGCCTCAGACGGAGGAGGAGGGGAAGGAGGACGTTCTGGAACCTCTTCACCCTCTGGGTTAGCATTGGGAACCCTTTTCGGAGCCATCCTGAAAGAGATGACCACGGATCATCAATTGATTGACAGAAGGTATAAGCTGAATCAATGGAATGAATTGCAACAAGTCTTCACAATAATCATTCGAACAATAGGAACGAATGAAATCATTCGAACAAGAGGACGAATGAAATTCTCAGTTTAATGATAACATCAATCTTCACGAGAAGCCACATAGGGGACAAAAGATAAAATAAGAAAAACAACAAGGTACAGACGGGAACAAACACAAGATAGGAGCTTCGTTCTAACATCTTTGTGCTGAAAGCATATGAACGCGTTACGAAAGGGTTTTGCAATCCCCGGATTAGCATAGCCAAGGACCCTTTTAAGATGCAACTCCCGATCGGAACATCGGTCATAATACCACTTCACTCAATGTAGAACCCCGAACTCGCTAACCTGCATTCGTTGGAAGAATGCCTACGATCTACTGGATAAACCCACCTATGAATTTCCGAAAGATTCCAGTTATGCAATCAGGTGTTGGGGATACACGGGAAGCACCGCACAATCAACTCTAAACCTACATCCAGGTGTATCCATCCTTCAACACATAACCAGTCTTTCTCGGAAACTGTTTACCTCGGACCTTCGAAAAGCATCCACTATAACAAGCTGTGGCAATACTCCCGAACTACCTCCCCAGTACTGGGTGATGTCGGGGTTATCTTGCCACTAACCGTATAGGAGAGATTTTCGATGTCGGCCGTCTTAAGTATTTAGTACTGCCGCGATATGCTTGTGACGACAATACCCCGAAGCTCAACTCCCCGGGACACTGCCACAACCCCTAATGTCAGGAGGCATCGAGAACAATATTCTCGTCACAAGAACATCGAAACAATCCCAGAATACTCGCTAGATTCCTGAAAAAAATTTGGTGCAATTTTTGAAAGTAGAAGAGACAAGAGTAGTCGTCAGGAGTCCTCACCAGAGAGAAAGGAGATGAGAAGCAAAGAAATCCTACTCTCCGATATAATATAGGACTCAAAATATTTTCAATGTGTGCCTAGACTCGACCGTCAACGATTCGATCAATTAGTGGGGGCTCCTAGGTCGGAGAAGGCTCTGAATACCAACTTGTAATGCCCAGGATGGGACTAAATCTCCTACGTGTCGAGGCACAACTTAGAGACTTAACCCCATGCTGGAATGATCGCAAGTCTGGTATCTTTGCACAACTCATGTAAAAGATGGGGATGGAAAACATAAAATAGTCGGCTTACAATCGCCACGTCACACAAATACAATACATGTCTCAAGCATCATACAATGAAACATCACAGCCCTCTAAGGGTAAAATCCAAATGACAAGATACCAAACATAATTAAATCCACAGGTCGGATCGAATCCTAGTAGAAGTCTCCACTACTGATCATCAGGATAACGAACATAGTATCGACTACGCTCCTCGTCATACTCCCAGTCTTGCTCGGTGCCATCACCTAGATAGCTCACCATCGGACCTGCATCTTGTGTGGTGAAGTTACTGTGAGCCACAGAGAACTCAGCAATCCCGTTCCCGGGTAACAAGACTATTTAAGCCTTGGGAGAGGATAAGGCTAAAGAAAAGAATAAGTGTCTGCAGCAGCAACTAGCACTAGCTTACGTGAAAGAGTGCGAGAAGAGAAGTGCCTCGGTCGAGAGATGATCACGAAGTGATCCTAGATACAGCTCAACAAACATAACCCCACCGTGTTCAACTCCCGAATCCCTATTCGGAAATTGACAGTCACGGTACACATGCTGGTAGTGTATTAGAACAATGTGTCAAGTTATCTACAACCGGATATTAACAAGCTCCCATCTGCCACATAACCGCGGGCACGGCTTTCGAAAGTTCATAACCCTGCAGGGGTGTTCCAACTTGGCCCATTACAAGCCCACGATACGCGGAGTCGCAACTCCAAAGTGGGAAGACCCGAGTATTCTCGGAATCCCGTGCTCAAGATACTCCGAACTAAGGTAAGGCTAATCCTGCAAATCCTCCCGGCATGTCGACACCCTGATAGTAGCCGCGCGTATCTAAGTCTCAGGACACGACCAGATGGGTGATGCTACGGGTTTTTACCAGACCTCGAGTTTCCTTGAGGTGGCCCCGCAGGACCCCCAGTTCGGACCAACACTCATGTGGAGCACTGGCCCTGGGTTGTTGATTAAAGAAAAAAGGTTTATAACTCCCTATGCAAGTTTAATTTGTTATTAGGCAAATAGTACCAATGATGGGATTTGCTGGAAAAGACTTAGCACTTAGCGGTTTATCGAGGGGGTCCCATACACCCCAACCGTGTAAGGAACGCATAATCAAGGAACATAACACCGGTTTATAAGGTTCCTAACGGCATGAGTGGAACAAATCACCAAGCAAAAGGCTTAGCCTTCCACCCTTGCCAATATATAGATGATTTCATTTTAAGCATTTATATAGTGTGATATGACCCAACAAAACTTCAACATGAAGCAAGCATCTTCGATCTTCACCTGCAACTAGCAATGCTATAAGAGGGGCTGAGCGAAGCGTACTTAGCCAAGCAATGGTTGCATAGGTAGGGTGGTTAAACATGGTCATGGTAACAAGTAGGAGGCTGACAGGAAGAACATGGGCATCGAGGCAGAACTATAGAGTGGAACTACTAGCAATAGGCAAAGATAGTAATGTTATCGAGGTTCGATCATCTTGCCTGAAGTGTAGTCGTTCGGATCGTAAGAAGGGTCCTCGTGCTCAACCTCGTTGGAAACCTCGTGCTCGTACTCGTACTCAGTCTCAGCTTCCGGCTCTAAACAATACAATCACACAAGGCACGAATCAACAAGATGCAATGCGCACACCAAAATGATGGATGCATGATGGATGCACTAAGGGAGCACACGGAGCACGGAAAATAGCACTCAAGTAAATCACTTCAAAAGATGGCAACAAAAGGAGATTATGAATCTACACAGAAAATCAATCAAGTTTCATATAAGACTCGCTGAAATCGGAGCTACGGGCTAAAAGTTATGCCCGAAACAAGAAATATGCACAAGCCGAAAATTACAGCAACATAGCAACTTTGGAGCACTAGAAAATTAAGCTACAGCACTCAAACACCATGGCAAAGAGCATGAACATAAACTAGACATATCCTACAGCAAATAAGTCCAAAGGTGCACCCCCAAAGGAGCCACGGTTCAATAGCAACAAGCTTGGACATATTGAACTTGACAATAAAATTCTGACAGCACAATTTTATTGAAACTTTGGAGCAAAAGTTAAACATGCTACAGCCACTTAAATAAGCATGTGAGAACATGAATGGAAAGCCAACAATATATACTCCAAGGAACCATCAAGATCCACCCCAAAACTATCATGGTTTGTCCTAGAGCAGCAAGCAAACATGGCATCGGAACGTTACAGATTTCAGACTTCGTGAAAATCCACTAAGTGTTAAAACAGAAGTTTCATCATGGCATCTAAAAGAGCAAGTTTAAGTCACCTCGAAACTAAACATGGCAAGTGGTAAGCACCACATCAAAGTACACATGATGGTGATTCCGAAACACACAAGCATGCATCTTGGAGATAAATACAACCATAGCAATGAGCTCAACAAGATGGCATTTCATAACAAGTGAAACAACATCACAGCCACATGGCACTTTGCAACAAAGATATACATGGCAAGAATAAATCTATCATGCAACCTAAAACAAGCAACATGTAGAGCATGGCAAGACGAACACGTGGACATGTCATTTGCATCATTCGGACAAACGAGCTAAAAGATATCACTATGCAAAGATGGCATAAAACAACACATAGCAGCAGTTTATATCGGGATGCACTCTTGCAACAGAAAAATAAGCATCTAGATGATCTCTAACATGCATGGCACAATGGAATGAATCGTAGTGCTAGTCACCACGAACGTCTGGACACCTCATTCACTCAATTCGGAGCTACACACACAAAGTTATTCATGTTTGAAATCAGCATCAGCAGCACAAAAATATAGAGACAGGGATTTTTGAATCAACCTTCAGATCTGAAAAGGAGCTGGAGAAGTGGATCGGGCCGGGGCGGTGCGTTTCGGGCCCGGAGTCAACGGATCGGGCCCGGGCTTCACGGATCGGGCAGAGGCCCGACGGATCCGGCCCGCGGCGCCTGGTCGAAGCAGATCTGGAGAAGCGTCCGACCCCGACGGCGGCTGGGCTTCGAGGGCCTCGGGCGATCGGGCCCAGCTGCTGGTAACGCGGCGGATCGGAGGAGCGGCGCCGAGCTGGCGTTGCGGGAGGAGGCTCCGGCCTTGATGGGCCTCGGGTGATGCGGCGGAGGCGTCCTGGGCCTCGGCCTTCAGCGGAGGAAGCCCGACGACTGGCGCTTGCCGGTCTGGAGGCGTTCGGCCGACGGCCCAGGGGGGAAGCCCGACGCGCCTAGAGCGGAAGGAGCTGGTGATGCGGTGGCTGGTGCGGGTCGAGGGAGGCGGAATCGGCTGGCGGGCGGCCTCGGGCCCCTTACGCGGTTGCGGCCTGGGCCGGAGGAGGCGGTCGGCCTGGCGGAGCGACGCGGGGTGCGGGAGCCCAGGCGAAGCGGGAACGATGGATCGGCGATGTGGTCCAGGCTCGGGCGAGAGCTTCGAGCGAAGAGGCTCGGGCCTCGGTGCGGTGGGATCTGGCGAGGCGACCGTTCCAGGTCGGCTGGATCGCTCGATCCAGTGCCTGGCGGCGGCGAAAGAGCCTCGAGCGGGAGCGTTGACGAGGGGAACACCTGGATCTGGCCGGCCGGTGGGATTTCTGCGGTGGAGGGCTGCCAAGTGGCGATCTGGAACTGGCCAGATCCGAAAATTGAGGGGAGGAGGAGCTAGAGGTAGGTGGAGGGAGTGTAGGCTGCCAAAAATGGCATGGGGATGTTATATATATAGTAGGTGCTAGGGTTTGAGGGATTTGGTGTGTTTTGGAGCCCTCCGATCGCGATCCGACGGATCCGATCGCGAGGGAAGTTAGGATGGGCCAAGAGGAGGGAAGTGGGCTGTTGGAGGGATGTCTTGGGCCACAAAGTGGAGGCACTTTGAGCCCACGAGAATAACTGTTGGGGTAGCAAACGGACCCGAAACGCGACGAGATTTGACAGGCGGGTTACACACACCAAAACAACAACACACGACAAGTCTCGCGCCAAACCGGTAACGTTACCCGGCCAAACACCAAAGTAGGTCTACGGGACGCCACGGACACGTGAGGGAGCTCCGGAACGCGAAACGGACAACGGGAAGGAACGCGTGGAACCGGATGCAAACGACAACACAAATGCAATGCGATGCACATGTCTACATGATATGAATGAATGCCACACACGCACACAACAAAACGACGAAAACCCGAAAGACAAAGAACCCGAAATGGAATAGATGAAGCCGGAGATATATTATATGCCCAAAAGGGAAAGTATTACATCCGGGGCATTACATAGCACTTGTTCACTTGGCGGACAACCAACTGTGAATCACCCCGCACAATCAGCTTCTTGATCCGAAGCTCTGCTGCGATTCTGAGGCCGGCAAGCAAACCCTCATACTCTGCAGTATTATTCGTTGCTTGCTCCTTGGGAAAGTGCATCTGAACGATTTACTTGAGGTGCTGTAGGATCGAAAGTAGGTCTAGAGGGGGGGTGATTAGACTACTTGACAATATAAAAGATCTGCCTTTAGATCATGCAATGTTTTTGGCAGTTTCACAAACAAGATCAGTTCAAGTAACACCCTACACATGCAATTCTAGAGTTTATGCAGCGGAAAGTAAATTGCACATGTAAAAGAGAGGTGGAGAAGATCAAACGCAGTTTGGTGACACGGAGATTTTTGTCGTGGTTCCGATAGGTGGTGCTATCGTACATCCACGTTGATGGAGACTTCAACCCACGGAGGGTAACGGCTGCGCGAGTCCACGGAGGGCTCCACCCACGAAGGGTCCACGAAGAAGCAACCTTGTCTATTCCATCACGGCCTACGCCCACGGAGGACTAGCCTTACTCGGGGTAGATCTTCACGAAGTAGGCGATCTCCTTGCCCTTACAAACTTCTTGGTTCAACTCCACATCACGACGGAGGCTCCCAAGCGACACCTAACCAATCTAGGAGGCACCACCCCCCAAAAGGTAATAGACGGTGTTGATGGTGATGAACTCCTTGCTCTTGTGCTTCAAATGATAATCTCCCCAACACTCAACTCTCCTCACTGATATGGCTGTGGTGGAAGAAGGGTTTGAGTGGAAAGCAACTTGGGAAGGCTAGAGATCAAGTTTCATATGGTAGGAATGGAATGGCTTGATCTCAACACAAGGGTAGGTGGTTCACTTCTCAGAAAGTGTGTGGTAGAAGTGGTGGTACTTTCTGATGGCTCTCCTCACGAATGAGGAGGGGGTGGAGGGGTATATATAGCCTCCACACAAAATCCAACCGTTACACACACATTTGACCAATCTCGGTCAGACCGAAGTGAAAACTCGGTCAGACCGAAAGTTCAAATATAGTGAACGTTGGGATTTTCGGTGGGACCGAAAATACCATCTCGGTGGGACCGAAAGTGTATCTGATATGAACGTTGGAGTTTTCGGTGAGACCGAGAAAGAAAACTCGGTTGGACCGATTTGAGAAAGAGCAGGAACATGCCAGAATCGGTGAGACCGAAAATGAATTATCGGTGAGACCGATTTGAGCCAAGACAGAAGCTTGCCCATTTCGGTGAGACCGATAATACAAACTCGGTTATTCCGAAATGAAGTGAAATGGTTACAGAAGGTTGGCAGTTCAGTTTCGGTGAGACCGATCTCAAACTCGGTAGGACCGATTTTTCTAGGGTTTGGAATATGGCAGAAGTGGTTCATCTCGGTGGGACTGAGTTGGAAGAATCGGTTTGTCCGAGATTACTTATGGGTGTGTTTGGTAGTGAAAGGTGCTGATAGTTGAAGGAGCTAAATCACTGAGCACTTGAGCAACCAGATCATCAACACAACCTCATCCCCTTTTAATAGTATTGGCTTTTCCTATGGACTCAATGTGATCTTTGATCACTAAACCAAAAATAGAGTCTTGAGCTTTTGCCAAAGCTTGCCTTAGCATTTGAGGGGTCCACTTCTTCAGTCATCTTGCCATCCCAATGTGATTGGATTTCCTGAAACATACTTGATAAAAGCATTAGTCCAACCACAAAGTATGTTGTCATTAATTACCAAAACCACCCAGGGAGCAAATGTGCTTTCAATCTCCCCCTTTTTGGTAATTGATGGCAACACACTGAAATTATATTGAACGAGACATCAAAGCTTATTGAAAGAAAGACAGGATTATCATGAAAGCTTTGACAAGCATGTAGTACACAGGCTCCCCCTACAAGTGTGCAAGATTTTCATAGATTATGGTTTTGGACTACCACAAGCACACGAGAGAGATAAGCAAGATGTGCTACATGCAGCTTGGCTATATGCATCAGAGCAGAAGAAAAGGAATTGAGTGATAATGCATATGTGCATGGTGATTTCTTGCAAACAAGTATTTACAAGCAAGTCACCATCATGCACATTCTGCAAGATGCATATACTTACCTTGAGGTTCCTTGACATTGTACCTGAAGGGATAAACTTGAGAAAACAAGGTTAGATAACACAAGAGTATTCCTTCAACCAACTGCAAGAACATCAAGAGTACCAAGCCAGGGAGGACATGTATAAAGAGTGTCTCATATTTGAGCACAGGCTTGAATCAGCAAACATGTCTCCGAAGCTAAAAGATTTTCAATGAACTCTGAGAGATTTTGCTTTTCATAGGATATCAATTGTGAAGATTCCTCTAAGTCTTCTCCCCTTAAGCTAAAAGATTCCATGAGATACTGTAGGATCGAAAGTAGGTCTAGAGGGGGGGTGATTAGACTACTTGACAATATAAAAAATCTGCCTTTATATCATGCAAAGTTTTTGGCAGTTTCACAAACAAGATCAGTTCAAGTAACACCCTACACATGCAATTCTAGAGTTTATGCAGCGGAAAGTAAATTGCACATGTAAAAGAGAGGTGGAGAAGATCAAACGCAGTTTGGTGACACGGAGATTTTTGTCGTGGTTCCGATAGGTGGTGCTATCGTACATCCACGTTGATGGAGACTTCAACCCACGGAGGGTAACGGCTGCGCGAGTCCACGGAGGGCTCCACCCACGAAGGGTCCACGAAGAAGCAACCTTGTCTATTCCATCACGGCCTACGCCCACGGAGGACTAGCCTTACTCGGGGTAGATCTTCACGAAGTAGGCGATCTCCTTGCCCTTACAAACTTCTTGGTTCAACTCCACATCACGACGGAGGCTCCCAAGCGACACCTAACCAATCTAGGAGGCACCACCCCCCAAAAGGTAATAGACGGTGTTGATGGTGATGAACTCCTTGCTCTTGTGCTTCAAGTGATAAACTCCCCAACACTCAACTCTCCTCACTGGTATGGCTGTGGTGGAAGAAAGATTTGAGTGGAAAGCAACTTGGGAAGGCTAGAGATCAAGTTTCATATGGTAGGAATGGAATGGCTTGATCTCAACACAAGGGTAGGTGGTTCACTTCTCAGAAAGTGTGTGGTAGAAGTGGTGGTACTTTCTGATGGCTCTCCTCACGAATGAGGAGGGGGTGGAGGGGTATATATAGCCTCCACACAAAATCCAACCGTTACACACACATTTGACCAATCTCGGTCAGACCGAAGTGAAAACTCGGTTAGACCGAAAGTTCAAATATAGTGAACGTTGGGATTTTCGGTGGGACCGAAAATACCATCTCGGTGAGACCGAAGTGAGTCAAAGGTTAGGGTTTGCCATCTCGGTGAGACCGAAAATATAAACTCGGATATTCCGAATTGATGTCAACTGATCACAGAAGGTTGGCAGCCCTTTTTCGGTGAGACCGAAACTCAGAATCGGTGTGACCGAGAATTTAGGGTTTGGAGAAACAACTGAAGTGGTTCATCTCGGTGGGACTGAGTTGGAGAAATCTGTGTGACCGAGATTACTTATGGGTGTGTGTTAAGTAGTGAATAGTGCTGATAGTTGAGGGAGTTAGATCACCAAGCACTTGAGCAACAAGATCATTAACACAACCTCATCCCCTTTTGATAGTATTGGCTTTCCTATGGACTCAATGTGATCTTTGATCACTAAACCAAAAATGGAGTCTTGAGCTTTTGCCAATGCTTGTCTTAGCATTTTGAGGGGTCCACTTCTTCAGACATTTCCATACCCACATCATCGAACTTTTCTGAAATGATTCTCAAGAGAATATTAGTTCAATGATATATATGTTGTTATTAATTACCAAAACCACCCGGGGATTAGTTGCACTTTCAATCTCCCCCTTTTTGGTAATTGATGACAACATATAGATCAAAGCTTCGACAAAAGATATAATCAAAGAATAATATCGTCGCTTTGAGAAGTATGTGATAAACAAGAGCTCCCCCTAAATTTGTGCATTATTTAAAATTTGCGTTTGAATGCAAATGCACAATCGATTAGGATTATGGGTCACTCTTCCATGTCACATACATCTTGGTGGAGCGCACAAAATGATAAGAATGAATAACATGCACTCAATCACCAAGACAAGAGTAAATAGCCATACAATAAGAAATAGCATATGATAAACGATAAGCACACATTAAAGCATAGTATGACTAAGCACTCATTAAGGTAGCATCAAACGTGGTAGCAAGCACACTTAAAGTATCTGGAACCAAAAGAAACCAATGTATCTCAAGGAAAACGGCAAAAGAACGAAAAGACGAAAGAGCACTCTCTCTCTCGAAGCCCTATGATCTATAACAATTTCTCCCCCTTTGGCAACAAGTTACCAAAAAGTTCGAAAAGGTATAGAGCTAAACGTCACTGCGGGCTCGGCTGGCTGCTCCCGTCTGGGTCGATGTCGGTGTAGAGATAGCTGCGTCGGCGAAGACTTCTGCTGATGTCTGCGCTGGAGGAGTGGATGCTGGAGCTGAAGGAACTGCTGGAGCTGTAGCTGGTGCTGAAGTGGTAGCCCTGGAGTCTGTCACTGGGATAGCTGCAGACCTGGATCCTCTGGGAACCGGAGCAGTCTGGCGATGAGAGTCCTGGACTATATCATCCTGCATAAGCTCTGCTCTCTCCTGCCTAGTCTCCTCCATGTCTGCCTCAAGCTTGTTGACAGACACCTGAATCTCAGTCAGCTTCACGTCTAGAGCGTGGATCTTGTCCTCGACAATCCTCTCAAGGCTCTCCTGAGATTGCTCAATGCTGGCCAGGCGTTGTTCAATTCTCTGGGTTGCTTCAAGGATTTGCTCTCCAAAGCTCTTTGGCTTAGCTGCTGCTGCTGCTGCTGCCTCTCTGTCAGCTTTGGCTTTCTTTGCAGCTTCGATCTTGGCTTGCCCTTCAACTGAGGTGGGATCCTCTTCATCCATCACAACTACGTTGTCCTCATGCTCTGGCTGCAGTGGCAAGTGCTTCCTATCCAACATGAATTTGCCCGTGCCAAACTTGGCGTTGATGAGCATCTGTATCTGCGGAGCAAACCCACATGACCTCTTCTGGTCAGCTGCAGTCCTCTTAATGGTCTCAACCATCAAGTCCATCACCTTAAAAGGTGCCTTCTCATCGAGAATGTGCAGCATGTTGATAGAATAGCCTCGTATCATCTGGTGGTCACCTGACTTAGGCATCAAAGTATGCCTCAGAATAGTGTTGGTGGTGGTCAGACCTGCCTGGAGATAATACACTGAGCCGAGCTTCCATCCTTCCAAATCAGCAGCTGGGATCTCCTTGTACATATTCTTCATAGAATCATGACTCTTCTTAGGAATCCCATAGACATCAATGTCGTCCTCTCTCTGCACTGGAGCATTCAGAATTTCTGCCCATTCTGCAACAGTTGAAGAAAACCGTTGACCTTCAGTCATCCAGGTGATCTTGCCATCGGGGTAGAAATGGGCTGTGGCATAGAACTGCATGATCATCTCGTCATTCCAGGCTGTTAGTTCTTGACCCACAAAATCAGCAACTCCACATGCAGTAAAGCTCTCATGCACATGGGGAAAGAAGTCCCGATGCTCTCTGCTGTCAATGTACTTCCAGTCAACATACCTGGTGTCAGCAACAATGGGCTTCTTATCCATTAGCACGGTCTCATAGAAATCATGCTGCTCTCTGGTGTGGAATCTGGGGTCCACAGCAGTCCTTCTTCTTACGGCATATGGATCAGACTGTCTCCATAGCCTGAGACCTTTGTCCTTTCTTGCCTTCATATCCTCAGCTTGAGGATGAGCATCATTGTGGAGTGGCAACTTGGGACGGAGCTTGAGCAACACATGCTCTTCATCTGACTCAGAAGGTGGCATCTCACCTTTGTTCTTCTCAGAAGCTGGAATGCTTCTGGTTGTCCTCTTGGGCTTGGCTGGAGCTGCCTTAGCTGGAGCAGGCTTCTTGGGCTTGGAGGAGGCTTGAGCCCGAATAGCATCACCCATGAACTTAGCTTTCTGAGGAGGAGGCTGGGGTGCATCTTCTTCTTCTTCTTCAGCAGCATCAACTTGAGGTTCAGCATAAACAACTCTCTTCCTCTTGGAAGTCTTCTTCACCTTACTTGGAGCAGGTTCTTCCAAGTTGAGCTTCTTGGCAACTGCAGACTGCTTCACTTTGCTCGTGCCTTTCTTTGGCTGCTGCCCTTGGAGCTCTTTAGCAACCACTTGCCTCTTTGGCTTGGAGGTAACTTCCTCAGCAACAAAGTCGGAATCCTCAGAATCAGAAGTTCTCTTCTTCCTGGTTCTCGTAGCAGCAGGAGGTAGACCACTAGGGGTGCTCCTCTCACCATCATCACTAGAGCTGCTAGCCTCAGGACTTGTACCTGCCTCTGGAATCTCAGCAAACGGTGACTCAGACCTGTTCTGGCTGTCACTGACATCTGACATGGCTGAAAAAACCTGTGAATAGATAAGGTATAGGCAGAGTAGAGGAGTTATCACAACTGCAGAAGTTTTTGCAAAAAAAATGAGTTAAAAACTTAGTTTTGAGTTTTCACAGAATGTATTTCGGTCAAACCGATTTCAAGTTTCGGTGTAACCGAAGTGTTCAACAGAACCTACACACCACTTTCGGTCAGACCGACATGGGTTTCGGTCCTACCGAAAACTTAGGGTTTCACAGAAACTTCAATTCGGACATTCCGATTTTCACAACTCGGTCAGACCGAGCTATGTAGTGCAATGGTCAGAGACCAAATCGGTCAGTCCGAGTTTCAGGAATCGGCTTCACCGAGATGCATTCCGTGGAAACCTAAACCTAAGAATTTTCCTCGAAACTAAACGATCTGAACAATGTATTGGGAACATATCAAACGTGGATTGAATCAGGGCAGTCCTATCATGCAAGAATCAGAAGTGGAGCATGAATAGGGATCGGGACACACCCTAACTTGGTGGTGTCCCTCTACGGCGGCAACGGAGGAGAAGATTACCGTTGACGGCGGCGGAGACCTGCGGCAAGGGCACACAGGCGACGAAGGCGACGATCCTTAGATCAGGGCGGCGGCAGCAGGGGTCTTGGAGGGCGAACGATTTGAAAGGAATAGATCGCGCGCAGCCCTCAGTATATATAACCCCGTACTGTCGGTGGGACCGAGTTGAAAAACTCGGTGTCACCGAGATGTATTTCTGCTGTGCAGTTACACATATCGGTCAGACCGAGATTTTGAACTCGGTTTCACCGAGATGAAACCTAGATCAATCTAAGTGTTTCGGTTGGACCGAGATTGAGAAGCCGGTCAGACCGAAATAGACTTAGAAGGTTTTGGAAGTCAGCCTTAGACGAATCGGTGGTTCCGAGTGCTCCTCACTCGGACTGTCCGAAAAAGACTTGTTCAAAGTTGTGATATAAGCATGAATAGATTTTGAGATAAGAAAGCATAGATAGCTAGGGAAGGTGCTTAGGCATTCTTGTCCATCCATTTGGCCAGAAAAAGAAACCAAAACAGTCAAAACAACAAATGGATGTCCTTGAATGGATAAAATCATGCATCCAACATGCTCACACAATAAGATAGCAACTGAAATATGTGTCAAACATGCACAACCAAAACTCTAGCTACTAGCACACAAAATGTCGATGACTAGGTCATCTATATATGAGTATATTGACTTAGGAGTCAAATGAGAACATTTGATCATAGGTCATACTCATCGTTTAAGCACAAGTGGGGTTACCACTTTTACATAAAGCATTTATGTGTTCACATCATTTGGAGATGTTTTAGCTCAATTTTTAGAGCAAAGCTCCCCCTAGATGTGAGAACCCCTTTTAAAGGGTCAAACTAACCTTGGGTTGTCGTAGAAGACTTCATGTAGATGTTGAAGATGTGGATGCTCAATGTTGATGTAGATCATCATGAGTTGGGAGCAATCCTTTGGATTAGGGCACTTTCAATACCTACATGGGTTAGTCCCACAAGGAACAAACAAGAATATCCATGGACATAGAGTGAAGTGCACAAAAGATGATGTCCATGAAAGCAATGATTACCTTGTCCCTTGACTTACCAACAAGAGGGTTTGTGACTCCATGAACAAGTGCATGATGTGGAAGTTGATTGCACAAGTTCTTGCCAAAATGAATATGAGTGAAGTTTGTTGGCGGAGTCACCCTCAAGAACCTACTAGTTCTTCTTCTTTAGGATCCACATCATCTTGATGGGAATCCTTGGTGTTGTAGTTGAGCTTGACGAAGTAGAACTTGATGTGTCCTTGGGAACCCACTTGACCATGGCTTGAGGTGCTTCAATGAATGCATCAATCTCCTCTTGAAGCTTGTCCTTGGCCTTTAGCTTGTGGTCTTGTGGTGGAAGGTCATCTTGAGCTTGTTCCACATTGGAAGAAGTAGGATCATACTTCTCCTTTTGTGAAACAAACTGTGGAGTAGGGTATTGACCTTCTTCCCACTCAACACCTTTGGCGTTGAACTTTTGCTCAAAACCAATCCCTTGATTCTTCCGGTGTCTTCCTTGTTTGCGAACAATCTCCTCAAAGTTCTTGCTTCCGGCAAGACTCTTGTAGACACCTTTCTCTATGATTTCCTTCAATAGGCTATTTTCTTGCTCAAGTGTAACTTGGCTTGAAACATTGTTAGTGGAATCAAGAGAACTACTAGAAGCAACAATATTGGATTTAACATTGTTATTGTTACTACTAGAGGAAGAATTTTTCTTATGCTTGTCATGCTTAGTCTTAATAGGTGGCAAGAAATTAGACAAGAGAAGTCGTTTGGCAAGATATGAAGAACTCTTCTTTCGAAGATCGTCATTGATCGCTTTTAGAAACTCATGTTCTTGCTCTAGAGTGAGCTTCTCGAAGCGTAGCTTCTCATGAGATCTTAGGAGCTCTCTATGATCTTCTTGAGTTGTTTCATGAGCTAACTTAAGAGTGTTTAGTTCTTTAGTTAGACGCTCAATCTCCTTCATAGCATTGTCAGTCGACTCTTCTCGACTATAAAGACTACTAGCATTTTCATCATTACTAAGCTCACTAGATTTATCATGCAAGAGCTCATCTTCACCAAGTAAGTCATCCTCATCACTATCAAAGTCAATGAATTCAGGGTGTGTTACCTTGGGGCCTTTAGCCATGAAGCATCTTCCAATTCCCTCATTTGGTGAATCAAATAAGTCGTAGGAGTTGGAGTTGGAGGATACGAGTGCAAGTCCGGCAACACCTTCATCTTGACTATAGTCGGAGTCGGAGTGATAGCTTCCATCGGATTGACTGTCAGAGTCGGAGCCGGAGACCCATTCACCAACATGAGCTTGATGTCTTCTTCTTGTGTAGCTCCTTGATGACTTGTCTTTCCTCTCCGAATCCTTGCTTCTCCGAGAAGGTCTTCGTTCATAACGATCATCTCTACTCCTTCTCTCTTTCCGAGGTGACTCATCTCTTGCTCTTCTTCTTGGAGATTCTTCTCTTCTCTTGTGGGGAGCCGTACACTCATTTGAGAAGTGTCCGGGTCTTCCACAATTGTAGCAGTTTCGATCACGACTAGAAGATCTCTTTCCATCATATGATCTAGACTTTGATCTTCTTTCTTTGCCTCTATTCTTGTAGAACTTGTTGAAGTTCCTGACCATTAGGCTTATGTCTTCATTGGAAACTAACTTGTCACTTGAGGTAGTAGGAGCATCACTTGTAGCTTTGTAAGCACCACTTGACTTGTTGTGAAGCTCTTCCTTATCCTTAAGTGTCATCTCATGAGCAACAATCCTTCCAATGACTTCAGTTGGCTTGAGAGTCTTGTAGTTTGGCATCATTTGGATCAAAGTGCACACGGTGTCATACTTTCCATCCAAAGCTCTGAGAATCTTCTTAATGATGAATCGGTCGGTCATTTCTTCGCTTCCTAAGCCTGCAATCTCATTTGTGATGAGAGCAAGCCTAGAGTACATTTCAGCGACTCCTTCACCATCCTTCATCTTGAACTTGTCAAGTTGACCTTGAAGAATATCTAGCTTTGATTCCTTCACAGATTCAGTACCTTCGTGCATTTCAACCAAAGTATCCCAAATCTCTTTAGCATTCTCAAGACGGCTGATTTTGTTGAACTCTTCGGGACACAAAGCATTGAAGAGAATGTCACAAGCTTGAGCATTGTTTTGCAACATCCGCAATTCTTCGGGTGTAGCTTCGCGATCCGGAACTTTTCCTTCTTCAAAGAAGTCACCTTGCATGCCAACACAAATAATGCCCCATGCGGCTGGGTTATGACCAAGAATATGCATTTTCATTTTATGCTTCCAACTAGCAAAATTTGTACCATCAAAGTAAGGACCTCTACGATAATTACCCTCACTAGACGCCATACTCTCCTAGGTTGTGAAACCAAGCTTATGGAGTCCAATGCAATGGAAACCAAGGCAATGGAGACCAAAGCTCTCATACCACTTGTAGGATCGAAAGTAGGTCTAGAGGGGGGGTGATTAGACTACTTGACAATATAAAAAATCTGCCTTTGGATCATGCAATGTTTTTGGCAGTTTCACAAACAAGATCAGTTCAAGTAACACCCTACACATGCAATTCTAGAGTTTATGCAGCGGAAAGTAAATTGTACATGTAAAAGAGAGGTGGAGAAGATCAAACGCAGTTTGGTGACACGGAGATTTTTGTCGTGGTTCCGATAGGTGGTGCTATCGTACATCCACGTTGATGGAGACTTCAACCCACGGAGGGTAACGGCTGCGCGAGTCCACGGAGGGCTCCACCCACGAAGGGTCCACGAAGAAGCAACCTTGTCTATTCCATCACGGCCTACGCCCACGGAGGACTAGCCTTACTCGGGGTAGATCTTCACGAAGTAGGCGATCTCCTTGCCCTTACAAACTTCTTGGTTCAACTCCACATCACGACGGAGGCTCCCAAGCGACACCTAACCAATCTAGGAGGCACCACCCCCCAAAAGGTAATAGACGGTGTTGATGGTGATGAACTCCTTGCTCTTGTGCTTCAAGTGATAAACTCCCCAACACTCAACTCTCCTCACTGATATTGCTGTGGTGGAAGGAAGATTTGAGTGGAAAGCAACTTGGGAAGGCTAGAGATCAAGTTTCATATGGTAGGAATGGAATGGCTTGATCTCAACACAAGGGTAGGTGGTTCACTTCTCAGAAAGTGTGTGGTAGAAGTGGTGGTACTTTCTGATGGCTCTCCTCACGAATGAGGAGGGGGTGGAGGGGTATATATAGCCTCCACACAAAATCCAACCGTTACACACACATTTGACCAATCTCGGTCAGACCGAAGTGAAAACTCGGTTAGACCGAAAGTTCAAATATAGTGAACGTTGGGATTTTCGGTGGGACCGAAAATACCATCTCGGTGAGACCGAAGTGAGTCAAAGGTTAGGGTTTGCCATCTCGGTGAGACCGAAAATATAAACTCGGATATTCCGAATTGATGTCAACTGATCACAGAAGGTTGGCAGCCCTTTTTCGGTGAGACCGAAACTCAGAATCGGTGTGACCGAGAATTTAGGGTTTGGAGAAACAACTAAAGTGGTTCATCTCGGTGGGACTGAGTTGGAGAAATCGGTGTGACCGAGATTACTTATGGGTGTGTGTTAAGTAGTGAATAGTGCTGATAGTTGAGGGAGTTAGATCACCAAGCACTTGAGCAACAAGATCATTAACACAACCTCATCCCCTTTTGATAGTATTGGCTTTCCTATGGACTCAATGTGATCTTTGATCACTAAACCAAAAATGGAGTCTTGAGCTTTTGCCAATGCTTGTCTTAGCATTTTGAGGGGTCCACTTCTTCAGACATTTCCATACCCACATCATCGAACTTTTCTGAAATGATTCTCAAGAGAATATTAGTTCAATGATATATATGTTGTTATTAATTACCAAAACCACCCGGGGATTAGTTGCACTTTCAGGTGCTCGCCGGTGGGCGCGACAAGCAGCACGCCAGCGCCGGCGCCTTGCAGCGAGAAGGCACCATCGAAGTACATTATCCATTCTTTGATCGCTTCTTTGACGGGGATGCTTGTCTCTGGAATTTCTTCGTCTGGCGTTGGTGTCCATTCCGCTATGAACTCCGCCATTGCTCTGCTCTGGATAGTAGATGTACTTTCAAACTTGAGACCAAAGCTTGATAGCTCCAGTGCCCACTCGACAATCCTGCCTGTTGCTTCTGGATTTTGCAATATCCTTTTCAGCGGAAAGCGAGTGACCACCGTTATCTCATGTGCTTGGAAGTAGTGGCACAGCTTTCTTGAGGCCATGAGGAGGCCGAAAAGCAGCTTCTGCACCCCAAAGTATCTTGACCTAGCCCCCTGCAAGAGGGAACTGACAAAATAAACTGGGCGCTGCAACATCTTCTTCCGTACCTCTTCTTGCATCTGCGCAGATTCATCCTTGTCGGGGCGAGAGCTTGTCGGGGAAGCCTCCTGCTTGCCGCTGGATGTGCTTGCCGGGGCTGTGGGCTCCTCATCTGCCTCCCTTTCCGCTACTAACGCAGCACTAACCACTTGATTGGTTGCTGCTAAGTACATCAGGAACTTCTCTTGTGGCCTAGGTGCGACAAGTATTGGAGTGGAGGACAGGTACCCTTTCAAGTCTTGCAGTGCTGCCTCCGCTTCCGGAGTCCATTTCATTGGACCTGCCTTTTTCAAGATTTTGAAAAACGGCAGGGCGCGTTCTACAGACTAAGAAATGAACCTGCTGATAGCAGCCACACAACCGGCAAGCCTTCGTACATCCTTGACGCGCTTCGGAGCTTCCATCTGCTCAATGGCTTTGGTCTTGTCGGGATTGGCTTCAATCCCCCTCTGGGACACAAAGAACCCGAGAAGCTTGCCGGAGGGGACTCCGAACACGCACTTCTCGGGGTTAAGCTTGAGTTGTATCTTGCGCGGATTCGCAAAAGTTTCATCTAGATCTTGAATCAGGGTATCCTTGTTCTTGCTCTTGACCACTATATCATCCATATAAGCTTCTACATTCCTGTGTATCTGTGGCTCAAAAGCAGTGTGGACTACCCTCGCAAACGTTGGACCCGCATTCTTCAATCCAAAGGGCATGCGTATGAAGCAGTAAGTGCCACATGGAGTAATGAACGCGGTCTTCTCTTCATCTTCTTCAGCCATAAATATCCGGTGGTATCCTGAGTATGCATCAAGAAATGAAAGCAACACACATCCCGCCATGGAGTCAACGATCTGGTCAATGCGCAGCAAGGGAAATGGATCTTTGGGACAAGCTTTATTCACATCGGTGAAGTCTATGCAAAGCCTCCACTTCCCATTTGCTTTGCGTACGACAACAGGGTTGGCCAGCCACGTGGGGTGAAGTACACCTCTGACAAGGCCTGCCGCTTCCAGCTTCTTGATTTCTTCCGCGATAAACTCTTGGTGCTCCACCGCTTGCTTTCTGACCTTCTGCTTGACGGGCCGCGCGTGAGGACAAACGGCAAGCTTATGCTCAATCACTTTCCTGGGAACGCCGGGGATGTCAGACGATTGCCATGCAAACATGTCGACATTCGCCCGCAGGAAAGCAACGAGCGCGCTTTCCTATTTAGGATCGAGCGTGGCACTGATGGTGAAAGTACCACCAGTGCCGTCCTCCTTGGCGGACACCTTCTTGGTTGCAGGTTGAGCTGCCATTCCCTTCTTGCACTTGCCGCTGGAGCTCGATGGTGCGTCCTCGACGGCAGCGCAGCACTCCGAGGAGGTGCATTTGCTGGAGTGGGCCCCAGAGCTCTTACCGGACTTGGTCTTGTTCTTCCCCCCGGGAGCTTCAGCGGCAAGTGCCTTGCTATCAGTTGCAGCTGCTGCGTCTCGATAAATCTTGTCGGCACAGATAAGCGCGTCCTTCTTGTCGCCGGGGACAGAGATGACGCTTATCGGGCCTGGCATCTTGAGCATGTTGTAGGCGTAATGAGAGGCTGCCATGAACTTGGCGAGCGCCGGACGGCAAATTATCCCATTGTATGGCAACGGGATATCGGCACTGTCAAAGGTGATCCTCTCAGTCCTGAAATTCGGCTCTCCGCCAAAGGTTACTGGCAGTGTGATTTTCCCCTTCGGCTTGCTCCTTCCCGGGTTGATCCCTTGGAACGTGCCGGTTTCCTCGAGCTCGCTATCGGGGATCTGTAGTTTCCGGACCATAGCAGAGGAGATCAGGTTCAGGCCGGCCCCGCCGTCAACCAGCATCTTGGTGACCTTGAGGTTGCGGATGGTTGGTGAAACCAACATCGGCAAACACCCGACCGCAGTTGTGCGGTCAGGGTGATCCTCAATGTCGAAGATGATGGGCGTGCTGGACCACTTCAGGAGTTTGCGCGACTCGACGGGTGGTTCTGCTGCATTAACTTCCCGCACCCATTGTTTGAGTTGGCGGTTGGAAGTATGCAGAGAGGCACCTCCATCGACGCACAGAACTTCTGTGGCCTTCTGGAACTCCTGCTCGCTGTTGTCTCCGTCCTCCATGTCTTCGTCGTCGTCTTCGTCTTCGTCCTTGTCGCGGCCGCGGGGAGGTCTATCTCCTTGCCGCTGCTTGGCCTTGTCGCGGCGTCCTCCCCGGCCATTGAATGGCCGCTTCTTGCCGGACTCTCCTCCACCTCCCTGGGCCTTCTCCTTGTCGCGTCGCTCGTACTCAGCCTTCTGCTGTTCGACGAGGTACTCGACCCTTTTGCAGTTCTGGAGATCATGGCCCTTGGTGCGGTGGATCTTGCAGTACTGCTTGTCGGAGCCGTCCTGCTTGTCGGCGGCCGCTAAAGTGGCAGATTCCTTGCCGGAGCCACCAGCCTGAGCTTTCTTGGTGCCAGCCTCCTTGCCGGACTGCTCAACGACCAGTACTTCCTTGTTTTTCTTCTTCTTTTTGTTCCGCGGCCGGTTTTTCCTTGCCGGGGCAGCATCCTCACTATCTGTTCCTCCTGCTCCAGCATCCTCTCCGGGGAGTCTCCTCCCCTCTTTAGTGCGTGCGCACTTGTCGGCCAGGGCGTAAAGCTCACTGACGTCTCGGATCTTGCACATCGCCATCTCCTCCCTCATCCTGCGGTTACGCACGTTCTGATGGAACGCACTAATGGCCGCGGCAGGGTGGACGTCCGGGATGTTGTGCTGGACGCGGCTGAATCTCTGGATGTACTTTCGCAGGGACTCTCCTTCCTTCTGGGCAAGTATATGAAGATCGCTCTCCTGGCCATGAGGCTTGTGGCCACCTGTGAAGGCGCCGACAAACTGATGGCACAGGTCAGCCCAAGAAGAAATAGAGTTCTCCGGCAAGTGCATGAGCCAAGATCTGACGTTTGGCTTGAGCACTAGCGGAAAGTAGTTCGCGAGTATCTTCTCGTCTCGTCCCCCGGCAGCCTGCACCGCGATGGTGTAGATGCTGAGGAACTCTGACGGGTGAGTTTTGCCGTCGTACTTCTCGGGTACGTCGGGCTTGAAGTTCTTCATGCTGGGCCACTGGACTTGCCGCAGCTCACGGGTGAACGCAGGACAACCCGCCGCGTACGGCAAGTCGCCTGGTTCTCCGGGCGCGTGCACGTCAACAGCGGGCCCATCGCGCTGGTCGGATTGCCGCCGCAATTCTCTTCGATGCTCGATGCGGGTTCGAGCGTCTTCTTGTCGTCTGCCGTCAAGGACTTGGCGTTGATCGCGGTGAGCTCGCGGATCCGACGACGCCGTGGAGTCGTCGTCGATGTTGATCCGGCGAGTCGGCGATTTCGACCTTCGGGGCGGGGAATGCATGGTAGTTGCACCCCCGGCGGTCTTGTCGCCATCAGCCCGCACCTGGCTAACTTGCCGCAGCCGCGACGTCGTCGGCTGCTGCGGAGTGTCGTTATTGGCGAAGGCGATGAGGCTTTGGATGGTGGCCCTCCAGTCGTCGGCCTTGTCTGCCACTGGAGGGAAGTCGAGGAGCAGCTGAGCTCGATCTAGAGCTTCTGCTGGAGTGGAGGGGAGCAGTGGAGAGCGGTGCGAGGAGCGAGATATGCTCGGACTTCTAACTGCATTAGAAGGAGCAGGGTCTCGTCCCGGCGACCGCGCCTTGCTCGTGCCAGCGCGTTGGCCTTGAGCGTCCCGCGACCCGCCAGCTTGACCTCGTCCCAGCAAGCGTATGGTACCTTGGGTACCACGTCGCTGCCGGTCCGGCACCTCCTGAGAGGGGCGTGGTGCGTGTTCGGACGCCGAGGTCTTGGAGTGCGCTCGGTCGTCCGTCTTGTCCTTGGACTTGGCGACGCCGTGAGTTTCCTCGCCGGCGTCCGCCCTTCCACCAGCGTCTACCCCACCGACCGTTGGCTCTGGTGGTGGCGGGATCGACGTGGACGGGCCTGCTACCTCAGAAGCTTTCTTCTTCGGCGGCATGTCGATGAAGTTGACGAAGTTGCTGAAGTTTTCGCTCGCGTGAACACTGGATCGGGTTCACACAACCTCGACGCACCCCCCTACCTGCCGCGCCAAAGATGTCGGGGAAACTGATCGCCCACGAACACCTATGGGACCGGAGCCCCTTTTCGGTACGGCGAGGGGGCGGAGGATGCACAAAGAGCGGATCGAAGCGTGCACGCGAGCAGTTTACCCAGGTTCGGGCCGCACGGATGCGTAAAACCCTACTCCTGCCTTGGTTTGTATTGAGTTCTTGGCTCGGGAGCGAGAAGAGCTACAGTGCTTGTCGCTAGCAACACCGAGCGTGAGAGTGATCGAAGATCGGAACCTCCTCTACGTTGCGCATGGGCCTCCTTTTATAGGTCGAAGGGGTCACCGACAGGTGGCAACGCAGATGAGGGTAAAAATGTAAAAATGGTGGTAGTTGGAACAGTGTATGCATAGTGCTCTTTACCTAACCCTGACGGCAGGGGACAAGGGCATTAAATGCCCGTCGCCGTCGCCCCAAACAGTGTAAAAAAGCGTCCGTCAGGGCGTCTCCGTCCGCCACGATGGTGGCCTCGTCATCACAGCTCGCCACCGTGTACCCCTGGCTGCACAGCCTCCCGCCACGTATGCCTGGAAGGGTCCCAGAGCGACACGTGGGTGGATGTGCTGGAGCGCGGGTACTTAGTGGAAGCTTGCCGCGGCAAGCGCCTTGCCGCGGTCGCTATCTTGTCGCTTCCGGGAGCTTGTCGCTCACCGGGCCTTGCCGGGACGCGCAACGTGCCACGGCAAGTCTCCTGAAATGCCATGTTTGGCCTTCCTGGAAAGCTCCTCTTGCCAGGGTCTCGTGCCAAAGGGGTGGTCTTGAGCCTGGAGCGGCCTTCCCGGCAAGCTCCTCTTGCCGGGGTCTTGTTTCTTTAACTTGAATACTTTTGTTCTTGAATGGCTCCAAAAGAACCATAGTGGGTCCTGGCGGGCGCGTGGCAATCCCTGCCACGGGACGCTGCTACAGCCCGTGCACAAGTTGGGATACTAAGGTACCCCTACTTTAGTACACCGACAACCGCCCTCAAGGGTCCCTTAGTGGAATCACGGCATCTTGCATTGTGCGAGGGCGTGAGGAGATTACGATGGCCCTAGTGGCTTCTTGGGGAGAATTGTGCCTCCACATCGCTCCAGACGGAGATTAGCATCCGCAAGGGTGTGAACTTTGGGATACATCGTCGTCTCCGCGTGCCTCGGTTATCTCTTACCGAGCCCTTTACTTATGCACTATACTTTGTGATAGCCATATTGTTTCTTGTCATATATCTTGCTATCACCTAGTTGTTTATCTTGCTTAGCATAAGTTGTTGGTGCACATAGGTGAGCCTAGTTGTTGTAGGTTTTGTGCTTGACAAATTAACCGCTAGGTTTATTCCGCATTTGTTTAAGCCTAAACCATAAATATTTTAAAGCGCCTATTCACCCCCCCTCTAGGCGACATACACGATCTTTCATCGTGGTCGCTACAAAAGCTCTTTACTTATGCACTTTACTTTGTGATGACCATATTGTTTCATGTTATATATCTTGCTATCACCTAGTTGTTTATCTTGCTTAGCATAAGTTGTTGGTGCACATAGGTGAGCCTAGTTATTTTAGGTTTTGTGCTTGACAAATTAAATGCTTGTTTTATTCTGCATTTGTTCAAGCCTACACTATAATTATTTTAAATCATTTATTCACCCCCCTCTAGGCGACATCCACGATCTTTCAAGTGGTATCAGAGCCTCATCTCTCATTATTAGGCTTAACTGCCCAGAGAGTAAAGATGTCGACTAGGGGATTATGATTCTTTGACACTCTTAGTTTTGATGGCACACATTCTGATGTTTGGGTAATTGGCATGCTTAATCTCTTTAGGGTCATGGATCCAAATTTAGAGCGAATTGTAGATATGGGTTTTTCTCCTCCTAAGGATCCTCTAATATTATCTCTAGAGGATGAGAAAAACTCTTATCTCAATGCTCAAGCTTCTGATGTGCTTTTCTATGCTTTGAGCAATGTAGTTATATTTCAACTCATGTCGTTCCGAGATGCTCATGAGTTGTGGACAAAGCTTCAAGATAAATATGGCGTGTCCAAGATTTGTGGAGATGATTGTTCTCCCTCCACCTACGGCCGTTTTGTGTTATCAACTTATTCTACTTCACCTACATGTGGATTGCCACAAAGTAAAGATATGGCGAGTAGGGTGTTGTTGATTGCAATGATGATTGTGGGCTTATTAGTCATGTTCCTTCATCACTACCTTATTACAATGCTTCATCTTTGAACTTCAACACTTTGAGCACTCTAGATGGTTCACATGCTTGTGTTGATCCTCCATTTATATCATGTAGAATTTGCTTGATCAAATCTCATGATGATATGCTTACTATGTCTTGTTTCCATGATAAAATGTATCTATTTCCTCGTATTTTTTGTTCCAACAATGTAGAGGAAACTCAACACTCCATGGAACAAGATGTGTTCTTGAATGGTGCTTCAAGGGATCATATTTCATCATTTATTTTTTCTCACTTTTGCCTTATGGCTAAGGCTTCAAAGGTATCTCTCACTTTGAATCCTAGTATATCTTGTGATGATGATAAGAATGACGATGATGTTGATAATGATGAAGAGAATGATAATGTGGCATCCTTAAAGATTAATGGGGAAATGATTTTTATAGCTCTTCATAAGAATAAAGCTGCTCGATCCAACTTCATGGAAATCATGTATATTGCCATTGAGGGCAAGAAATACATTGAGGAGTTGGAATCTCATCTCGAGGAGCATGAGGACACCATTGATAAAATGGAAGGTCATGTGTGTTATTACACCATTGAGACCGCGAACCTCTCTCAAGCTCTTGAAAACTTGAACAAACCACCAAGGAATCTCTTGAGGAGACTTTTCCTCTAGAACTATCTAGAATAAAATAATCCGAGCCCTTGAGCTGGCCAATGATTTCAAAACTAAAAATGATAAGTTTGAAGTTTCTCATGCTAAACTCCTTGAGGACTTTGAGCACCTTGAAAATGGCTCAAGGGTCATTAAGAGTGAGGTCATCGGACTCACCGAGTCTCATGCTCAACTTAAAGCTTCATATTTAAAAGAGCTTGCCAAGTTGCCTTCTCCTCTTGTTGTTAATGATGATGCTTGTACTATCAACTCTATTTATTGTGAAGCATCCATTTTAAAGGAGAATGTTGAGATAAGGGCTCAACTTGAGTTGCTATCTAGCAATTATGGGAAATTGGAAGTAAGTCATCTAAAACTCACAAGCTCTCACCATGATCTTCTAGTATCCCATAATGTGCTAAAGTTAGCTCATGAGTCTATGATTACTAAGGTAACATCTAGCGGGCCTCATGTGGATACTAGCACCACTTCTAGTCAAAATGGTATATTGCCATTTGCTAGTCGTAATTCATCTACTCAAAATGTTGCTACATCTTGTGATGAATTGCTTTCCTTGCCTTGTTGCTCTAACAATGAAGCTTATACTTCCTCTAGTACTTGTGTTGATACTAACGATGTAGAGGAAATCAAAGAGCTCAAGGCCTAAGTCACTTCTCTGAAGACAGACTTGCAAAAGTGTCATGAAGGGAAGTACACACTCAATGATATCTTGAGTGTGCAAAAATCCCCCCAATGACAAAGGTGGACTTGGATTCAACTCCAATAAGACGAAGAAGTCCAAGATCAACAAGAAGAAGGTCCAAGAACAAGTCAATAATCCGGCCAAGATTATTTGCTTCAAGTGCAAAATTGAAGGGCATCGTGTTAGATCTTGCCCGTTGAAGAAGAAGCTCATTAGTGACAAGCAACAAGGGAAGAGGCCACAAGTTCATTCTCATGCTCAACCTCAAGTGGAAGAAAGGCTTCTTGCCAAGAAGACTCAAGCTAATGGTTGTCAAGTTGAGGAATCAAGTGAGAAGAAAGTGAAGAGTAGATGTTGCTAATTATGTTGTGAGAAAGGTCATGCCGCTACTTCATGCACGAATGGTACCTTATCCAACTCTATTCTAATTGATGATATCTATTCTTTTGGGAAGGATAATGTTGGCAATGGGTTTGCCAATTTTGTTGGTACTCAAACTGGTGTCAAGAAAAGAACCATTTTGGTAGCCAAGCCTATTTTGACTAACCTCTTAGGACCCAACTTGGTTGGGTACCAACAAGCTCAAACTTGATCAATGTGTGGTAATGGAGGGCATTGGAGACTTGGCTACATTATGAACAACTAAGGGGTCTTCATGATTCATATTGTCTCAAGCCAAGTCATCTCGATTATCAAGTGTCTATCTTATATCCAATGTGCCTCCCTACAGTAACTTTTACTTAAATTGTTTACATTGAAAGTTACTTGCCCCTTAGCATGTTGTGGATTTGTACCTTCCATGTGTTTGTATATGCCGTGCTTCCGATTTGCTTATCTTGAGTAAACAAGTATGTGTATGTTGGTTTCCACATCATGTACATGCGAGTCTCGTCTTGAGCCTTTTACTTTTTGGTTGTATATTAGTGGCTCTTGTGAGATATTAATGGATCATCCCATTTTGGGGAAGTGATGTGCTTTGTGCACCTCACAATCCTATAAATGTGTGTAGATGAGGAATGCCATTGATACGTCTCCGTCGTATCTACTTTTCCTAACGCTTTTCCTCTTGTTTTGGACCCTAATTTGCATGATTTGAATGAAACTAACCCGGACTGACGCTGTTTTCAGCAGAACTAGCATGTTATTGTTTTTGTGCAGAAATAAAAGTTCTTGGACTGGAACGAAACTTTGCGAGGATTTGTTTATATGAATAAAGAAAAATACTAGAGCCAAGAACCACCGGAGGGTGGCACCTGGGTGGGTACAACCCACCAGGGCGCCCCCCTCCAAGCGCGCCCAAGTGGGCCGCGCTCACCTGGTGGCCCCGCAGACCCTAACTCCGACCCTATAAAATTCTATTTTCGGAGAAAAAAATCAAGGAGTAAGAATTATCTCGTTTTGTGATACGGAGCCGCCGTCACCACCAGTTCTTCATCGAGAGGCTAGATCTGGAGTCCTTGTGGGGCTCCGAAGAGGGGAATCTTCAGTCTTCATCATCACCAACCCTCCCGCATTGCCAATTCTGTGATGCTCTCCACCGAGAGTGAGTAATTCCTTCGTAGCTCGCTGGTCGTTGAGGAGTTGGATGAGATTCATCATGTAACCGAGTTAGTTTTGTTAGGGCTTGATCCCTAGTATCCACTATGTTCTGAGATTGATGTTGTTATGACTTTGCTATGCTTAATGCTTGGCACTTTGGGCACGGGTGCCCTGATTCCAGATCTGAACCGTTTATGTTATCACCATTATATCTATGTTCTAGATCCGATCTTGCAAGTCATAGTCACCTATTACGTTTTATGATCCATAAACCCTGTAGTGACAATATGCGGGATACTTTTCGGTGATGACCATAATTTGAGGAGCTCATGTATTCACTATGTGCTAATGCTTTGTTCCGGTACTCTATTAAAAGGAGGCCTTAATATCCCTTAGTTTCCTTATGGATCCCGCTGCCACGGTAGGGTAGGACAAAAGATGTCATACAAGTTCTTTCCATAAGCACATATGACTATTTACGGAATGCATGCCTACATTATATTTATGAACTGGAGCTAGTGCCGTATCGCCCTAGGTTATAACTGTTACATGATGAATCCAATGCCTACGATTTTCCTACTTATTGATCTTGATAAGTTACTACTGCTGCTGTTACTATTGCTACTGCTACAAAACCACCACTATCACTGTTACTGTTAGTGTTGCTGCCACTGCTACTATCAAAACTACCATACTACTGTGCTACAGATCACTTTGCCGCGGATATTTAATCTACAAGTGTGGCTGAATTGACAACTCAGCTGCTAATACTTGCAAATATTCTTTGGCTCCCCTCGTGTTGAATCTATAAATTTGGGTTGAATACTCTACCCTCGAAAACCGTTGCGATCCCCTATACTTGTGGGTTATCAGCCATCTAGTTGTGATATTACGAGATTATCTAGTCGCTATGTGGTATGTCTTCTCATGAGAAATTCAAATTCTAAGTAGTCCATTAATTATCTCTTGTTGGATCCTCTTATTGCCTCTTGTTAAGTTTTCTTTGGTATCACATTATGGGGGGGGGGGTTAATATGCTATGTGCATATTACAATCCTAGAAAATGTGTACATTTGAAGTATTGTCACATAGAATTGATACTGTAAATTATCTTGTTCCTAGGTGATATGTTAGCTCTACAAGTTGCAATTTACTTGTGTTTGGTGTGAAGATGATGTTGGATATCCTTGCTATCTACCACCAGGAATTATTTCCAAATACTTCTTATCTTTTGACAATTGGTACTCACTTTTGTGTTGTAGAAATTATTGATCATCTTTACATTGGATTTTGTTTTATTTTCCCTATCCATTGCCAAGGATTGTATCATCTCCTATTGTCTTCCGTGCCACTTGTGGGTCTTTTATTTCTTGATATTTTCTAGTGTTTTTATAGATATAGTGAAAGTGGTGATCCCATCTTGTGCTTATTTGTATTCAAATGCAATTTTACTATAATGCACAACTCTTGGGGGAGCTATCCTATTTTCTATAGAACACTCATCTTGTGATCCTTATCAAGTGTTTGTTAGTGGAAGGCAAGCCGTTTCTTTTTGGTACTTTACGCCATCATGAAACTTTGTAGAGGGCTTGGTTTGTTTGAACCATCCTTTCTTTTGGGAGTTCGGTATCTTTCTTTTTGCGTGTACCAATGGATATCTCATTCCTTGATGTATCTTTTAATTGGTATCTTCCAAGTGATGATCTCTCCATTTGGTATCTTATTTTCTCTTGGTATTTATTTTTCCATTTGGTATTGGTTCTTGAAAGTCTTGAGCATGCATATTTACTTCAGGTACTTGCTTTGGCATGCTTTCTTTCTTTGACCCAATATATAAGGGAAACTGCACCAAGTCACAAATTCGATGAGATGTGCATGAAATTCATTTTCATATCTATGTGCACATATTTATGTGAAGTTTGTCCTATGTATTGTTGGTTCTCTAACTCTTTGGTCCTAATGAGTTTGGGGTACCATTAAGTTGGTGTTCACTACATGAATCAGGTAATTTGTCGTCCGCCATAGCAGACGGCAAAGGTTAGGTCCACCAATGGCAAACCATTTTGCCGTCTGCCACGGGTGGCAAACAAATCCAGCACAATACACTCTGGTAATGACCTAGCCAGCTCCACAGCTCAGTGGGCCCAGCTAGCCTCTTTGTCGTCTGCCTTTAGGCCCTTTGCCGTCTGCTGGCAGACGACAAAGAACTGGCTGATGGCAAACTATATCGTTGCCATCGGCTAGTTCTTTTCCGTCTACTTTTTCGAAGCGGACGGGAAAGAAGGTCTTTGTCGTCCGCTAGCAAACGGCAAAGAACTGGCTGATCGAAAATTCTCTGATTCCAGTAGTGGTTGTTGTTCTAGGAACAATTGAAGATGCATTGGATGCTCGGCTGACTCACAAGGAAGGTGTTGTCGCCATGTGCTTTTTGGAAACAAGCTAGGATGATCAATGAACTACTATGTACTACATTCAATTGGTATCTAGTACATCCTTCCAACGTTATCTCGGTAACAAGTATCATTATCTACTCCATGCATACATTTCTTGTGTTCAACCTTGTGTAGGTTGCATCATGGCATGAATTTTATTCGTTCTTGTGATACATGTTTCCTTTCTCAAAGCATCCCAATAATGATCTCTTGTTGCGAGTTGTGATGTATTTGACGTTTGTGTGTGTGTGTCACTACTACAGGATGCTGCTAACGTGACACTACGATCAGAGACCCTTCGACAAAACTGTGTGCAATGCAATAATCGCAAACTGTGGTGCTAAAAAACCGTCAAAAAAGGTGCAAACATTTGCGATGACGGATGCATCAAACATGGTTCGGATTTTAGTTGCGTGTGCGATGCAGGGCATACAATTCAGTTCAACTAACTGTTTGCAATGAGGAGGAACAAAAGAAACGGGCAGCCAGATGTAGGTGTGTGCGATATGCAACATACGGTTCACTCGGATGAACTGTTTGTGATTAGGCAACACAAAAGAAACGGTCAGTCGGATCAAGGTGTGTGCCATATACGGCATGCGGTTCACTCAGATGAACTGTATGTGTTGAGACAAGAGAACAAAATGGTTCAATATAAGAAGATGTCTGTGAAACGCGGCAAACAGGTCTGTAATCAGAAATGTGTGCGAAGACCGATAATAACACAGATTGTTGCTGCTAATAAGACGTGTGTGTTGTGCGATGGGATTGCATACAGAACAACAACAACA
>LR738713.1:584330474-584398683 GCA_902687465.1 Secale cereale
CATGGTTGCATAACCAAATTAAACATCCACGTATATAGGTGGCTACTACAACCATGGCATTTGCACACACCAAAGTAAACGATTACATGCATAATTACATAGGTTGCTACTACACACATGACATTTCCACACACCAATAAACTAAACTATATATTACATGCAAGATTAACTAGCATAAACAACCATCTGATCATCATCTACTTCTTGTGACGCTTGCTCTGCTTGTGGCTCGATCCGGTCTCGTCGATTTGGGTAACGAGGCACTTCCTCATGTCAACGATCCGCCTATGCATCTCATAGCATGTGTACACGCTCTTGGCCACGAACCTGAGGTGAGTTTCATCCAGTTGCCGCATCCAGGCCCTGTTCCAGGATACGGGACTTGTTCTCTGGGCATCCTGCTTCATCTTTTCGTAATAGGGGTCGATGATGGCCGAGGCGAGTTCAACCAAGGAGTACTTCTTCGTGCTTCCCAGACCCCGTAGTGCTCACGAATTTTGACAAGCTTCTAGCAGGCCAAGCCCGTAACCGTGAGCGCTTTTACATCGTCGGTGGTTTCCACCATGGCGAACTTGTAGTCGGTGCTGTTGACAAACCCGTTGAAACGGTCGCAAGGCTTTGTGGCCATGTAGTAGTGGTAGATGAGGACATGATAGAGCACGCACAACTGGATGACGACAACCTTCTAATCTATGTCGGGATGACCGACGGTGTACTGGCGATCGATGTCGACCACCTTGTACTTGTCTCGAGCAAGCAACTACTCAACGCTATTGATGTAGTCGTCCACCACGCCCGGGTAGATGGTGTACACCACTGTGAGATCCGTATCCCTCGCGTGGGTCTCCACTTTATGCTCGCCGAACTCCATTGGAGCGCCGCTAGACATCCCCTCTTTATGTGTCGTCGTGGGTGTGCTTGTTGTGTTGTGGGGCGCGATCGAAATGTTGAAGAGACTAAGGTTATAATGGCCGTGGGAATTAAAGAGGAAGCCGGACAGCCAGGAATATTGGCAGGCCCTGATGGTAGTTCTAATTTGCAGCGTGGAACTTCATCGTGCCGCACGTAACTACATCGCGTGCCAACGCGCGCGGTGCAACCACATGCATATGGGGCCCCCGGCGTGATCGTGCACACGCCCAACCACTGGCAGAGCGCGCGTAGAGGGACGCGAGCAGAGCGCTCCGCGGTCACCTCAACGGCGAGCAACCATATATATATGCATATAGCAGTTGAACAAGCAAGGAAAAGCTTTCCACAAGCCAAGCGCGCCGCGGCGCCTAACGGCTAGCAGAGCTTGCCAAGGGACGCGACTAGAGGCCAGCACAGTGATACGTGACAAATAAGATGAACTGTGGGAGCGATGTGCATTTGTATTTTATTAGTTCAATCCTATTTATAAACCAGGACGGGGTATAGTAAGTAATTAAATCACAAATGTTTTTTTGTATTGACCGTATGTGTACGTGCCCTTTCGTCCTCCTCTCGCATGTCTTGTCACCCCGCCGCCGCAGACGGCTTACAGCGCAAGCTTGCACAGCGCGTGGGGGCGTTCTTTTGGCCAAACGGTGGCGCCAATGAATCGTCGGTGAGCCCGTTCCCGCGCAACCTCGCAGGTTCCCGTGCAAGCTTCCCACCCGACTCGGTGAAATCCCCCAAAATCCCAATGCTTATCGGCCTGCTATATAAACCCTCACGGCCGGCAAGTCATGCGTCGCATTTTCCCCTCCCTCCCTATAGCTTTTCTCGTCTGGTTCTCCCATAATCGTCAATGGCATAGGGCCTTCGTCGCTGCTCAGCCACTACGCCGTCAGCAGAGAACAGCTCCAGCTAGGAGGCTACACAGTGGCGGCGGCGCAGTCCCCGGCGTAGTGTAGTGCGCGTGGCGTCCCCGTTGGGTGTTGATACGTCTCCAACGTATCTATAATTTCTGATTGTTCCATGCTATTATTTATGATGTTCTGGATGTTTAATGGGCTTTGTTATACACTTTTATATTATTTTTGGGACTAACCTACTAACCCAAAGCCCCAGTCCAGATTGCTGTTTTTTGCCTATTTCACGGTTTACAGAAAAGGAATATCAAACGGAGTCCAAACGGAATAAAACTTCTAGAGAGATAATTTTGGAGCAAAATACGCTCGGGAGATGTGACGCCCCCGATTTGTCCGTACACCAATCATGCACGCAAATTTGTACGACCAAGATCAGGGACTCACTGGAAGATATCACAACACAACTCTAGACACAAGTTAAATAAATACAAGCTTTATATTACAAGCCAGGGGCCTCGAGGGCTCGAATACATAAGCTCAAAAACACAAGAGTCAGCGGAAGCAACAATATCTGAGTACAGACATAAGTTAAACAAGTTTGCCTTAAGAAGGCTAGCACAAAATTAACAACGATCGAAAAGGCAAGGCCTCCTGCCTACGACCTCCTAACTACTCCTGGAAGCCGATCTTCACGTAGAAACCTCCTCTGGATCTTCTGGGTCCTGGGCTCCACCATCTGGTTGCGTCATCCGAGAAGAAGGAACAAAAGGGGAAAAGGGGGAGAAAGCAACCGTGAGTACTCATCCAAAGTACTCGCAAGCAAGGATCTACACTACATATGCAATGATATCTGTGTAAGGGGGTAATATCTGTGGGTTAAACTACAGAATGCCAAAATAAGAGGGGGGATAGCTAATCCAATCGAAGACTACGCTTCTGGTAACCTCCATCTTGCAGCAGAAGATGAGGGTAGCTGGAAAGTAACAAGTATCCTCGCTTCTGGCAGCCTCTGTCTTGCAGCAGTAGAAGGGAGTAGATGGTAATTTCACCAAGTAACATCATATAGCATAATCCTACCCGGCGATCCTCCCGCACATCACCCTATGAGAGAGCAACCACCGAGTTATATCTGTCACTTGTAAAGGTGTGTTTTATTAACTATCCGGTTCTAGTTGTCATGAGGTCAGAGTACAACTCCGGGTCGTCCTTTTACCGAGGGACACGGCTATTCGAATAGATTAACTTCCCTGCAGGGGTGCACCACATAAGCCAGCACGCTTGATCCCACTTGGCCGGACACACTTTCCAGGGTCATGCCCGGCCTCGGAAGATCAACACGTCACAACCCTACCTAAGCACAACAGAGAGGTCAGCACGCCGGTCTAAACCCTAAGCGCACGGGGGTCTGGGCCCATCGCCCAATGCACACCTGCACGTTGCGAGGGCGGCCGGTAAGCAGACCTAGCCTCTCCTAATACCAGAGTAGGCGTTCCGGTCCAATCCGGCGCGCGCCGCTAAGTCGCTGACGTCAAGAAGGCTTCGGCTGATACCACGACTTCGAGTGCCCATAACTATTCCCACGTAGCTGGTTAGTGCGTATAGGCCAATGGCCAGACTCAGATGAAATACCAAGATCTCGTAAACGTGTTATTATGAAATAACCGCGGACAACGACCAGGGCTAGGCCCACCTGTCTCCTAGGTGGTCGCAACCCGCCCTGTCGCTCCGCCACAAAGTAACCATCAGGGGGCTGCCGGGAACCCAGGCCCACCACTACCTATGTGGAACCACCTGCCCCTTCAGCCCCCATCTTCGAATCATCATCATGTGTATGTAAAGTATGTATATAGTATATACCCGTGATCACCACCCGAGTGATCACGGCCCGATGGTATAGCATGGCAGACGGACAAGGATGTGGGGCCACTGATGGAATTCTAGCATCCTATACTAAGCATTTAGGATAGCATGTAAAGGTATCAACAGTAGTAGCAACAATGACAGGCTATGAAACAGAATAGGAGCTATCGAATCAATAACAGTAGCAAACCTAATGCAAGAATAAGAGAGAGGAGAATGGGCGATATCTGGTGATCAAGGGGGGGCTTGCCTGGTTGCTCTGGCAAGAAAGAGGGGTCACCAAAACCGTAGGCGATCGAGGCAGCAGCGACGTCCGTCTCGTAGTCTACCGGAGAGAAGAGGGGGAAGAAACAAATGAATACAGAGCAAACAAAGCAAAACAAAATATAACATGGCAAAATGCGGTGCTACGTGTGACCTAACGCTGTGGTCGGTGATACAGGCGAAGAGGAATAACATCCGAGAAAGTATTCCCGGTGTTAGGCATTTTCGGGCAGATGAAAAGGAGGGGAATGTTGCATGTTCGGTATGATAGAGATGTGTGGCGGATGAACGGACCACGTATCTGGATTCGTCTCGTCGTTCTGAGCAACTTTCATATATTAAACTTTTTCATCCGAGTTACGGTTTATTTTATATGATTTTTCAAAGTTTTATTAATATTCTGCAATTATTATTTAATTCGAAAATAAAACAGTAAATACTTTTCTCACCTAGTGTTACTCTAGCCTATGAGTATGCCAGTGGGGCCAGTGGGGTGGGTTGACCCAGTCAAAGGTTGAATGGTCAAAGGATGAATAGTGTAAACGGGTCATATATGTCATAGGCTATACCAAAACAAATAACTAAAACTAGCTTAAATAAATAAGGGGTCCACATGTAATAGACTTAGACTAATTAATTAACCAACTAATCTAAGCTAAGTTAGTTCAGACCTAATTTAACTAGGCCGGCCACGACGGCTGTGGCACAGCCGGCCAAGCGCACACAGTGCACACACACAAAGCTAGGGATCAATTAAGTTCCTTTTAACAGAATGTAGCATTTTCTGATTTTTGTAGTATTTAATCCGTGCATCAAATGAATTTGGTTCAATGGGGTAAAATGAAGTTTGTCAAGTGTACTACCATCCCATATTTTTGTTAGTCATGTTAACAATTGTTTAACTACATATTAGGGGTTGTGTAGGGGGTAGTCAATGTAAAATTAGAAAAGCTAGCTAGCATGCTAGTACATGCAAAGAAGTGGCAGTAGCAGTACAACATCAAGAAGTAGTAGCAGTTTCGAGCAGCACGCAGCAGCAGCTAGAGGCAATCGTGGCAGCACTAAAAGCAAGCAGCGGCAGTAGCATCATCAGTAGCAGCACAGAGCAAATAGCGCCGACAGTAAGAAGCAGCGGCTGCAAAGCGAAAGCAGCGACACCAGCAGCAGCTAGCGGGAGCAGTAGGGGAGCGGGATGGCAGGCGGCTGCGGGCACGGCGAGCGCGTTCCAGGGGCGAGGCAGGACATGGCCCAGGCGGGCGCGTGCGGGGGTGCCGCAGGTGTGCGGCCGGATGCGGCTAGGGCTCGCGGAAGCGCGGCCAGGAGCGTGGAGAGCGAAGCTCCAGCCGCGGCGGCCTAGCTCGGGTATGGGCTTCTACGGCGAGGGATTCGAAGGATAAAGGCGGGGAATCGGGAGAGGGGCTCACCCTGATGCTCGTGGACGAGGTTGGGAGGTTGGAGGTGGCCGGGATGCAACGAATTCGACGGCGAGATGCGGTGGCCGCGAGCGAAGACGTCGTCGATGGCGAGTGTATGCAGCCTCCTAGCTTGGGATGATGCTCGTAGTCGAAGCAGGGGAAGGTGGCGCAGCTCCTGGACGCCTTGGCGCAACAAGGGGAGGTCGGCGACCGCGGGATCGACGAGTCGTGCCGATGGCGGCGGGCGGGCGGATTCTGTAACGGGGGAGGGAGAGATTGGTCGGGGGATGGTGTTGATCGGGTTAGCATTAGGTTGGGATGGGGGAAATGTAGTAGGCGGGGTGGGCCGGCCTGGTGGCCCAGTTAGGCCACTGCCCAGCAGGGGGCTTTTTAGTCCTTGTTTATTTTTTGTTTGTTTTCCTTTCTTTTTTTTTAAATTTTATATTTTAAATACCTTAGTTTTATAAAAAAACATAGTTGTACCTAAATTAGTATTAACAAATATGCCACCACCACAATTAACTTGGCACCTAAAATAAACTAGTTTGTAGTTGTTTAATATTTTAAAAGCTTTTAAATAATTGTTTTTGTTACCGTTTTGTTCATTTTAGAGTTTTAAACATTTTATAAAAGTGGGGTTTCACCACCATAATTATCTGTGATTTGTTTACTACAATTTGAACATTTTAGATTTGACAACTGATAACTTTTATTATTTGACTTTAATTCAAATTAGAATTTGGATCGATTCTAAACTAACACGAGATTAGCACATGTAATCATGGTGACGTGGCATCATTAGCGGAGGTTCACTATAGCTTGATTACCCGGGCGTCACAATTCTCCTCACTACAAGAAATCTCGTCCCGAGATTTAAGCGGTGGAGTAGGGGGGGGAGTGCTGGTAGTGAAAACCTAACGAGTCTTCTCGGTCTTGACTGCCCTTTTCGAAGAGGTTGATCCCTTTTGTTGATGTCTTCATTTCTCTGCTTCAAGTCATCGTGATCATGTCATCATCCTTTCTTCGGGATCTCTATCGTCCTACGAATGCGACCAGGGGGAAAACTTTGGGGGAATGTATCTCCACGAAGTTTGTGCATCCGACGGCGAATTTAGAAAGTGATATGCGAAGTACCCTACGAGTAGTATTTCAGAGAATGCATTGAGATCAATAAGCGATTGTACCAAAGTTTCAAACGGGTAGGCAATCATTCGATGCCTAACCAGAAGTTGGAATGGGGTCTTGATCAACGAGAATAATATGGTGTTTGATACCAGGATGAAACATGGTAGAATTTAGCTCATGAATTACACACGAAGTCAAGTGCAAAGAATACATTAGAATCAGGGTTGTACAGGAGAGTCAGGTTTCGATCCCGTGGACCTGTGGGTTATGGGCCCACCATGTGGGTTAAGAGTAGGAAGGTGATGGCATCTTGCACATAAAGCAAGGCATGTCAAAGGATAGTCTATCAGCCAAGTTGGCAACAATGTCAGTACCAAGGACGGGAAACGAAGAGAACCATTTTCTTGCTCATTGTAACGAGGCGGACCAATAGGCAAGGTTCTCGTTCACCGGCAGTTAATGGAATGTTACAACAATAGTAACGAAGTCTTACTGACAGAGTTGTACCACGAGGTGTTTACATAGGCAGAGAATTATTACTGCTTAGATTATATATAGATCAAAGAAAGGTTAAACAAACAAATGGAAAGGAAAATTGTGATTACACACAATTATTAGGAGTATATCCTTCCCATGGACAAGAAGAACATGGCATGCAGGGTAGGAGAGAAAGTACCCAGCCATTCATATAAAGAGGCAAGGATTAATCAAGATGTTACCCATACAACGGTGTCTGGATAACTGACCAAGAAACATTTAGCATCACGCCTCCAATGTTCTTGTTGATGAGCAGGGTATCATAGCCATGCTTCGAGGAAGCAATGATATTGTGTTTCAATCAAGGATCAGACTTTGGATACACAAATGATCTATCGGGAGCAACTTATAAAATAAGTCATGTAATTTCCTCCTGGAAGAATGGTTATCCTTGCAAAAGGAATTATAATGATAGGTCCTCCAGCCAAGGGTGCTAGGCATGACATCATAATACCGGGTCAGCAAAGGACCAACATTATAACTACTGGAAAGTTGTCCCAACCATCATATCTGACCGAGATTCAGATCCGATTGGTGTCATGATACCTCAGACTTAGGATGTTTGAGAAGAAAAGGTGCAACACAAACCGACGAAATGACCTTGCAAGATTCTCGGGAAATGAACTATGGGAGCGGGTTCCCGAAACAATAGTTCATCATTAAACCAAGGAGAGGGTGAGGAGGTGGCTGATGGGCTCAGCATCAATTTATCGAGAATTCCAAACGGATGGATTTCCACAATAATGTGAACAAGAATATGACACTTGTTAATTCAAAGGATATCATGTTGTATGCTTGAGGAAAACATACGCCATTAATCATTAGTTGAAACTTGAAAGGTGTGCCCGAAATATGACCTTAGGCAGCAAGATCAATGTTAGAGTGACGATTCTATAACCAACAGTCTAAGAATGAACTGTCGATCGTTAACTTCATAGCAATAGGGTTGCTAGAAGTATAGAACTCAAACAATGTCGTTAGTATATTGGTATCCCGGTTAAAAACAACACGGGGACCAAGGAAGAATGGTGATGGTGAGAAGTATCATCATACCGAGATTCTCTAAGAGGTGAAGCAATCCCCACCACATTCTCGACATAAAAGACAGTAATACTTCAATGCAGAACACAACACTAGCTGGAAAGCAAGTTGTATTCATAACGTGGACAAGTTCGCGATGAAAGGAAGTCAAGGGTGTTGCCGATGATAATAAAAATAATTGAGGGCAAGGAGAGTATTTCTCATCATGAACACAATTGGCATCTTGGAAGAAGTCAAAGTGTTGAAGGTGATCCGACACATTTGCCGGGAGGTTTCAAGAGGATGCAACCAACAACAACGACAATAAGCAAGGGAATGATGAAGTGGCAATTTATAGGATCAATTTATAAGATGCAAACTCGGAACCAAAGTTTCCTTTCAAGACAAGCAACCTGATGTTGAAGGCTCGACGTAAGTCGTGCTCACACTGAAGAATTCGTGCACCAGAGAAGGACGAGGTAGCACAGTCAAAGATATCAAGACCAGGATGTACCCGATAGTCTAGGAATAAACCAGTTTGAGTTTAAAATTTTCCCAGTAACATCTACTAGGGATGTTGAATTTTTCGAGCGGAATTGATTTACTAAACGGTGTCCTCGGTTGACGGCAACCTAGAACCCGTAGAGTGATTACGACAAGCAAAGGTATTACTTCATCAAAAGTTCAAAAGGTGTAGTGCAAAGTCATGATATCCTCGAGATATCAGAGGGTAAAACTCGAAGGTAGAACACGATAGGAATTGAACTAGGTCATTGACCTATGACAGTAGATACATTAACCTTGTCAAAAATTGATGAGGCCTGGAATGGATTTATTCCAGATATATTGAATAAGGACAGCATGGTCGGAACCATAACTGCAAGGGATCAAATTTATTGACACCGAAAGAATTATTTAGATGAAAAATCATTTGTCAAGAAGCTCCCGAGACGGTTTACATCGTTTCCATGGGCATGAACAAAAGCTCAAGGTCGACTCCCATTTCTCCAATGCATACGTTTCATTCACCTCTTGTTCGGACGAAGTTGTAGTGTTGGGAATTTATCTGGCAAAACACCATAAGAATATGACTCGTGAAAACTTTCGGGTTCTCACGGATTAGCGAAAGGCATAGGTTCAACCCATCGGGCATCTTAGTAACATATACCACAAATTTCAAAAGTAGTTACACCAGCTCGAAAGTAGAGCATGATTGGCCAAACAGAGGATACAATTTACCAAAGGCATTATGTATCAGGGGAAGAACTCACAAGGTGATTGAATATGAAATACACTGTCGGATAACAATCCAACAATGGATCGGGCGATCCACAACGGAGCTGATGTGAGTATCGGTACTCACTCAGAGGAAGAAAGATTGCAGAGGCATCAAATTCAAGAATCACCTGGTTAGCCTGATGCTTAAATAGAAAGAAATTATGGTTTCCAAAACGAAGGATCAGAAGCATACACTCTGATCAAGGGTGGATAAGTTGAAAACACTTAGTTGGACAATCAATAAAGGCTTGATTTGCCGAGAACCAACTCATGTCCGAAATGACGTCTGAGCCGGAAAGATAATTTTAAAAAGGATAACCTGATGACTTCGTGCATACGCACACATTGAATCAATAGGCTCAAAACGGCTAAGACAAAGGATGTTGACGAAGACTACTACTAGTCATATGGAATTAACCATAATGCAAGCAGACAAGAATTTCAAGAGTAACCGGCTGCAGAGGATTTTCGAAAGATCGAAAAGTATTCAGAAGATTTTTGTGAGACACATGATCAATTGAGAACAACTGATCCTCAATAAATGTGAGGAAATAATCGTAAGGGTTTTCATGCGAAATAAATCTACAAGACAGTAAACTCAAAGGATTCTCGGGACAACGGAGAATATTTCGAGGCATCTTGTAATGACAAGAGCGACGAGTAACGATCGTGAGAATGACAAATGCACACAGATATTCGTAGGGATATATCGGTGGCAGTGCATTGCAAAGGGGATGAGCATAAGGTTCTCGGGAAAAATATCGAGGGATATCCTCGGAATCTTCTGACGAAGCAGGTGATCTTCCGGAACGAGGGCTCTCCGGGAGAAATAGTTGCGAGAACCTAGAGTCAGAGTTAGTAGAATCTTTAAACCCGAATAGAAGAGAGATCAGAGTCCCAGAGTATAGACGAGGAGTAAAAGATCCTAATACCACCCATTGGTGTTGTGGGCCCGTAAGCCACACAACAAGTTAGTAAATTTATTTTTCAAAGACTAGACTCAACTTCGGCCAAGGAGTTGGAAAGGGGGATTCCTACAGGCAGTCCGCTCTGATACCAACTTGTGACGCCCCCGATTTGTCCGTACACTAATCATGCACGCAAATGTGTAGGACCAAGATCAGGGACTCACTGGAAGATATCACAACACAACTCTAGACACAAATTAAATAAATACAAGCTTTATATTACAAGCCAGGGGCCTCGAGGGCTCGAATACATAAGCTCGAAAACACAAGAGTCAGCGGAAGCAACAATATCTGAGTACAGACATAAGTTAAACAAGTTTGCCTTAAGAAGGCTAGCACAAAATTAACAACGATTGAAAAGGCAAGGCCTCCTGCCTGGGACCTCCTAACTACTCCTCGAAGCCGATCTTCACGTAGAAACCTCCTCTAGATCTTCTGGGTCCTGGGCTTCACCATCTGGTTGCGTGATCCGAGAAGAAGGAACAAAAGGGGAAAAGGGGGAGAAAGCAACCGTGAGTACTCATCCAAAGTACTCGCAAGCAAGGATCTACACTACATATGCAATGATATCTGTGTAAGGGGGTAATATCTGTGGGTTAAACTGCAGAATGCCAAAATAAGAGGGGGATAGCTAATCCAATCGAAGACTACGCTTCTGGTAACCTCCATCTTGCAGCAGAAGATGAGGGTAGCTGGAAACTAACAAGTATCCTCGCTTCTGGCAGCCTTTGTCTTGCAGCAGTAGAAGGGAGTAGATGGTAATTTGACCAAGTAACATCGTATAGCAAAATCCTACCCGGCGATCCTCCCGCACATCACGCTGTGAGAGAGCAACCACCGAGTTATATCTGTCACTTGTAAAGGTGTGTTTTATTAAGTATCCGGTTCTAGTTGTCATGAGGTCAGAGTACAACTCCGGGTCGTCCTTTTACCGAGGGACACGGCTATTCGAATAGATTAACTTCCCTGCAGGGGTGCACCACATAACCCAGCACGCTTGATCCCACTTGGCCGGACACACTTTCCAGGGTCATGCCCGGCCTCGGAAGATCAACACGTCGCAGCCCTACCTAAGCACAACAGAGAGGTCAGCACGCCAGTCTAAACCCTAAGCGCACGGGGGTCTGGGACCATCGCCCAATGCACACCTGCATGTTGCGAGGGCGGCCGGTAAGCAGACCTAGCCTCTCCTAATACCAGAGTAGGCATTCCGGTCCAATCCGGCGCGCGCCGCTAAGTCGCTGACGTCAAGAAGGCTTCGGCTGATACCACGACGTCGAGTGCCCATAACTATTCCCACGTAGCTGGTTAGTGCGTATAGGCCAATGGCCAGACTCAGATCAAATACCAAGATCTCGTAAACGTGTTATTATGAAATAACCGCGGACAACGACCAGGGCCAGGCCCACCTGTCTCCTAGGTGGTCGCAACCTGCCCTATCGCTCCGCCACAAAGTAACCATCAGGGGGCTGCCGCGAACCCAGGCCTACCACTACCTGTGTGGAACCACCTGCCCCTTCAGCCCCCATCTTCGAATCATCATCATGTGTATGTAAAGTATGTATATAGTATATACCCGTGATCACCACCTGAGTGATCACGGCCCGATGGTATAGCATGGCAGACGGACAAGGATGTGGGGCCACTGATGGAATTCTAGCATCCTATACTAAGCATTTAGGATAGCATGTAAAGGTATCAACAGTAGTAGCAACAATGACAGGCTATGCAACAGAATAGGAGCTATCGAATCAATAACAGTAGCAAACCTAATGCAAGAATAAGAGAGAGGAGAATGGGCGATATCTGGTGATCAAGGGGGGGCTTGCCTGGTTGCTCTGGCAAGAAAGAGGGGTCGCCAAAATCGTAGGCGATCGAGGCAGCAGCGACGTCTGTCTCGTAGTCTACCGGAGAGAAGAGGGGGAAGAAACAAATGAATAAAGAGCAAACAAAGCAAAACAAAATATAACATGGCAAAATGCGGTGCTACGTGTGACCTAACGCTGTGCTCGGTGATACAGGCGAAGAGGAATAACATCCGGGAAAGTATTCCCGGTGTTAGGCATTTTCGGGCAGATGAAAAGGAGGGGAATGTTGCATGTTCGGTATGATAGAGATGTGTGGTGGATGAACGGACCACGTATCCGGATTCGTCTCGTCGTTCTGAGAAACTTTCATATATTAAACTTTTTCATTCGAGTTACGGTTTATTTTATATGATTTTTCAAAGTTTTATTAATATTCTGCAATTATTATTTAATTCGAAAATAAAACAGTAAATACTTTTCTCACCTAGTGTTACTCTAGCCTATGAGTATGCCAGTGGGGCCAGTGGGGTGGGTTGACCCAGTCAAAGGTTGAATGGTCAAAGGATGAATAGTGTAAACGGGTCATATATGTCATAGGCTATACCAAAACAAATAACTAAAACTAGCTTAAATAAATAAGGGGTCCACATGTAATAGACTTAGACTAATTAATTAACCAACTAATCTAAGCTAAATTAGTTCAGACCTAATTTAACTAGGCCGGCCACGACGGCTGTGGCACAGCCGGCCAAGCGCACACAGTGCACACACACAAAGCTAGGGATCAATTATGTTCCTTTTAACAGAATGTAGCATTTTGTGATTTTTGTAGTATTTAATCCGTGCATCAAATGAATTTGGTTCAATGGGGTAAAATGAAGTTTGTCAAGTGTACTACCATCCCATATTTTTGTTAGTCATGTTAACAATTGTTTAACTACATATTAGGGGCTGTGTAGGGGGTAGTCAATGTAAAATTAGAAAAGCTAGCTAGCATGCTAGTACATGCAAAGAAGTGGCAGTAGCAGTACAACATCAAGAAGTAGTAGCAGTTTCGAGCAGCACACAGCAGTAGCTAGAGGCAATCGTGGCAGCACTAACAGCAAGCAGCGACAGTAGCATCATCAGTAACAGCACAGAGCAAATAGCACCGACAGTAAGAAGCAGCGGCTGCAAAGCGAAACAGCGACACCAGCAGCAGCTAGCGGGAGCAGTAGGGGAGCGGGATGGCAGGCGGCTGCGGGCACGGCGAGCGCGTTCCAGGGGCGAGGCAGGGCATGGCCCAGGCGGGCGCGCGCGGGGGTGCCGCAGGTGTGCGGCCGGATGCGGCTAGGGCTCGCGGAAGCGCGGCCAGGAGCGTGGAGAGCGAAGCTCCAGCCGCGGCGGCCTAGCTCGGGTGGGGGATTCTACGGCGAGGGATTCGAAGGGTAAAGGCAGGGAATCGGTAGAGGGGCTCACCCCGATGCTCGTGGACGAGGTTGGGAGGTCGGAGGTGGCCGGGATGCGACGAATTCGACGGCGAGATGCGGCGGCCGCGAGCGAAGACGACGTCGATGGCGAGTGTATGCAGCCTCCTAGCTTGGGACGATGCTCGTAGTCGAAGCAGGGGAAAGTGGCGCAGCTCCTGGACGCCTTGGCGCGACAAGGGGAGGTCGGCGGCCGCGGGATCGACGAGTCGTGGCGATGGCGGCGGGCGGGCGGATTCTGTAACGGGGGAGGAAGAGATGGGTCGAGGGATGGTGTTGATCGGGTTAGCTTTAGGTTGGGATGGGGGAAATGTAGTAGGCGGGGTGGGCCGGCCTGGTGGCCCAGTTAGGCCACTGCCCAGCAGGGGGCTTTTTAGTCCTTGTTTATTTTCTGTTTTGTTTTTCTGTTTGTTTTCCTTTCTTTTTTTTAAATTTTATATTTTAAATACCTTAGTTTTATAAAAAACATAGTTGTACCTAAATTAGTATTAACAAATATGCCACCACCACAATTAACTTGGCACCTAAAATAAACTAGTTTGTAGTTGTTTAATATTTTAAAAGCTTTTAAATAATTGGTTTTGTTACCGTTTTGTTCATTTTAGAGTTTTAAACATTTTATAAAAGTGGGGTTTCACCACCATAATTATCTGTGATTTGTTTACTACAATTTGAACATTTTAGATTTGACAACTGATAACTTTTATTATTTGACTTTAATTCAAATTAGAATTTGGATCGATTCTGAACTAACACGAGATTAGCACATGTAATCATGGTGACGTGGCATCATTAGCGGAGGTTCACTATAGCTTGATTACCCGGGCGTCACAGGAGACTTGAGAACCACGGAGTAGGGCTGACGTGGCGTCCAAGAGGGTGGGGGGCGCCCCCCTACAGGGCGCGCCCCCTGCCTCGCTGGCACCCCATCTGGCCCCCGATGCCCTCCTTCTTCCTATATATATCTACGTACCCCGAAACCATCAGAACAACAGAGAAAACCCTAGTTCCATCACCGCAACCTTCTGTTCCCGTGAGATCCCATCTTGGTGCCTATTCCAGAGCTCCGCCGGAGGAGGGGTATACCATGGAGTGCTTCTACATCATCATCATCGCCTCACCATGAGTTGTGAGTAGTTTACCACAGACCTTCGGGTCCATAGCTAGTATCTAGATGGCTTCTTCTCTCTCTTTGGATCTCAATACCAAGTTCTCCTCGGTCTTCGAGGAGATCAATTCGATGTAATCTCTTTTTGCGGTGTGTTTGTCGAGATCCGATGAATTGTGGGTTTTTGATCATGATTATCTATGAGAAATATTTGGTTCTTCTCTGAACTCTTTATGTATGATTATAATATCCTTGCAAGTCTCTTCGAATTATTGGTTTGGTTTGGCCTACTAGATCTATAGTTCTTGCAATGGGACAAGTGCTTGGCTTTGGGTTCAATCTTGCGGTGTCCTTTCGAAGTGACAGTAGGGGCAGCAAGGCACGTATTGTAATGTTGCCATCAAGGATAAAAGATGGGGTTTATATCACTGTGTTTGAGTTTATTCCTCTACATCATGTCATCTTGATTAAGGCATTACTCTGTTCTTATGAACTTAATACTCTAGATGCATGCTGGATAGCGGTCGATGTGTGGAGTAATAGTAGTAGATGTAGAATCGTTTAGGTCTACTTGTTTCGGACGTGATGCCTATATATAATGATCATGCCTAGATAGTCTCATAATTATTCGCTTTTCTATCAGTTGCTCGACAGTAATTTGTTTACCTGTCGTAGAATATCGCTATCATGAGAGAAGCCACTAGAGAACACTATGGCCCCCGGGTCTATTCTCGACATATCAATCTACAATCTACTTTACTTTTCTCTTTTACTTTCAGTTCTTATATCCAAAAATACCAAAAATATCAAACTATCATGTCTATCTTATCTCACTTTCGTAAGTGACCGTAAAGGGATTGACAACCCCTTATCGCGTTGGCTGCGAAGTTCTTATTTGTTTGTGCAGGTGCGAGGGACTCGCGCATGGTCTCCTACGGGATTGATACCTTGGTTTTCAAAAACTGAGGGAAATACTTACGCTACTATGTTGCATCACCCTTTCCTCTTCGAGGGAATACAACGCAAGCTCGAGAAGTAGCAAGAAGAATTTCTGGCGCCGTTGCCGGGGAGGCTTACGCAAAAGTCATATACCAAGTACCTATCACAAACCTTATCCTTCGCATTACATTTTTTTTGCCTCTCGTTTTCCTCTCCCCCACTTCACCCTTGCCGTTTTATTCGCCCTTCTTCTGCCGTGTGTTTATCGTTCGCTTGCTTCTTGTTTGCTTGTGTGTTGGATTGCTTGCTTGTCATCATGTCTAGCACACCTATCATTATCAACACTCCCGAGAGTGAGGTTCTCAATTTTAAACAAAGGGAGGAACAAAACTTAAAAGATGCCTGGTATAGAATTTGCAATGCTCAAAATAGATCTACTAGGAAGCTTTCTACTTTCGTACTTCTTCGCAATTTTTATGTTGGCATAACTCCATGGAATAGATTTATTTTAGATACCATTACCGGAGGGAATTTCTTGGGTAGCCATACTTTTGATTCTTATAATGCATTGACTAAATTATTTGGCTCACCACCTCTTACGGTTAATGGGACCATTCTAAGTTTGGAGCATGTTATGCAAATGCTAGAAATCATTGAAAACAAAGTTGCTACGGTAGAGTTGGTAGAGAACTTGGATAGAAAAATACACAATGAAAGTACCCAATATGGATCCAAGGTAGGAGTTGTTCTGAAAAATCATAAGGAAAAGGAACCCATAGTTAAAAAAAATTAGATCAAGATTCTACTAGAATCAATAAACTTGAGGATATTATTACTAATGTGGGTTTTGCTCTTTCTGCTATAAAGATTACTCCAAATCCTTCTACCACGAAATTATCTAAGTCCATGTATGTTCCTAAAGACAAGGGTGAAACATCTAGTAAAGGAATCGCGGATCTTAAATCCATAAGTGTTCATCCTAATTTTCTTACTTTTGCAAGAGAACCTTTTGAAACAATTGAATTTCTTGATTTCTTGCCCAAAAGTTTGATTATCAATAGGGATAAAGGAGATCCTAAGAATCACAAGTGCTTAATTAAAGAATTGCCTTCCAAAGATGGCAATACCTAGATCTATCCATGTATCGTGCCTAGCTAGGGGCGTAAAACGATAGCGCTTGTTGGGAGGCAACCCAATTTTATATTTTTTGTTTTTTCTTCTGTTTAGGAATGAATATTGCATCTAGCTTCTATTTATATGTGGTTTTGTGTTTTAATTAGTGTTTGTGCCAAGTAGAACCTTTGGGAAGACTTGTGTGAAGTTTATATGATCTTGCTGTGAAAAACAGAATCGTTAGCACTCGCTAGAATGGTCACCATATTTTACTGGAGCGTGCTATTTAGTTGATTCTTTTTTCAGATTATTAATAGAAAAATTACTCACGTTTACCAATTTATTTCAATTTTTTTGGAGTTACAGAAGTATGCGACAGCTACAGATTACTACAGACTGTTCTGTTTTTGACAGATTCTGTTTTTCGTGTGTTGTTTGCTTATTTCGATGCATCTATGAGTAGTATTGGGAAGTATGAATCATAGAGAAGTTGGAATACAGTAAGTTTAACACCAATATAAACAAAGAATGAATTCATTGCAGTACCTTTGAGTAGTGGTTTGTTTTCTTATTCTAACGGAGCTCACGAGATTTTGCCTAAGTTTGTGTTGTGAAGTTTTCAAGTTTTGAGTATTGCTTTGATGGACTATGGAACAAAGAGTGGCAAGAGCCTAAGCTTGGGGATGCCCAAGGCACCCCAAGGTAAAATTCAAGGACAGCCAAGAGCCTAAGCTTGGGGATTCCCCGGGAAGGCATCCCCTCTTTCGTCTTCATCTATCGGTAACTATACTCGGAGCTATATTTTTATTCACCACATGATATGTGTTTTACTTGGAGCGTCATGTATAATTTGAGTCCTTGCTTTTTAGTTTGACACAATCATCCTTGCTGGACACACCTTTTTGAGAGAGTTAAATATGGCCTAGGAATTGTTAGAACACTCTATGTGCTTCACTTATATCTTTCGAGTTGAATAGTTTTTGCTCTAGTGCTTCACTTATATCTTTTAGAGCATGGTGGTAATTATATTTTGTAGAAATTGTTGATCTCTCATGCTTCACTTATATCCTTTTTAGAGTCTATGAAAACAGCATGGTAATGTGCTTTGGCTATAAAACTAGCCTTCACATGATAGGCATCCAAGATCAATGTAGTAAAAACTTTCACACTAAGTGCATTGAATATGATGAGAAGTTGGATGCTTGATAATTGTTTTGAGATATGAGGATAGTAATATTAGAGTCATGCTAGTGGAGTTATTATGAAAGTGAGAAATGCTTGTGTTAAAGTTAGTGATTCCCGTAGCATGCACGTATGGTGAACCGCTATGTGAGAAAGTTAGAGCATGAGGTATTTGTAGAGTGTCATCCTTTGTGTGGAGGTCGGGGGCTGTCGGGGAAAACTGTCCTCCCACGAGCACCTATGGGACCGGAGCCCCTTCTACGTTGCGGTAAGGGAGTGGAGGGAGCACGGAGAGCAGATCGAGGGGCACACGCGGGCAGTTTACCCAGGTTCGGGCCGCGCGGACGCGTAAAACCCTACTCCTGCCTTAGGTTGTATTGAGTTCTTGAGCTCGGGAGCTTGAAGAGCTACAGTGCTAGCTACACCGAGCGAGGGAGTTGTCTAGATTTCGAACCGAACCTCCTCTACGTTGTGCATGGGCCTCCTTTTATAGCTCAAGGGATCACCGACAGGTGCCAACGTAGAGGAGGGCAAAAATTTAACTTTGGTGGTAGTTGTAACAGTGCGGGAATAGTGCATGAACAGTGGATGAACAGTGGTCTTCACCTAACTTTGGCAGTGGGGGACAAGGGCATTAAATGCCCGTCACCATCGACCCCAAAAGTGTCCGTCCATGCTTCTCCGTCCGCCACGGCGGTAGCCTCGTCACCGTGGCTCGCCACCGTGTGCCCCAGGCTGCACAGCCTTCCGCCACGCGTCCCTGGAAGGACCCCAGGGCGACGCGTGGGCAAATGAGCTGGAGCGCGGGCACACAGCATGAGTTTCCCCCGGCAAGCACCTTGCCGGGGCCGTGACCTTGCCGGGCCCGGAAGCTTGTCGCTCTCCGGGTCCTGCCCGGGCGCATGACGCGCCGAGGCATTTCTTGAGGTGTGCATTCTTTGGCCTTCCTGGCAAGCTCCTCTTGCCAGGGTCTTGTGCTAACGTGATAATCTTGAGCCTGGTGCGGCCTTCCCGGCAAGCTCCTCTTGCCGGGGACTTGATCTTCTGACTTGTATACTTTGTTCTTGAATGGCTTTATAGGGACCAGAAAGGTTTCCGGCGAGCACGTGGTAAACCCTGCCGCGGGAAGCTGCTACTGCCCGTGCACAAGTTGGGGTACTAAGGTACCCCTATCTTAGTACACCGACAGGAGCCCCCGGGCCTGGGCCACACACGGTGCCGAGCGCTGTTGGGCCAGGCCCAAGACAGTGCACGGGCACACGCGGCCCACGGCAAGCCGTATCCCCTTCCGCATCCGCCGCATCCCTCCCTAACCGCACGCGTCGATTGCGGCGTCGTGGGAGAGATCGTGGCCTGTTCTTTAATGGGAAATGCAGAGCGTCCCCCACTTCCCCCTTAAAAGCATATGAAGCAGGGGCAGTTTCCTCCTTCGTCTTCATTGCGTCTTGACTCTCCAGAAACCCCCGTTGCTTTGCTTTCAGGACCCTGGCCCAGCGGATGGCGAAGAGGGCCAAGATCCCTGTGGTCGAGGTTGAAGACGACTCGCCCGCCGCGGCGACCAGAGACGTGCCAGCGGCAAACTTGTCGGATCAACCTGCTGCTCCGACGAGCAGCCCCCAGCGCAGCCCCCAGCGTAAGTCTGGTCTTTATGTTTCTGCTTGACGGGCGCGCTTGAGGTGGTTGTTTGTACTGATATTTTATTGTCTTGTTTGTCTCGTGCAGAAGTGGAGCCGCAGCCGCAGGAGCGCCGGGAGGCCGCCCCTGACGAACTACTTGCTCCACCCTCCCCGCCAAGGGTGAGCTCCCCGGCGAGGGAGAACGCTCCGCCAAGGACGGGCACTCCGCCGAGGGCGAGTACTCCACCAAGGGTGAGCAGACCGACAAGGGTGAGCACCCTGCCAAGGGAGGGCGCAGGCGGCCCTCCGCCAGCAGGCGCCACTGCTCCGTCGCCAAGGGAGAGCTCCCCGGCGAGGGAGCCTGTCGTCGAAGAAGCCCGCGAAGGTAAGTCTTTGCAACTTCATCTTCTTGGACCCTTCTTTTTGGATATTTGCTTGACTCTTTTCTTTTCTTTTTCTTCTGCTAGATCCTCCTGCACCGGAGCGGATGGAGACGGAGACCGCCGGCGAGGAGGGCGTGCACGGCGACGGCGGCACCGCCACTGCCGCAGAGGGCATGGCTGGAGCCGACGAGCCTGCCACTGAAGAGACCGCCCCGACCGCAGATGCCGCAGCTGGGGAAGGGACCGGCGACCACACTGCTGGCCCGGAGGCAGCAGGAGCGTCGAGCGCTGCATCGGCCGCCGACCCCTCCGCCTCCACGGAGCGGTCAGGCGTCTATCTTGAGGCCCCCAACGGGGTCTTTACACAAGTCCCGTGGGGGTCTTCATCGCGAGCCCCCGTGGAGGGAGAGACCTACGACGGAGAGGTCCTCGCCTCCGCGGGGTTGAAGGTTGTTGAAGCGCTTGGCGGGGGAGACGAGCCCGAAGAGGAGAAGCTCCTTCGCCGGCTCCTGGCCCTGTACCGGGCCAGGCAGGCGAAGCTGGACTCCCGGGAAGCTCTTGCCGCCAAGGCTGGAGTTGACTTGGAGAAGCGCGCCACGGAGCTCCGCGCCGCCAACCAGGCAGCCCTCCGTAACTTGGCGGAGGAGCGGGAAGAGCTTGCCGGGGAGCAGCAAGCCTTCCTCCTGGAGAAGGCTGAGGCAGAAGAGCGGTAGCGGCTGGCCGCCGAGGAGTTGTCTCGGCGGGAGGGGGCGCTCAACCAGCGAAAGGTCGACCTCGATGCCCACGAGGACGACCTCACCGCCCGGGAGCAGGCCATTGGCGGGGCCCTGAAGGAGGCAAAGGATGCCGCAGCCGCCGCGGAAACCGCCAAGAGGGACCTGGAGCTTAAGGTGGATCAGCTGGAGCGGTACCTGAAGGCAAATGAGGACAGAGTCACCGCGCTCAATGTGGAGCGGGAGAAAGATGCCCACACCAACTCTGACTTGCAGGTACGTCTCTCCAAGAAAGGCGACGAGCTCACTGCCGCCAAGGATTCAATTGCTGACTTGGAGTTGAAGGTCTCCACTCTAACCGATTCGCTCGACGCCGCCCGGGACCACGAGACGAAGCTGAAGGACGAGCTTCGCAAGGAGCGGAACTTGGTGGAGAGCGCCGCCGTCTCAGCGAACAACTTCAGCCGGGCGGTGGAGCAATGGACCGACGAGCTGGTCACCTCCGCCGCCAGCATTGACAAGGAGATGATGGCGCTGAGGGCGGAGCACCTCGTGTACTCTCCCGACGAGGACCTCCCTCACAGCGCCAAGTTAAGTCTCTTCTTCAGGGGAATCGCGCCGGCGCTTGCACGGCTGCGGGAGAAGCTCCCCGCGCAGCTGGCCGATGAGTCGCGTCGGCTCTGCATGGGCACTCTGGAGCGCGTCTTGACGAAGATCGTCTACCGCAACCCTGGCATCAACCTTGTCAACGTCCTCCGCTCCTTGCCGGACGACGCTGATCAGGAGGCGTTGAAGGCGCAGGTTGCCCACATCGTCGCCAAGGTGAACAAGGTCATGAGGCGTGAAGGCGACCGCGTAGACTAGGCTTCTTTCTTTCTGTTTCCTTTGCCGCTGTAAAGTATGTTATGGACATGAATCAATTAGTTATTGTGTCAAGTTATCCATTGTAATATATAATCTTATTTTGAGCTATCAATGAAGTGTTATCTCCCTTGCTTTTGGTCCTCCACTTTGTATGCTTTCTACCCTACGCTTTCAGGGGACTTGCCGGCAAGGAGCTCTTGCCACGAGCGCTGAGTGCTGGACTCTTAGCAGCCTGCTGGCAAAAGACCTCGTCGGCAAGTAACCTTGCCGCAGCTAGTCGCACCACACTTAAACTGCTGAGCGAACTCGAAAACGAAGTAAGGGCACGACACTTGTCGCAGCTCACTTAAGCCGTTGAGCGTGCTCGAAACAGAGTAAGGGCGCGGCTAGCCACAGGTAGGTTCCTCCGCGCACAGGTTTTCCATACAAAGTGCGGTTGTTCAAGGAAGATAACTAAATTTTAAAAATTTGAATTGCTCAAATTCCGGTAACTTAGCTTTCATAAATTGCTCGTCCTCCGACAAGGCTTCTCTTTCTTGAACAGCACTTGGTTCATCCTCCACCTCCTTCCCCCCCGGCAAACTTGTGCGCGAGGAATGTTCCTTCTGCTTAAGAGGGAAAGAAAAAGAGGAGGAAAAACAAGTATATGGCCTCACGGCTTGCTAATGCTTACCGGGGATGTGCGTTGCGCACGGTGCCAAACAAAGCATGCAAATAACAAAGAAAAAGCATGGAAATGGCAAATAGTGCGAAGCACAAAAACTTTACTAATGCACGGGGTCTGCGCCCGGCTTTGTACAAAGGTTTACATGCAACAGCGGCAAGACTTGTACAAAAGGTGGTTGCCGGAGCGGATCACGGCAACCGCGCCTTATGGGTGAAACTTGCTAAGATGCTCTATGTTCCAGGAGTTGCTCACCGGTAAGCCTTCTTCGGTCTCAAGGCGGACAGCGCCGGGCCTTGTGACTTGTCTCACCCGATAAGGGCCTTCCCACTTCGGCGTCAACTTGTTGGAATTCTTGGCGGACTGAACACGCCAAAGAACAAGGTCGCCTTCCTCGACACTCCTGGCCTTGACCTTGCGGCTATGGTAGCGACGCAAGGCTTGCTGGTATCGAGCAGCTCGTACAGCAGCTTGGAGACGTTCCTCCTCGAGGAGCAACGCGTCATCTTGTCCCAGTTGCTCTTGCTCGAGCTCATCATAAGCGAGCACTCGAGGAGATCTGTATACGAGTTCCGTGGGGAGAACTGCCTCTGCTCCATAGACAAGAGCAAAGGGTGTCTGTCCGGTGGCTCGATTTGGTGTCATCCTGATTGACCAAAGAGCCGCCGGCAACTCCTCTATCCAGTTTCTTCCGCACTTGCGCAGCCTGTCAAAGGTTCTTGTCTTGAGTCCGCGCAGCACTTCAGCATTGGCCCTCTCCGCTTGACCATTGCTCCTCGGGTGAGCAACAGAAGCGAAGCAGACCTTGGCGCCAAGGTCTTGGACGTACTGCATGAAGGTGCGACTTGTAAACTGTGTACCGTTGTCGGTGATGATCCTGTTAGGGATCCCGAAACGGCAAACAATTGACCTGAAGAACCTGACTGCTGACTGTGCTGTCACCTTTCTCACTGGTTCCACTTCCGGCCACTTCGTGAACTTGTCGATTGCTACGTACAAGTACTCAAAGCCCCCGACTGCGCGGGGAAAGGGGCCGAGGATATCGAGCCCCCGGACCGAGAAGGGCCAGGACAAAGGGATCGTCTGGAGAGCTTGAGCTGGCTGGTGAATTTGCATGGCATGGAACTGGCACGCTTCACACTTGGTTACTTGTGCAGTTGCATCTTGGAGGGCTTCTGGCCAAAAGAATCCTTGCCGGAACGCCTTCCCGGCAAGTGCCCTTGCGCCAATGTGGTGGCCACATATGCCTCCATGTATCTCTGCCAACAGCTTCTGTCCATCTTCTCTGGAAATGCACTTCAACCTGACACCATTGAGCCTTCTTCTGTACAGTTCATTGCCAATGAACTGGTACATACTTGACTGCCTGGTTATTTTCTCTATCTCTTCTGGCTCGTCGGGAAGTTCTCCAGTTTGCAGAAAACGGACGATTTGCTGTGCCCATGCTGGAGCCTGGGGCTCAACAACAAGGACTAAAGGCATGAGGGCTGCTGCGGGAACCTCAGCTTCTACGGCAAGAACCTGCGGCTCTGCCGGAGCTGATGGTCCCCCGGCAAGCCTGCCGGGGCAGGGCTTGTCGGGAACGTTTGATTCAACTGTACAGATCCTTGGATCTGCAGGAGCAAACTGTTCCTCAGCATTTTGGTTGTTGATCTTGGGGACCTTGGCGGCGGCTTCTGGGAGATCCGCCGGCAAATAGTCGCCGGAGACCAACTTTCTCTTCTTACTTTGCCCAACTGATGGTGTAACGGATGGCTGAGTTATCTTGAGCAGGAAGGTCCCTGGTTCCATAGGTAACTTCATTGTAGCACACTTTGAGAGGCCATCTGCAATACCATTCTGAGCTCTTGGGACGTGCTCCATTTGCAGACCTTCAAAGTGCTCTTCAAGCTTCCTCACTTCATCAACATAAGCTTCCATCAAAGGGCTCTGGTAACTCTTATTCACTTGTCGGACCACCAACTGTGAATCTCCCCGCACAATCAACTTCTTGATCCCAAGTTCGGCCGCAATTCTAAGGCCGGCAAGCAAACCTTCATACTCAGCAGTATTGTTTGTCGCTTGTTCCTTGGGAAAGTACATCTGGACAACATACTTGAGGTGCTCTCCGGTGGGCGCTATGAGTACTACGCCGGCACCGGCGCCTTGCAGCGAGAAGGCACCATCAAAGTACATTACCCATTCACTGCTCGCTTCTTGGACGTGGATGCTTGTCTCTGGAACTTCTTCATCAGGCGTTGGGGTCCATTCTGCTATGAATTCTGCCAAAGCTCTGCTCTGTATAGTTGAAGTACTCTCAAACTTGAGACCAAAGCTTGACAGCTCTAGTGCCCACTCGACGATCCTGCCTGTTGCCTCGGGATTTTGCAATATCCTCTTCAACGGAAAGCGAGTGACCACCGTTATCTCGTGTGCTTGGAAGTAATGGCGCAGCTTCCTTGAGGCCATGAGGAGGCCGAACAGCAACTTCTGCACCCCGGAGTATCTTGATCTAGCCCCCTGCAAGAGGGAACTTACAAAATACACTGGGCGCTGCACCATCTTCCTTCGCACTTCACCTTGTTCCTGCGTAGACTTGTCCTTGTCGGGGCCAGAGCTTGTCGGGGAAGCCCCCTGCTTGTCGCTGGAAGTACTTGCCGGAGCTGTGGGCTCTTCCTCTGCCTCCCTTTCCGCTACCAACGCAGCACTAACCACTTGATTGGTTGCCGCTAAGTACAGCAGCAACTTCTCTTGTGGTCTATGTGCGACAAGTATTGGAGTGGAGGACAGGTATCCTTTCAAATCCTGCAGCGCTGCCTACGCTTCCGGAGTCCATTTCATAGGACCTGCCTTCTTCAAAATTTTAAAGAAAGGCAGGGCGCGTTCTGCAGACTTTGAAATGAACCTGCTGAGGGCAGCCACACAACCAGCAAGTCTCCTCACGTCCTTGACGCGCTTCGGGGCTTCAATCTGCTCTATGGCTTTTATCTTGTCGGGATTGGCTTCAATCCCCCTCTGGGACACAAAGAACCCGAGAAGCTTGCCGGAGGGGACTCCGAAGACGCACTTCTCGGGATTCAACTTGAGCTGGATCTTGCGTAGATTCTCAAAAGTTTCTTCTAAATCTCGGATCAGTGTATCCTTGCTCTTGCTCTTGACCACTATATCATCCATGTATGCTTCCACATTTCTATGGATCTGTGGCTCAAAAGCAGTGTGCACCACCCTTGCAAATGTTGAGCCTGCATTCTTCAATCCAAAGGGCATGCGTATGAAGCAATATGTGCCGCATGGAGTAATAAATGCAGTCTTCTCTTCATCTTCCTTGGCCATAAAAATCTGGTGGTAACCTGAGTATGCATCAAGGAAGGAAAGCAGCTCACATCCAGCGGTGGAGTCAACAATCTGGTCAATACGCGGCAAGGGAAATGGATACTTGGGACATGCTTTATTCACATCAGTGAAGTCTATACAAAGTCTCCACTTCCCATTGGCCTTGCGTACGACAACTGGATTGGCCAACCACGTGGGATGGATCACGCCTCTAACGAGGCCCGCTGCTTCTAGCTTCTTTATCTCTTCGGCGATGAATTCTTGGCACTCCACGGCTTGCTTCCTGACCTTCTGCTTGACGGGCCGCGCATGAGGACAAATAGCAAGCTTGTGCTCAATTACCTTCCTGGGAACGCCGGGGATGTCAGATGGTTGCCACGCAAACACATCGACATTCGCCCGCAGGAAGGCAACAAGCGCGCTTTCCTATTTGTTGTTGAGCGTAGCACTGATGGTGAAGGTACCGCCAGTGCCGTCCTCCTTGGCGGACACCTTCTTGGTTGCCGGTGGAGCTGCCATCCCTTTCTGGCACTTGCCGGTGGAGCTCGATGGTGCGTCCTCGACGGCAGCGCAACACTCCGAAGAGGTGCATTTGCCGGAGTGGGCCCCAGAGCTCTTGCCGGACTTGGTCTTGGTCTTCCCCCCGGGAGCTTCAGCGGCAAGTGTGTTGCTTTCTGCTGCGGCTGCTGCGTCCCGGTAGATCTTGTCGGCGCAGATAAGCGCGTCCTTCTTGTCGCCAGGGACAGAGATGACGCTTATCGGCCCCAGCATCTTGAGTACGTTGTAGGCATAGTGGGAAGCTGCCATGAACTTGGCGAGGGCAGGACGTCCAAGTATCCCATTGTATGGTAATGGAATATCGGCCACGTCGAAGGTTATCCTCTCCGTCCTGAAGTTGAGCTCCCCGCCAAAGGTCACGGGCAGAGTAATCTTGCCCTTCGGCTTGCTCCTTCCCGGGTTGATCCCTTGGAACGACCCGGTTTCTTCGAGCTCGCCGTCTGGGATCTGTAGCTTCTTGATCACAGCCGAGGAGATCAAGTTCAGGCCGGCCCCGCCGTCAACCAACATTTTGGTGACCTTGAGGTTGCGGATAGTTGGTGAGACCAACATCGGCAAGCACCCGACCGCCGTTGTGCGGTCAGGGTGGTCCTCAAGGTCAAAAATGATGGGCGTGTTGGACCACTTCAGCAGCCTGCGCGACTCGACGGGCGGCTCAGCTGCGTTTACTTCCCGCACCCATTGCTTGAGTTGGCGGTGGGAAGTGTGCAGAGAAGCGCCTCCGTCGACACACAGAACTTCTGTGGCCTTCTGGAACACCTGCTCGCTGCTATCTCCTTCTTCCATGTCGTCGTCGTCGTCTTCTTCTTCGTCTTTGTCGCGGCCCCGGGGAGGTCGATCACCTTGCCGCTGCTTGGCCTTGCCGCGGCGTCCTCCCCGGCCATTGAATGGCCGCTTCTTGCTCGGCTCTCCTCCGCCACCTTGGGCCTTCTCCTTGTCGCGACGCTCGTATTCAGCCTTCTGCTATTCTACGAGGTACTCGACTCGCTTGCAGTTCTGAAGGTCGTGGCCCTTGGTGCGGTGGATCTTGCAATATTGCTTGTCGGAGCCGTCCTGCTTGTCGGCTGCCGCTACAGGGGCAGGCTCCTTGCCGGAACCGCCAGCCTGTGCCTTCTTGGCGGGAGCCTCCTTGCCGGACTGCTCGACGACTAGCACCTCTTTGCTCTTCTTCTTTCTGTTGTTCCGCCGCCGGCTCTTCCTTGCCGGGGCGGCATCCTCACTGTCGCTTCCTCCTGCGCCAGCATCCTCTCCGGGGAGTCTCCTCCCCTCTTCGGCGCGTGCGCACTTGTCAGCCAGAGCGTAGAGCTCGCTGACATCCCGGATCTTGGTCATAGCCATCTCTTCCCTCATGCGGCGGTTACGCACGTTCTGGTGGAACACGCTGATAACCGCGGCGGGGTGGACATCGGGAATGTTGTGTTGCACGCGGCTGAACCGCTGGATGTACTTGCACAGGGATTCTCCCTCCTTCTGGGCCAGGATGTGGAGATCGCTCTCCTGGCCGTGGGGTTTGTGGCCGCCCGTGAAGGCGCCAACAAACTGGTGGCACAGGTCCGCCCACGAAGAAATGGAGCCTTCCGGCAAGTGCATAAGCCAAGAACGGACGTTCGGCTTAAGCACTAGCGGGAAGTAATTGGCTAGTATCTTCTCGTCGCGTCCCCCGGCAGCCTGCACCGCGATGGTGTAGATGCTGAGGAACTCCGAGGGGTGCGTCTTGCCGTCGTACTTCTCGGGTACGTCGGGCTTGAAGTTTTTCATGCTGGGCCACTGGACGCGCCGCAGCTCACGGGTGAACGCAGGGCAACCTGCCGCGTACGGCAAGTCGCCTGGTTCACCGGGCGCGTGCGTGTCGACAGCGGTCCCAGCGCGCTGATCCGACTGTCGTCGGGTTTCTCGTCGACGCTCGATGCGCGTTCGAGCGTCTTCTTGTCGCCGGTCGTCGAGGACTTGGCGTTGGTCCCGACGAGCCCGCGGATCCGACGACGCCGTGGAGTCGTCGTCGACGTTGATCCGGCGGGGTGGCGTCTTCTGCTTCCGCGGTGGGGAGTGCACGGTGGTTGCACCCCCGGCGGTCTTGTCGCCATCAGCCTTCGTCTGGTCGACTTGCCGTGGCCGCGATGTTGTCGGCTGCTGCGGCGTGTCGTTGTTAGCGAAGGCGATGAGGCTCTGGATCATTGGCCTCCAGTCTTCGGCCTTGTCTGCCGCTGGAGGGAAGTCGAGGAGCAGTTGTGCTCTAGCTAGAGCTTCTGCTGGAGAGGTTGATGAAGAATGCGCCCGCGTGAGCGCCGGATCAGGTTCGCACAACCTCGACGCCCCCTACCTGGCGCGCCAAAGATGTCGGGGAAAACTGGTCTTCCACGAGCACCTATGGGACCGGAGCCCCTTCTACGTTGCGGTAAGGGAGCGGAGGGAGCACGGAGAGCAGATCGAGGGGCACACGCGGGCAGTTTACCCAGGTTCGGGCCACGCGGACGCGTAAAACCCTACTCCTGCCTTAGGTTGTATTGAGTTCTTGAGCTCGGGAGCTTGAAGAGCTACAGTGCTAGCTACACCGAGCGAGGGAGTTGTCTAGATTTCGAACCGAACCTCCTCTACGTTGTGCATGGGCCTCCTTTTATAGCTCAAGGGGTCACCGACAGGTGTCAACGTAGAGGAGGGCAAAAATGTAACTTTGGTGGTAGTTGTAACAGTGCGGGAATAGTGCATGAACAGTGGATGAACAGTGGTCTTCACCTAACTTTGGCAGTGGGGGACAAGGGTATTAAATGCCCGTCACCATCGACCCCAAAAGTGTCCGTCCATGCTTCTCCGTCCGCCATGGCGGTAGCCTCGTCACCGTGGCTCGCCACCGTGTGCCCCAGGCTGCACAGCCTTCCGCCACGCGTCCCTGGAAGGACCCCAGGGCGACGCGTGGGAAAATGAGCTGGAGCACGGGCACACAGCATGAGTTTCCCCCGGCAAGCACCTTGCCGGGGCCGTGACCTTGCCGGGCCCGGAAGCTTGTCGCTCTCCGGGTCCTGCCCGGGCGCATGACGCGCCGAGGCATTTCTTGAGGTGTGCATTCTTTGGCCTTCCTGGCAAGCTCCTCTTGCCAGGGTCTTGTGCTAACGTGATAATCTTGAGCCTGGTGCGGCCTTCCCGGCAAGCTCCTCTTGCCGGGGACTTGATCTTCTGACTTGTATACTTTGTTCTTGAATGGCTTTATAGGGACCAGAAAGGTTTCCGGCGAGCACGTGGTAAACCCTGCCGCGGGAAGCTGCTACTGCCCGTGCACAAGTTGGGGTACTAAGGTACCCCTATCTTAGTACACCGATAGGAGCCCCTTCTATGTTGCGGTAAGGGAGCGGAGGGAGCACGGAGAGCAGATCGAGGGGCACAAGCGGGCAGTTTACCCAGGTTCGGGCCGCGCGGACGCGTAAAACCTTACTCCTGCCTTAGGTTGTATTGAGTTCTTGAGCTCGGGAGCTTGAAGAGCTACAGTGCTAGCTACACCGAGCGAGGGAGTTGTCTAGATTTCGAACCGAACCTCCTCTACGTTGTGCATGGGCCTCCTTTTATAGCTCGAGGGGTCACCGACGGGTGTCAACGTAGAGGAGGGCAAAAATGTAACTTTGGTGGTAGTTGTAACAGTGCGGGAATAGTGCGTGAACAGTGGATGCACAGTGGTCTTCACCTAACTTTGGCAGTGGGGGACAAGGGCATTAAATGCCCGTCACCATCGACCCCAAAAGTGTCCGTCCATGCTTCTCCGTCCGCCACGGCGGTAGCCATGTCACCGTGGCTCGCCACCGTGTGCCCCAGGCTGCACAGCCTTCCGCCACGCGTCCCTGGAAGGACCCCAGGGCGACGCATGGGCAAATGAGCTGGAGCGCGGGCACACAGCATGAGTTTCCCCCGGCAAGCACCTTGCCGGGGCCGTGACCTTGCCGGGCCCGGAAGCTTGTCGCTCTCCGGGTCCTGCCCGGGCGCATGACGCGCCGAGGCATTTCTTGAGGTGTGCATTCTTTGGCCTTCCTGGCAAGCTCCTCTTGCCAGGGTCTTGTGCTAACGTGATAATCATGAGCCTGGTGCGGCCTTCCCGGCAAGCTCCTCTTGCCGGGGACTTGATCTTCTAACTTGTATACTTTGTTCTTGAATGGCTTTATAGGGACCAGAAAGGTTTCCGGCGAGCACGTGGTAAACCCTGCCGCGGGAAGCTGCTACTGCCCGTGCACAAGTTGGGGTACTAAGGTACCCCTATCTTAGTACACCGACAGGGGCGCGCGATGGTTAACTCCTACCGAACTCCCCCCTAGGAGCATGCGTTGATTGCTTTGTTTTGATGACTTGTAAATTTTTGCAATAAGTATATGAGTTCTTATGACTAATGTTGAGTCCATGGATATTACGCACTCTCACCCTTCCACCATTGCTAGCCTCTCTTGTACCGCGCAACTTTCGCCGGTACCATACACCCACTATATATCCTTCCTCAAAACAGCCACCATATATCTTCCTCAAAACAACCACCATACCTACCTATCATGGCATTTCCATAGCCATTCCGAGATATATTGCCATGCAACTTTCCACCGATCTGTTCATATGACACGCTCCATATTGTCATATTGTCATGCATGATCATGTAGTGGACATCGTATTTGTGGCTAGGCCACCATGCATAATTTTTCATACATGTCACTCTTGATTCATTGCACATCCCGGTACACCGTCGGAGGCATTCATATAGGTCATACTTTGTTCTAGTATCGAGTTGTAATATCGAGTTGTAATTAAATGAAAGTGTGATGATCATCATTATTAGAGCATTGTCACATGTGAGGAAAGGCTAAATAAAGAAAGCCCCTCCAAAAAAAGAGAAAAAAGAAAAGAAAGGCCAAAGAAAAAAGAAAGGCTCCAAAAAAAGAAAAAAAAAAGAAAAGAAAAGAAAAAAGGGACAATTGCTACTATCTTTTTCCACACTTGTGCTTCAAAGTAGCACCATGTTCTTCATGATATAGAGGTTCATGTTTAGTCACTTTCATATACTAGTGGGTATTTTCATTATAGAACTTGGCTTGTATATTCCAACGATGGGCTTCCTCAAATGCCCTAGGTCTTCGTGAGCAAGCAAGTTGGATGCACACCCACTTAGTTTCTTTTGTTGAGCTTTCATACATTTTTAGCTCTAGTGCATCTGTTGCATGGCAATCCCTACTCACTCACATTGATATCTATTGATGGGCATCTCCATAGCCCGTTGATACGCCTAGTTGATGTGAGACTATCTCCCTCTTTTTTGTCTTCTCCACAACCACCCCTCTATTTGTGATGGCCTGACTTATTAGGGATGATAGACTACTCATATCAATAAGGAATTCCTTCTTTTCCGGGAGCCCATTCGGATAGAACTCCAAAGTTAAGCGTGCTCAGCTTGGAGTAGTTTCAGGATGGGTGACCGACCGGGAAGTTGCTCCCGGGTGCGCACGAGTGAGGACAAAGTGCGCAGAAAAGACTAATATTGATATGTGAGGCCAGTCTAGATCCCGCCAGGAGTAACGACCACCGGCGGGTGTGTCCGGGGCGTTACAAGTTGGTATCAGAGCCGACCCTCGCGGTTACACGGATGTTTGCGGACAGTTTGCAGTCATGTTGTGCATGACGTTTGTGACCCGTCGTGGCACACGACATGGCACATGTGCTGTCCTGGAAGCACAGACGGTTGTGCCAAGAGGGAACGTTCCTGTGGCCCGACGAGGACGTCGGTTCCTCTGAGTGAGGGTGTATGTGATGGCCTGGCTTATTAGGGATGATAGACTACTCATATCAATAAGGAATTCCTTCTTTTCCGGGAGCCCATTCGGATAGAACTCCAAAGTTAAGCGTGCTCAGCTTGGAGTAGTTTCAGGATGGGTGACCGACCGGGAAGTTGCTCCCGGGTGCGCACGAGTGAGGACAAAGTGCACAGAAAAGACTAGTATTGATATGTGAGGCCAGTCTAGATCCCGCCAGGAGTAACGACCACCGGCGGGTGTGTCCGGGGCGTTACACTATTCCACATAGTGCTATGTCCATGGCTCATGCTCATGTATTGCGTGAAAGTTGAAAGGTTTGAAAGAATAGAGTATGAAAACAAGTGCTTGGCTGAAACCGGGGTTGTGCATGATATGAATATTTTGTGTGATTAAGAGGAAACATAGCCAGACTATATGATTTTTTAGGGATAACTTTCTTTAGCCATAGTATTTTGAGAAGACATGATTTCTTTGTTAGTATGCTTGAAGTATTATTATTTCTTATGTCGATATAGACTATTGTCTTGAATCTTTCAGTTCTGAACATCCATGCCACAATTAAGAGAAATACATTGAAAAACTATGTTGGTTAGCATTCCACATAAAAAATTCTGTTTTTATCATTTACCTACTCGAGGACGAGCAGGAATTAAGCTTGGGGAAGCTTGATACATCTCCAACGTATCTATAATTTTTTTATTATTCCATGCTATTATTTATGATGTTTTGGATGTTTAATGGGCTTTGTTATACACTTTTATATTATTTTTTGGACTAACCTACTAACCCAAAGGCCCAGTCCAGATTGCTGTTTTTTTGCCTATTTCAGGGTTCTACAGAAAAGGAATATCAAACGGAGTCCAAACGGAATGAACCTTCTGGAGAAATATTTTTGAAGCAAAATATGAACGGGAGACTTGAGAACCACGGAGTAGGGCTGACGTGGCGTCCACGAGGGTGGGGGCGCCCCCCCTACAGGGCGCGCTCCTGCCTCGTGGGCACCCCGTGTGACCCCCGGTGCCCTCCTTCTTCCTATATATATCTACGTACCCCGAAACCATCAGAACAACAGAGAAAACCCTAGTTCCACCGCCGCAACCTTCTGTTCCCGTGAGATCCCATCTTGGGGCCTATTCCGGAGCTCCGCCGGAGGAGGGATCTACGACACAGTGCTTCTACATCATCATCATCGCCTCACCATGACTTGTGAGTAGTTTACCGCAGACCTTTGGGTCCATAGCTAGTATCTAGATGGCTTCCTCTCTCTCTTTGGATCTCAATATCAAGTTCTCCTCCGTATTCGTGGATATCTATTTGACGTAATCTCTTTTTGCGGTGTGTTTATCGAGATCCGATGAATTGTGGGTTTATGATCAAGATTATCTATGAGAAATATTTGGTTCTTCTCTGAACTCTTTATGTATGATTATAATATCCTTGCAAGTCTCTTTGAATTATTGGTTTGGTTTGGCCTACTAGATCTATAGTTCTTGCAATGTGAGAAGTGCTTGGCTTTGGGTTCAATCTTGCGGTGTCCTTTCCCAGTGACAGTAGGGGCAGCAAGGCACATATTGTATTGTTGCCATCGAGGATAAAAAGATGGGGTTTATATCACTATGTTTGAGTTTATCCCTCTACATCATGTCATCTTGCTTAAGGCGTTACTCTGTTCTTATGAACTTAATACTCTAGATGCATGCTGCATAGCGGTCGATGTGTGGAGTAATAGTAGTAGATGCAGACTCATTTCGGTCTACTTGTTTTGGACGTGATGCCTATATATAATGATCATGCCTAGATAGTCTCATAATTATTCGCTTTTCTATCAATTGCTCGACAGTAATTTGTTTACCCGTCGTAGAATATTGCTATCATGAGAGAAGCCACTAGAGAACACTATGGCCCTCGGGTCTATTCTCAACATATCAATCTACAATCTACTTTACTTTTCCGCTTTTACTTTCTGTTCTTATATCCAAAAATACCAAAAATATCAAACTATCATCTCTATCAGATCACACTTTCGTAAGTGATCGTAAAGGGATTGACAACCCCTTATCGCGTTGGCTGCGAAGTTCTTATTTGTTTGTGCAGGTGCGAGGGACTCGCGCGTGATCTCCTACTGGATTGATACCTTGCTTCTAAAAAACTGAGGGAAATACTTACGCTACTGTGCGGCATCACCCTTTCCTCTTCAACGGAATACAACGCAAGCTCGAGAAGTAGCAGGTGTGCACAGAACACCCACCACACGCTCCACCGCCGTTGCCCATCGGCAGCTGTTGCCTGTCGGCCTTGCCGCCACACCACCATCGAAAGCCAGGGCCATCGCCCACCCCGCCGTCGTGGCTCGAAGGCAGGAGGTGGCCGTCGTGGCCGCCACCCCACTATGGGCCATCACCCGCTCCGCCACCGCGGCCTGAAGGCGGGAGGTGGCCGTCGTGGCCGTCACCCGGCCCATCGTCGGCCGCTGTGGCCGCCAGCCCACCGTCGACCGCCGGGATCTTCACCCGCTCGGCCACCGCCGCCCGAAGGAGGGAGGCGGCGGTGGAGGCCGACACGTGCGTCAACGACCTTGCGCGCTACATTGAGTTCCTGTGGGAGGAGGAGCAGCGCCCCGTCGAGCATGCAAAGAGCCTTACCGTAGCCGTGGCCGCAGCACACGCTGATGCAGAGGCGAGGAATCAGGAGATGTACGAGCAGTCCGGCCGCGTCGAGAGGGGTCGTGTGGAGCGGCAGCGGGTGTTTGAGCTAGCGAGCATCGCTGAACGTGCAGCAGCGGTAGTCACTGTATTGCAGTTGTCCAGCTCGTCGGTAGGCACTCCTCCTCCTCTGCCTCTTAATGAGCACGCTCGGCAGAGGAAAGGCTGTCGGAAGTAGCACAAAGCCCCTCCATAGTAGTAGTAGTATTTAGGGGCTATTTTGTTCAGTTCATCTGACTATAGATGTGGTGTAACTGTACAACATACTTAAACTTAGCTACTATATATAGTTGAACTAGCTATTTTAGTACGTGGTTGGCAACAATTGTGGAAAATTTTGGTCGGTTCAGCTGTCGATTTGAACTGTTTGTATAAATTAAGAATGACTGCTTAATTTATGAATGAAATCTATGCTTAATTACTGAATTTTAGTTGCAAAAATTAGATAGTGCTAGTGATTTTTAGCTGCATATTTTGACAAATCGCCGTGTTACAAGGATTGACAAATGGCAATGTTACTAGATGAACAAATGTCAATCTTTCCAGTTCGACAAATGACAACATACCCAATATGACAGATGCAAATCTTACCAAATATTTTGTACATGGTTGCACACGGGTCATCCAAAACAACTGTTTGCGTTGAAGGGGTGCACAAATCTTGCGCTGGGAATTTTACCTCGACTTAAGGGGGAAGACCATAGCTCTCACATTGCATACCGGTGTTCTACCTAAAACATTTGCGATCAAGAGCTGCAGAAATCCTGCTCGGCACATTTTCTCTTGGCTTCCTGGGGAAGTTGTCGATTTGCATACGGGTGTTCTAACTAAAATGTTTGTGATCAATAGTTGCACAAATCCTGCATTGGAGTATAGTCGCACGCGCGACACCTCCTAGCCATTAAAAGAGTGAGGTGTGGCGTCACATGAATGGTTAACAGAATACACACAATTTAAATTATACAAAACATTTGAGATGTTACAGTGGCAGCTATTTGTTTCAAAATACTTTTGTTGGTTGTTATTCGAGTGTGCCTTCTCTCAAAATGGACATGAAAAATACCACAGCATGTCGGGTGCCATTCCATGATAGCATGCCAAGTTTCCTGAATTTCAGACGACTTTTGGATTTACGAGAATTTAAAAATAAAGTATCTCAACGTTTTGCCGGCAATCAACAGTGCCCTAGTGTTTGAAATTCATTATCATTTCTTGCATGGGACCTAAGCATGCATTGTAGGACACATATTTGATATTTCAACCAATTTATATGCACTGGAGCATGTGCATGTAGTTCAACTTTGAATTGTGCACATAAAATGCCTAGAAAACCCAGTTAATGTATAAAAATGTCCAAACGAACCCCGAAATATTCCAAAATTAAACACAACACTCATGTTGTTTTATGTTGACACTAGAAATTTTTTGAAAGCAATAAGAGGCAACGGATATCATTTCGTCCCCAAAGATGGCACGTTCCCTACCGAAACCATCATGCTTTTTTTGAATACTTTTAATTTTTTTTTGAATATTAAAACCATCATGCTTGTTGTGAGAAGCTCTGGTTTGTGAGAAGCTTATACCCAAACCTGCCCCAAATGGGACAAAATTTTTACTATGTCATGTTGATGCCTCTCCATGATAGCATGCCAAGTTCCATGAATTTTAGACGAATTTTGGATTTACTAGAATTAAAAAACCAGGTATCTCAAAGTTTGTGGCCGAGTGACGGTGGCAGGGAGTTTGACATTCATTCCCATTTCTTGCATGTGACCTAAGCATGCAACCAAGGACACTTATTTGATTTTTCAACACATTTATATGCATTGGAGCATGTGCATGTAGTTCAAATTTGAATTATGCACCTGAAATGCCTACAAAACCAAGTTAATCTATAAAAACGTCCAAACGAACCCCGAATAATTCTAATTTTTTTGACGATGCACCTATAGTTGCATGTTCACTGCAGATAAAAGTTTTAGCAATTCAAACACCATCCTTTACAGCTGTGACCCCATTATGTAATTCAAATCAAGACAAAAAATCAAGTAGATCGCACACAGTTTATTATCACCAATCGTGTGAGATGCAGCACAAAATATCTTGGAGCACCATCAGAGTGTCAAGCACACTAGCCCGCTCCTCAAATATCATTTCACAATTCAATCGTCGCCGGTGAAAGATGGGGACGTGGACCTGAAATTTGACGTTCAAACTCATCACACACGGGTTAAGCTAACTGAATCATTTGTGACGTTCACATATCGTACACAGTTCTGAATAAGGGACCGTGTCTGATGAAACTTTGCGCGCCAGTTTTTTCGCTGAAGCGATTCCAAATTTTGGCTTCCGCAAAAATATCTACCTCCCCACCCCTCCCACTGACCAAAAGCCACATTTCCCCTGTTTTTGCCTTCCTTTCCAAGTTGAAACCTTCACTCCTTGCTAGCAGCACCGCCTCCGCGCTGGCGACCCTCCTTCACGTTGCTCGGCCTCGTCTCTCCAGGCAGGTAATCCACACCCCGACCCCCATCCTCCTCCTCCTTCCACATCCCACATGCCCCGACTATTGGCGCGACACCTTCCATCCAAATCACCGATCCCTCCACAAAATTAGTGCCGCCCTAAGCCATGGTGCACGCAATATAGACAGGATCTCAAGGAGCATTTGGCAGCAAAGAAGCAAATCACGGCCGCACGCGCGGATGAGGTCGCGATGGCTGCCATTCATGCCAACCCCCGGATCTTGGAGGAGCACCTTGCCATTTGCTAGCTACGCTTGTTAAGCATGCTCGGTTTACCCGTTGCATGTGCTGCTCCTGCCTTTCATTAACAAATTCTAGTGAATTGTGCTATCTAATTTTACCATGCAATATGTTGCTCTAGTGTGTATGTTCTATATTTCGTGCAGTGTGGTGCTCACTTATTAACTGTTTGGTTAATTAGTTGTCATCTTAAGTTAACTATTTGGTTCAATTCTGCAAATGTGATGTTGAATTCTTCAGGCTGCAATTTTGTATTGTCTTCCATGTGAAAAATAAATCGAATTTATCTTTACAAAATACATGAGAAACGAATACAATTGCTATATTTCCAAGTTATCAAGCATGCTTCGTTTGGTTATACATTGTGCAATGTGGTGCTTAGTTAACGTTTGGTTCATATCTCTTGTGGTGTTTAGTTAACTATTTGGTTAGATTCTGCAATGCGATATACAATAGTTGTGGGTGCATTCTGTTATTGTATACCATGTGAGAAGTAAATTGAATTTGGCTTCACTAAATACACGAGAAACAAATACAATTGCTATATTTCCAAGTTGTTAAGCATGCTTGATTTGGTCAACTGTCTGATCTTCTATTAGGAGTATTGATAACCCACAAGTATAGGGGATCAATTGTAGCCTCTTTCGATAAGTAAGAGTGTCGAACCCAACGAGGAGCTAAAGGTAGAAATAATATTCCCTCAAGTTCTATTGACCACCGATACAACTCTATGCACGCTTGACGTTCGCTTTACCTAGAACAAGTATAAAACTAGAAGTACTTTGTAGGTGTTGTGGGATAGGTTTGCAAGAATATAAAGAGCACGTAAATAAAAACTAGGGGCTATTTAGGTAAAGAAGCAATAAAGTTAGTATAGCGAGTGTGGAAAAGCGGTGGTAGGAGTTGCGAAATTGTACCTAAGGAATTGACTATGTTACTAGACTGATAGCAAGTTTTATGTGGGAGAGGCCACTGCTAGAATGTCATCCCTGACTTGGAATTCTATGCACTTATGATTGGAACTATTAGCAAGCATCCGCAACTACTAACGTTCATTAAGGTAAAACCCATCCATAGCATTAAGATATATTGGTCCCCCTTCAATCCCGTATGCATCAATTTCTATGCTAGGTTGAAGCTTCTGTCACTCTTGCCCTCCAATACACAGTCCTATCAACATACAACTAACCCTATGGTGTGTTTCACGCGCGCGCTCATATGATGGGCACCAAAGGACAGCAACATAACCACAAGCAAATTAAACCAATCATAGCAATTCACCAATTACCGATAGGACAACGAAAATCTACTCAGACATCATAGGATGGCAACACATCATTGGGTAATAATATGAAGCATAAAGCACCATGTTCAAGTAGAGGGTACAGTGGGTTGCGGGAGAGTGGGCCGCTGTAGATAGATGAGGGAAGGTGATGAAGATGTTGGTGAAGATGACGAATGTGTTGGTGTAGATCGTCGTCGCACTCCGGTGCCACAGGAAGCGAGGGGGAGAGAGCCCCCTCCTTCTCCTTCTTCCTTGGCCTTCTCCCTAGGTGGGAGAAGGGTTCTCCCTCTGGTCCATGGCCTCCATGGCATGGGAGGGGCTAGAGTGCCTCCGAGATTAGATCGGTCTCTCTGTCTCTCTCTGTTTCTGCGTTCCAGATTCTCGCCTTTCACCGTTTCTTATATTCCCGGAGATCCGTAACTCTGATTGGGCTGAAATTTTGACACGATTTGTATCCAGATATTGGCTTTATTGTGGCGAAAGAGGGGCACCAACCGCCTTACGGGGTGGCCACGAGGATCAGGGGTGTGCCCCCTGCGTCGTGGCCCCCTCGGGCATTGTCTCGCGTTAATTCTTCTTCCCAAAAATCACATATATTCCAAAAATAATCTTCGTGCGTTTTTATCCCGTTTGGACTCCTTTTGATATGGATATTCAACAAAACAAAAAACATACAACAAACAGGAACTAGCACTCGGCACTGGATCAATATGTTAGTCCCAAAAATAGTATAAAAAGTTGCCAAAAGTATATGAAAGTTGTATAATATTGGCATGGAACTATCAAAAATTATAGATACGACGGGGACGTATCAGCATCCCGAAGCTTAATTCCTGCTCGTCCTCGAGTAGGTAAATGATAAAAAAGATAATTTTTGATGTGAAATGGTACCTAGCATAATCTTGATCATGTAATTGAATCATGGCATGAATATTAAGACACGAATGATTCAAAGAAATAGTCTATCATTTGTCATAAAAGAATTTAATACCCGGGCATCCCAACAAACAATCATGTCTTCCAAATTTCAATGCTAAAGAATGTTATCCCTACAAAATCATATAGTCTTTTATGCTCCCTTTTATTAACACAAGGTACCCCTCATGCCCATCCCGGTGTCAGCCAAGCAATTGTTTTCATACTTTACTTTTTCGAACCTTTTCAACTCTTCATGCAATACATGAGCGTGAGCCATGGACATAGCACTGTGGGTGGAATAGAAGGTGGTAGTAGACAAAAGGAGGGAGAAAGTATCACATCAACTAGGCAAATCAATGGACTATGGAGATGTCCATCCATTGATATCAATGTGAGTGAGTAGGGATTGCCATGTAACAGATGCACTAGAGCTATAAGTGTATGAAAGGTCCAAAGAAAACTAGTGGGTGTGCATCAACTTGCTTTCTCATGAAGACCTAGGGCAATTTGAGGAAGCCCATCGTTGGAATATACAAGCCAAGTTCTATAATGAAAAATTCCCAATAGTATACGAAAGTGACAAAATAAGAGACTATCATAAAGATCATGGTGCTACTTTGAAGCACAAGTATGGAAGAAAAGATAGTAGCATTGTCCCCTTTTTCTTCATTTTTTGGGCCTTCCTTTTTTTAATTGGCCTTTCTCCCTTTTTAGCCTTTTTTCCGGGACAATGCTCTAGTAATGATGATCATCACACTTTTATTTACTTACAAATCGATATTACAACTCGATGCTAGAACAAAGTATGACTCTATATGAATGCCTCCGGCGGTGTACCAGGATGTGCAATGATCTAGCATAGCAATGGCATCAAAAAACGGTCAAGCCATGAAAACATCCTGCTAGTTGTCTTACGATCATGCAAAGCAATATGACAATGATGGTGCGTGTCATAACAAACAAAACGATGGAGTTACATGGCAATATATCTCGGAATGGCCATGCAAATGCCATTACAGGTAGGTATGGTGGCTGTTTTGAGTAAGGGTATAAGGTGGTTTGCTGCACCGGCGAAAATTGCGCGGTACTAGAGTGGCTAGCAAGGTGGAAGGGTGAGAGTGCGTATAATTCATGGACTCAACATTAGTCATAAAGAACTCACATACTTATTGCGAAAAATCTATTAGCACTCGAAGCAAAAATACTACGACGCATGCTCCTAGAGGGGAGGTTGGTAGGAGTTAACCATCGTGCGCCCCCGACCTTCACGCAAAGATAAACAATCAAAATACAATGCACGCCAATTTGGTTACACAGTTAGGAGACCATACGTGCATGCTTCGGGAATCACAAACCTTAACACCAATATTCTTACTAAACCACAATCATTCACTAGTACCTCCCACATATTAGCATCTCTATATCGCAAACCTATTGCAAGGAATCAAACATATCATATTCAGCGATCTACAAGTTTATGTAGGATTTTATGACTAACCATGTGAATGACCAATTCCTGTCAACTCTCTAAATAGATATAAGTGAAGCAAGAGAGTTTAATTCTTTTCTACAAAATATATGCCCTGCTCTAACAAATATAAGTGAAGCAAAAGAGCATTCTACAAATGACGGTTTTCTATGTGAGGAGAAACAGGCAATCCAAACTTCAAATGATATAAGTGAAGCTCATGAAGCATTCTATAAAGCCATACTCAAAAGATATGAGTGAAGTGCAAAGAGAATTCTATAAATCAACCAAGGACTATCTCATACCAGCATGGTGCATTTATTAAAATAAAAATAAAAAGCGCACGACGCTCCAAGAATTTACACATATCATGTGAACGAAACGAATCCGAAAACATATCGATACTTGTTGAAGAAAGATGGGATGCCTTCCGGGGAATCCCCGAGCTTAGACGCTTGAGTCTCCTAGAATATTTACTTGGGGTGTCTTGGGTATCCCCAAGATTGAGCTCTTGCATCTCCCCCTTCTCCCCACATCGAGAACTCCTCGATCTTCGAACACTTCATCCACACAAAACTTAACCGAACTTTTAGTGGCGGGGTTAGTGCATATGATCAATGAAATCCCATCATGTACTGGTCTAACATTATTGTATAATTATTAACAAACATTAACCACTGTATGCTATCGCAATTCTATGGCCCCAAGTCATGGAGGCTTCAACAAGAATTTAAACATATGCAAATAATGAAGCTATAACAGCAATTTGTTAAAACATGGTAGTCTATAGTAATCTGAATATTAACCATACTTCTGTAACTCTAAACATTCTGGCAAAATTAGGAAAAATCAAAAATTTGTATAACAAGAATTTTCAGAAAGTTTCAGATCCTTTCGACGTTCCAGTAAAAAAGGTAAAATCGCGCACTACATCCAAAGTTTCTATTTTTGCACCGCACAAACCAACAAGCTGTTTAATCATCCTAACGGAAACTCTTGGCACATTATTTTTATAATACAATGGAATTGTACAAGGGGATAATTATTTTTATTGAAAAGTTTCTGTAGTGAAGGTTCACAAAGGTTCCATGGGCATGAACAAAGTTCAAGGCTAGCTCCTACTTTAACAATGCTCGTCTTTCTCACTTTCCCTTTTCTTTTTGAAAAAGTTTTAGGTTCCCCTCTTTATATTTTTTTGGTTTTAAACTTTATAAAAGCACACAACAGAAATAAATGACTCTCTAAAACTTCCGGGTTGTCTCCCTGGCGGCGCTTTCTTTAAAGCCATTAAGCTAGGCATATAGTGCTCAAGTAATGGATCCACCCAGATCACAAGGTATATCAAAGCCAATTTTAATTAACAATGATTTGGCATTTAGTAGTGAGCAAAAAGTGATATGTGTCATGCAACAACGAAGTCTAACTCTATTCCTATGCATCGGCATGTCATCCGAGAACAATTCATGCACATCAAGTAAAGACCAACGCATACTATAAGCAGTTTCTAGTAATTCTATCGTGTTGGAAACGTAGAGAGGCGGAGATGTAGTTCCTCTCTCATAATAATTGCAAGTAGGAGCAGCAAGCACATGCATATTATATCTATCAAAATCATCATCTGGTAGTAGAACGCAACCCATCAATATAATCCTTAATAAGTGCAAACTTCTCTGATATAGTGTAGTTGGGAGAATTCAAAAAGATAATAGGACTATCATGTGTGGGTGCAATAGCAACAATTTCATTCATAACATAAGGAACTATAGCAAATTCATCTCCATAAGCATAATTCATATTGGCATCTTGGCCACAAGCATAGCAAGCGTCAAGTTCATCAAAAAGGGATATTTCAAACGAATCCAAGGGATCATAGCATTCATCGTTCGGTAAGCACGAAGGGAGATTAAACAATGTATGAGTTGAAGAGTTACTCTCATTAGAAGGTGGGCATGGGTAGCTAATCCACTCTTTCTCCTTTTTTTCTTCGCTCTCCTCGTCATCTTTTTTCATCCAATGATCTCACAATGTCATTAATTTCTTCTTCCATAGACTCCTGCAAAATATTAGTCTCTTCTTGGACAACGGAGGATTCCTCAATATATGGTCTAATAAAAGGATTAGAAGCATAATTATCATAGCAATATTTAAGTATGGCCAAATTCTCAGATTTGTAGAGAGTAGTATCACACTCTTCAATAAAAGAAGCAATTTCACAAGTACCCCTAAAAGCAACAAATTCTTCAATTTGTTGAACATCATAGTAATTATAAACCCCCTTAGTATACGAAGATACGATTCCATTATCAATAAACTCACATTGGTAAGGAATGTCTTAGGATCTTTAGAACAACAAGTACAATCATATATTTCACATAAATTCCAAGCATAACACTGCAAACGATGAATTTGAGCCAGTAAAACTTTTCCGTTTTCAGATATGCGATGTCGCACATAACAAGCATGCTCATCTAAAGATTTGCCCTCAACTAAGCTAGTTGGGCTTTCAGCCCGAGCACATAGGGATCAAAGATGATCCAAGTAAAAAGCTTCAGGAGTGTGATAGATTTTGAGTGGTTCTTCAACCATTGGTTCAGTAGGTACCACTATTTTTTTTAGGTATTTTGCGTTACCTACCCATAACTAAAGATAGAAAACAAGAGCACAAAATAAAAATTAGTAAGTGATAAAGCAAACTAGCACACACGAGAATATTCACCCCACGCTATTGCTCCCCGGCAACGGCGCCAGAAAAAGGTCTTGATAAGCCACAAGTATAGGGGATCAATTGTAGCCTCTTTCGATAAGTAAGAGGGTCGAACCCAACGAGGAGCTAAAGGTAGAACAAATATTCCTCAAGTTCTATCGCCACCGATACAACTCTTTGCACGCTTGACGTTCGCTTTACCTAGAACAAGTATAAAACTAGAAGTACTTTGTACGTGTTGTGGGATAGGTTTGCAAGAATATAAAGAGCACGTAAATAAAAACTAGGGGCTGTTTAGGTAAAGAAGCAATAAAGTTAGTATAGCGAGTGTGGAAAAGTCGTGGTAGGAGTTGCAAAATTGTCCCTAAGTAGTTGACTACGTTACTAGACCGATAGCAAGTTTTATGTGGGAGAGGCCACAGCTAGCATGTCATCCCTGACTTGGAATTCTATGCACTTATGATTGGAACTATTAGCAAGCAGCCGCAACTACTAACGTTCATTAAGGTAAAACCCAACCATATCATTAAGATATATTGGTCCCCCTTCAATCCCGTATGCATCAATTTCTATGCTAGGTTGAAGCTTCTGTCACTCTTGCCCTCCAATACATAGTCCTATCATCATACAACTAACCCTATGGTGTGATCCATGCGCGCGCTCATATGATGGGCACCAAAGGATAGCAACATAACCACAAGCCAATTAAACCAATCATAGCAATTTACCAATTACAGATACGACAACGAAAATCTACACAGACATCATAGGATGGCAACACATCATTGGACAATAATATGAAGCATAAAGTACCATGTTCAAGTAAAGGGTACAACTGGTTGCGGGAGAGTGGACCGTTGTAGATAGATGGGGGTGATATGTCTCCAACGTATCTACTTTTCCACACACTTTTGCCCTTGTTTTGGACTCTAACTTGCATGATTTGAATGGAACTACCCCGGACTGACGTTATTTTCAGCAGAACTGCCATAGTGCTATTTTTGTGCAGAAATAAAAGTTATCGAAATCACCTGAAATTCAACGGAGATTTATTTTGGAATATATAAAAAATATCTGCGGAAAGAACCAGACCAGGGGGGCCACACCCTGTCCACGAGGGTGGGGGCGCGCCCCCCTAGGCACGCCCCTGCCTCGTGGGCCCCCTGTTGCTCCATCGATGTCTTCCCGGACTCCATATATTCACTTTCGCGGAAAAAAAATCAGAGAGAAGGAATTATCGCGTTTTACGATACGGAGCCGCCGCCAAGCCCTAATCTCTCTCGGGAGGGCTGATCTGGAGTCTGTTCGGGGCTCAGGAGAGTGGAGATCGTCGCCATCGTCATCTTCAACCTTCCTCCATCACCAATTCCATGATGCTCACCACCGTGCGTGAGTAATCCCATCGTAGGCTTGTTGGACGGTGATGGGTTGGATGAGATTTACCATGTAATCGAGTTAGTTTTGTTAGGGTTTGATCCCTAGTATCCACTATGTTCTAAGTTTGATGTTGCTATGACTTTGCTATGCTTAATGCTTGTCACTAGGGCCCGAGTGCCATGATTTCAGATCTGAACCTATTATGTTTTCATGAATATATGTGTGTTCTTGATCCTATCTTGCAAGTCAATAGTCACCTACTATGTGTTATGATCCAGCAACTCCGAAGTGACAATAATTGGGACCACTCCCGGTGATAACCGTAGTTTGTGGAGTTCATGTATTCACTATGTGTTAATGCTTTGGCCCGATACTCCATTAAAAGGAGGCCTTAATATCCCTTAGTTTCCATTAGGACCCCGCTGCCACGGGAGGGTAGGACAAAAGATGTCATGCAAGTTCTTTCCCATAAGCATGTATGACTATATTCGGAATACATGCCTACATTACATTGATGAACTGGAGCTATTTCTGTGTCACCCTATGTTGTAACTATTACATGAGGAATCGCATCCGACATAATTATCCATCACTGATCCAATGCCTATGAGCTTTTCACATATTGCTTGTTGCTTATTTACTTTTCCGCTGCTACTGTTACAATCACTACAAAAACAATACCTTTACTTTTATTGCTGTTACCGTTACTTCCATATTACCTTGCTACTAAATTACCTTGCTGCAGATACTAAGTTTTCCAGGCGCGGTTGAATTGCCAACTCAGCTGCTAATACTTGAGAGTATTCTTTGGCTCCCCTTGTGTCGAATCAATAAATTTGGGTTGAATACTTTACCCTCGAAAACTATTGCGATCCCCTACATTTGTGGGTTATCACAGGGAAGGTGATGAAGATGTTCGTGAAGATGATGGAGGTGTTGTGTAGATCGCTGTCGCACGACGATGGCCTCGGTGGCACTGGAGTGCCACCGGAAGCGAGGGGGGGAGAGCCCCCTCCTTCTCCTTCTTCCTTGGCCTTCTCCATAGGTGGGAGAAGGGTTATCCCTCTGGTCCATGGCCTCCATGGCATGGGAGGGGCGCGTCCCCTGCCTCGTGGGACGCCTGGTGCTCCACCGACGTATCCCCAGATCCTATATATTCACTTTAGGGGAGAAAAAAATCAGAGAGGAAGAATTATCGCGTTTTACGATACGGAGCCACCGCCAAGCCCTAATCTCACTCGGGAGGGCTGATCTGGAGTCCGTTCGGGGCTCCAGAGAGTGGAGATCGTCGCCATCATCATCATCAACCTTCCTCCATCACCAATTCCATGATGCTCACCACCGCGCGTGAGTAATTCCATCGTAGGCTTGCTGGACGGTGATGGGTTGGATGGGATCTATCATGTAATCGAGTTAGTTTTGTTAGGGTTTGATCCCTAGTATCCATTATGTTCTGAGATTGATGTTGCTATGACTTTGCTATGCATAATGCTTGTCACTGGGGCCCGAGTGCCATGATTTCAGATCTGAACCTATTATGTTTTCATGAATATATGTGTGTTCTTGATCCTATCTTGCAAGTCTATAGTCACCTACTATGTGTTATGATCCGGCAACCCCGAAGTGACAATAATTGGGACCACTCCCGGTGATTACCTTAGTTTGAGGACTTCTTGTATTCACTATGTTTAATGATTTGGTCCGGTTCTCTATTAAAAGGAGGCCTTAATATCCCTTAGTTTACAATAGGACCCCACTGCCACCGGAGGGTAGGACAAAAGATGTCATGCAAGTTCTTTTCCATAACCACGTATGACTATATTCGGAATACATGCCTACATTGCATTGATGAACTAGAGCTAGTTCTTTGTCACCCTAGGTTATAACTTCTACATGATGAATTGCATCCGACATAACTTTCCTTCACCGATCCAATGCCTACGAGCATTTCCCATATTGCTTGTTGCTTATTTACTTTTCCATTGCTATTATTACAAAAACTACAAAAACACTACCGTTACTTTTATTGCTGCTACCGCCACTGTCATATTACTTTGCTACAAAACAACCTTGGTGCAGATACTAAGTTTCCAGGTGTGGTTGAATTGACAACTCAGCTGCTAATACTTAAGAGTATTCTTTGGCTCCCCTTGTGTCGAATCAATAAATTTGGGTTGAATATTTTACCCTCGAAAACTGTTGTGATCCCCTACACTTGTTGGCTATCAAGACTATTTTTTGGCGCCGTTGCCGGGGAGCATAGCTCTATTCTTTAAGTCACTTGGGATTTATATCTGTTGATCACTATGAAGAATTTGAAGGACTCAAAAACCAAGATCTTACCCTCAACTACGAGAGGAGGTAAGGAACTGCCATCTAGCTCTGCACTTGATTCACCTTCTGTTATGGGTAAATTTGCGACACCTACTCCTGCTATTGAATCTGATATGTCGTATGTTCTTGATGATGCCACTTATGCTATGTATGATGAAACTACTTCTAAGCTTGATAATACTGTGCCACTAGGTGAATTTCTAGATGAACAAATTGCTAAGGTTAGGGAGAATGCAAATATTGAAACTGATGATATTTATGAACGTGATGATGAAGCTTCTCCCAATAGATATGAATTGCCTGTCATTCCTGAGGGTTATGTTATGGATGAAGAAACTGCTAGAGACTTTCTTGCTTGCAACGATAGATATGATCTTAAGAAATTATTAGCTCACCTGAAAGAAAAGTCTTTGAATGCTAGAATGAAACATGACCCTGCTTTCGCTACTTCACCTATCTTTGTTACCGATAATGTCGTGGAATTAACACGGCAGATGTCCGGTTTAATGTGACTTAGTTGAGGAACCATCGCACGGGTTAGCTTGAAGGGGTTAAAAGCACACAAAGGACACAGAGGTTTTATACTAGTTCGGCCCCTTCGAGGAAGGTAAAAGCCTACGTCTAGTTTGGTTTGGTATCGCTTGGGCGTCGATGAACAGGGAGCGGATTGCTTGCCTGTGTCTCGACGGGTTGTTTCTTGTCCTTGAACCGTCGCCGGGTCGTCCCTTTATATAGGGGTGATGCCTGGTCCGGTTTACAGAGTCCCGAGGCCGGCTCATATTTGTGACCGCCTCGGTCTCTGCCCTTTCTTCCTTGTGTCTCAAGTTTACATGATAAGACGGTTTACAAACTGTAACTCTATACATGGGCCCTAAGCCTTCATGGGCCGTAATCTCTACTGAGTTCATAATTATACAACTATATCATCATAATCCGGTTTAACCTAGCCGGTTTATACCTGCTAGTAATATCCCTGACATTAGGCCCCAGAATGATTTGAACTTGTTCATATCAGTCTTCTCAATCTTGCGTAACCTTCTCCCTTGTATCTTCTCAAATTTTTGTAAACCGGCGATGACGTCATCCCTGGAAATCACTTGATTCGATCGTGACATCACTTCCTCATTTATCGCGCACAGCTGTTTATTATCTTCGCTTTAAAGGCTATCCCGAGAATCGAGGCGACAGGGAATCTTTATCCAATCTCTTTCTTCGTCAAATCCCGCACTTACCGTGTCATTTCTCCTCAGCCTATAAATACTGCCCGAGACCCATCTCTTTCTCCTTCTGCTTCTTCTTCCTCTGTCTCCGCATCTGAGCTCCCGCCGTCGTCCGTCGAGCTCGCCGTCACCAGCAAGCCCGGCCGCTGCATCAACCTGAACGTGACCAGATAACTCACCGCCTGACGTTTCCTTCTGCCTCAGGTATTTCTTCTTCCTCGCTGTAGATCTGTAGCTTAGGGTTCTTCCAAGCTTCCACCATTAGACCTTAAAAAGCTTCGGCTGTTCATCCCATACGCCATGCCCATAGTATTTTTAACCTTTAGATTTATCTCCGAAACTTGCTTCCGCTCCGCTGCCTTATGCTTAGATTTTGGCATTTAGATTCAATCCTTAGATTCCTCCGCTCTGTATAAGACTCACGCAGTTCTTCTGTAATAGACCTGCATAAATTTCCTCTTTTCCTTATCGTGTAGATATTTTTTACCTTAGCTTTCGGTAGAAACCTGTTTCTTCGTCCTCATAGATCTGTAAGATACTTGCCGGTTTAGTCGGTCATACCTTGCTTCTGCGACGCATCAACTATGAACACGACGGTTTAGCTTCTTTCTTTTGTTGTCATAAACCGGTAGTAGCTCGTTTCCTGCTTACTTCCAGGTTAGTAATGTCATTAGTCCCTTGTCTAAACCGTCGATGTGATTTTGCGTACATAATCCGGTTTATGCCTCTGCACTTTTAAATAATCCGGATTTTATACTTCACTTTTTCAGCACTTTCCTTCGGTTAATATGTCTGCCAAGCAGTTCGTTTCTTGCGATTGGGTTCCTTCCATCATCACGGAAGAGGACTTAGTTAAGGCTGCTTCCATTGGCGTTCTGGGTCCTCGAGCATCTCTGAAATGGCGGGGCCCCTGAAATGAATGCCCCCCTACTCCCAAAGAGGGAGAAGTTATTGTTTTCTTTGATCACATGACCCGGGGCTTTAGCCCTCCCGTGTAATGCCCAGGATGGAGTTATACCTCCTACGGGTCGAGGCCCGACTTAAAGGCATAAACCCATCCTAGAATGATCTCAAGTTTGGTAATCTTTGCACAACTCATGTAAAAGGGGAAAGTAAACTAAAAAATAGTTGGCTTACAATCGCCACGTCACAGAATAACAATACAAGACTCAAACATCATACAATAAGATCACTACAACCCTCTAAGGGCAAAATCCAAATGTCAAAGTACCAAACTCAGATAAATAAAACAACCACAGGCGGATCGAATCCTAGTAAGAGTCTCCACTACTGATCGTCCGGGTAGCGAACGTAGTAACGACTACGCTCCTCGTCGTACTCCCAATCCAGCTCGGTGCCATCACCTGGATAGCTCACGGCTGGACCTGCATCTGGTGTGTGAAGTAACTGTGAGCCACAGAGGACTCAGCAATCCCGTTCCCGGGTAACAGAACTATCAAAGCCTTTAGGTGAGGGAAAGGCTGAAGAAAGAAATGAGGTGAAGGAACAACAAAGAGTCTGCAGCAGCCACTAGCATCTAGCTTACGCAAGTGAGAGCGAGAAGAGAAGGCAACGCGAGGAGTGATCACGAAGTGATCCTAGCTACAAGCTCACAAACATAACCCCTCCGTGTTCAACTCCCGAATCCCGATTCGGAAATTGACAATCACGGAACACACGCTGGTAGTGTATTAGCATCATTGTGTCAAGTTTTCTACAACCGGAATTAACAAGCTCCCATCTGCCACATAACCGCGGGCACGGCTTTCGAAAGTTCAAACCCTGCAGGGGTGTTCCAACTTGACCCATTACAAGCCCACGATCCGCGGAGTCGCAACTCCAAAGTGGGAAGACCCGAGTATCCTCGGAATCCCGTGCTCACGTTAAACCGAACTAAGGTAAGGCTAATCCAGCAAATCCTCCCGGCGTGTCGTCACCCTGATAGTAGCCGCGCGTATCTAGGTCTCAGGACACGTCCGGATGGGCGATTCTACGGGTGGATACCAAATACCTCGAGTTGCCTCAAGGCGGCCCCGCAGACTCCCCGTTTCGGACCAACACTCATGTGGAGCACTGGCCCGGGGTTGTTGATTAAGAAAGAGGGTTAATTACTCCCTTATGCAAGTTTAGTTTGTTATTAGGCAAATAGTACCAATGTTGGGATTTGCTGGAAAAGACTTAGCACATAGCGGTTTATCGAGGGGGTCCCATACACCCCAACCGTGTTAGGAACGCATAATCAAGGAACATAAAACCGGCTTATACGGATCCTAACGGCATGAGTGGAACAAAACACCAAGCAAAAGGCTTAGCCTTCCACCCTTGCCAATATATATGTGATTTCAGTTAAAGCATTTATATAGTGTGATATACCCCAACCAAACTTCAACATGGAGCAAGCATCTTCACTTCACCTGCAACTAGCAACGCTATAAGAAGGGCTGAGCGAAGCGTACTTAGCCAAGCAACGGTATGCATAGGTAGGGTGGTTAAACATGGCATTTGGTTACAAGTAGGAGGCTGACAAGAAGAACATGGGCATCGAGGCAAAACTAAAGATCGAGACTACTAGCAATAGACAAAGATAGTAATGTTATCGGGGTTCGGTCATCTTGCCTGAAGAGAAGAAGTTCGGATCAAAAGAAGGGTCCTCTTGCTCAAACTCGTTGGAAACCTCGTGCTCAACCTCGTTGGAAAACTCGTGCTCAACTTCCGGGTCTAAACAAGACAAACACACCAAGCACCAATCAACACAATGCAATGCGCACTCGAAAAACATGTATGCATGATGGATGCACTAGAGATGCACATGGAGCACGGAAAACATCACTCAAGCAAAACATCTCAAAACAAGATAACAACCTGATATTATTAATCTACACAGAAAAACACCCAAGTTTGATATAAAGTTCGCTGAAATCGGAGTTACGGGCTAAAAGTTATGCCCGAAACAAGATTTGAGCGAAAACTGCAAATTACAGCAACATAGCATCTTGGGAGCACAAAATAAATAATCTACAGCACCCAAAAAGCATGGCAAAGGACTTGAACATAAACTAGATATAATGTACAGCAACTAGGTCCAAAGTGCACCCCCAACGGAGTCACGGATCAATAGCAATGATCTTGGACATATTGAACTTTGAAATAAAATTCTGGCAGCAGAATTTTATTGAAAGTTTGGAGCAAAAGATAAACATGCTACAGCACCTCAAATGGACATGTGAGGACATGGATGGAAAGACAACAATATATACTTCATGGAACAATCAAAATCCACCCCAAAACTATCATGCTTTGTCCTACAACATCACACGAACATGGCATCGGAACGTTACAGATTTCAGACTTAGTGAAATTTCACTAAGTCCTAAAACAGCAACATCATCATGGCATCAAAAAGAGCATGTTTAAGACACCTCGAAACTAAACATGGCAAAGGGTAAGCACCTCATCAAAATACATATGACGGTGATCCCGAAACACACAAGCATGCATCAATGTGGTGAACACACCGATTACAACGAGCTCAACAACATGGCATTTCATAACAAGTAAAAACACAACATTTGAACATGGCATCTTGCAACGATGATAACAAGGAAACAATACATCTACCATGCAACCTATCACACACAACACGTAGTTCGTGTCAAGACGAACACGTGGACATGTCATTTGCTTCGTTTGGACAAACGAGCTAAAAGATAACACATGTCAAAGGTGGCATGAAAATAACACATAGCAGCAGTTTATATCATCATACACTCTTGCAACAGCAAAACAAGGCCCTAGATGATCTCTAACATGCATGACTACAACAGGTAAAACGTAGAGGACAACTCCACGAACATCTGGACATATTACACGCACAAAACGGAGCACCACAGAGAAAGTTATGCATGGTCAAAGTAGACACCTCAGATCAGGAAAACAGAGACTAGGGTTTGAAATTTGGACCTCAGATCAGATCCGGACAGAGGATGAACAGTGCGGCGGCGGCGGATCTGGGCCCGCGAGGAACAGTAGTGGATCCGGAGGCGGCGGCCCACCGCGGCGGCGGCCCGGCGCGGTGCGGGAGCGGCCCAGGCGCGCGGGGCACTGTGCGGGGGAAGCGAGGCCGGCCCAGCCGCTGAGGTTGCTGGAGCGGTGGCCCGCTCGGGCTGGGGCGAGCCCAGCGAGTGGCGGAGGAAAAACGGTGGCGACGGGGATCCGGCTGGGCCTCAGGTGCCCCGGCCCAGGCGAGCTTGCGGCGGCGCGAGGAGGAAAAGCGCCCGAGCGGCGAAGGAATGTGGGCCCAGGCGAGGCTCGATGATCTGGTCCTCCAGGCGACGGGAGGGAAACGGGCCAGCGATCTGGTCCCCCCAGACCAGATCGAAGCGGTCGAGACGACCCGGCGCGAACGATGCTGTGGGTCGATGCGGCGACTCGTTCCAGTAGGTTTTGCGGCGGAGGCTGGAAGGAACGAAGGGATCTCCTCGGGATCCAGGAGAAGCTACGGATCTGAGATCTGAAATAAAAGGAAAAAAAAATAGAGGGGAAGGAGGAAGAAGAAGGGGACATGCCCAAAAGACTAGGGGGCTATATATAGCAGATTTAGACTAGGGTTTGGGAGACTAGGGGTGCTAGGAGCCCTTCGATCGGGATCCAACGGATCCGATCGCGGGGATGATTTAAAAGGGCCAGACGGAGATAAAAGACTGCAGCAGGGGTATCTCCTCGGGATCCGAAGTAAGGGCACTTCGGACCCACACGGACAACGGAGGGAAAAAGTCAACGGAGTCCAAACGAGACGAGATTTGAGATGCGGGTTGCACACAACAAAACAACAACACACAACACAACCTCGCGGCACACCGGTAACGAAAAACGCCCGAACAACAAAGAAGGCCTACGGGACGTCACGGACACGTGAGGGAGCTCCGGAACACGAAACGGACAACGGGAAGAAACGCCACGAACCGGAAACAACCCACAACACAAACAAAATGCAATGCACATGTCTACATGATATGAATGAATGCCACACACTCACACAACAAAACGACGAAAGCCCGAAAGACAAAGAACCCGAAATGGAAAATAGATGAAGCCGGAGATTTATTATAAGCCCAAAAGGGAAAGTATTACATCCGGGGCATTACAAACTCTCCTCTACTACAAAAAGATCTCGTCCCGAGATCTAGGACTGGAAAAAGGAAGGGTACTCGGAACGAAGATGATCTTCTCGTTCCCAGGTAGCTTCTCGGTCTGTGTGATGTGACCACTTGACTTTCAGAAACTTGATGGTCTTGTTGCGAGTCTTGCGTTCGGTTTCTTCGAGAATTGCAACTGGATGCTCTCGGTAGGAAAGGTCTTGTTGAAGATCGATCTCCTCAAACGGAATCATCCGCTCAGGTGCCTTGAAGCATTTGCGAAGCTGAGACACATGAAAGACATCATGAACATTTGCAAAGTTGGAAGGGAGCTCGAGCTGATAGGCTAGATCGCCTCTTTTGCCAAGAATTTTGAAAGGACCGACGTATCTAGGAGCAAGCTTTCCTTTGATACCGAACCTTTGGGTTCCTTTCATCGGAGACACTCGGAGATAGACATGATCACCGATGTCGAAAGCCAAATCACGATGCTTTCCGTCATAGTAACTCTTCTGACGCGACTGAGCGGCCTTGAGATTCTCACGTATGACTTTGCACATTTCTTCGGCTTCTGAGATCAAATCATTACCAAGAAGTTGACGTTCACCTGTTTCAGACCAGTTGAGAGGGGTACGACACTTTCTGCCATAGAGAATTTCAAACGGTGCTTTGCCTGCACTTGCTTGGAAGCTGTTGTTGTAAGAGAATTCTGCAAATGGAAGACAGTCCTCCCATTTCATGCCGAAGGAGATGACACAGGCTCTGAGCATATCTTCAAGGATCTGATTCACACGCTCGACTTGACCACTAGTCTGAGGGTGAAAGGCAGTGCTGAACCTGATCTTCGTGCCCATGGCGGACTGAAAGGAGTCCCAGAACTTTGATGTGAACAAGCTGCCACGGTCTGAGGATATCACTTGAGGAATGCCATGTAAGGACACAATTCTGGAAGTGTACAGCTCTGCAAGTTGAGCTGCATTGATTGATTCTTTGACTGGAAGAAAGTGAGCGACTTTAGTAAGCTTGTCAATCACCACAAAGATAGCATCATTGCCTCGCTTGGATTTAGGAAAGCCAGTGACGAAGTCCATTTCAATGTGGTCGAACTTCCACTCAGGAATAGGAAGAGGTTGGAGAAGACCGGCTGGACGTTGATGTTCTGCTTTCACTCTTCTGCATACATCACATTCGTTCACGAATTGGGCAATTTCCCTTTTCATGCGTGTCCACCAGTAAGATTGCTTGAGGTCTTGGTACATCTTGGAACTGCCAGGATGAATGGAAAGGAGAGAGTCATGAGCTTCTTCCATTATGAGCTTCCTGAGATCACCTTTGGGAACAACGAGTCTGTCCTCGAAGAACAAGGTATCTCTCTCATCAACACGGAAGCACTTATATTTTGGAGTGCCCTTTGCAATCCCATGTTTCACCTTCTTCACCATGGTATCACTGAGCTGGGCCTCACGGACTTGATCTTCCAAGGTAGGAGCAATCTGGAGATTAGCAAGAAAACCCTGCGGAACCACTTGGAGGTTGAGCTTCCTGAAAGCTTCACAAAGCTCGGGCTGGTGTGGCTTGATAAGAAGGCTGTTGCAATAAGCCTTTCTGCTCAAAGCATCGGCAATCACATTCGCCTTGCCTGGAGTGTACTCAATGCTGGGGTTGTACTCTTGGATCATCTCGACCCAACGAGTCTGGCGGAGGTTCAGATGCGGCTGTGTGAAGATGTACTTCAAACTCTTGTGATCAGTGAAGATGTCGACCTTTCTGCCCAACAACAGATGTCTCCACGTAATCAGAGCATGTACCACAGCTGCTAGCTCGAGATCATGTGTGGGATAGTTCTTCTCAGCTGGCTTGAGCTGACGTGAAGTATATGCCACAATTCTCCTCTCTTGCATAAGCACACCACCAAGGCCTTGAAGAGAAGCGTCACAGAACACTTCATAGGGCTTGGATTCATCAGGAGGAATCAGAACTGGAGCTGATACAAGCTTCTCTTTGAGGGTTTTGAAAGCCACTTCACAATCGGGAGACCAAAAGTATTTGACATTCTTCTGGAGGAGGTTGGAAAGAGGCTTGGCAATCTTGGAGAAGTTCTCCACAAACCTTCTGCAATAGCTGGCAAGACCCAGAAAACTGCGGAGCTGCTTGACGTTCTGAGGAGCTTCCCAGTTGACAATTGCTTCAACTTTCTCGGGATTAACCGCAATACCGTCAGCTGAGATAATGTGGCCCAGGTAGAGAACCTTATCGAGCCAAAACTCGCACTTTGAGAACTTGGCATAGAATTTGTGCTCTCGGAGTCGATCAAGAACCAGACGCAAGTGCTTTTCGTGATCTTCTTCATTCTTGGAAAACACCAAAATATCATCCAGATACACAAGCACAAACTCGCCTGTATAGGGGTTGAAGATGTAATGCATCATCCTTGAGAAGGTAGGAGGAGCATTGGCGAGGCCGAAGGACATGACGGTATACTCATATGAACCGTAGCTCGTTCTGAACGCCGTCTTGGGAATGTCTTCCTCGCGAATGCGAATTTGATGATAGCCCATTCGGAGGTCAAGCTTAGAGAATACTTTAGCTCCTTTGAGCTGCTCAAAGAGTTCATTGATGTTGGGGAGCGGATACTTGTTCTTAATCGTCTTCTTGTTCAGTGGCCGGTAGTCAACACAGAGACGCTCCGTGCCATCTTTCTTCTTGACAAATAAGACACCACAGCCCCACGGAGATGTACTCGGTCTGATGAGACCCATACGCTCCTGTTCATCCAACTGTTTCTTCAATTCCTTCAATTCATCTGAAGATAGCTTGTAAGGACGCCGACAAACAGGTTCGGTGCCCGGCTCGAGTTCAATGACAAACTCCACCTGACGGTGTGGAGGCATGCCTGGAAGTTCTTCTGGAAAGACGTCTTGATATTCATTCACCACTGGAATTTGCTCTATGGCATTAATTTCACCCTTATCATTAAGAGAGAAAAGCCGAATAGTATTATCCCTGGAGGCGAAGATAATCACATCTTCATCAGAATGAGTCAACTTGACTTCCTTTTGAGCACAATCAATGTGAGCATCGTGCTGAGAAAGCCAATCCATTCCGAGAATGAGGTCGATGTCAGAATGACCAAGAATCACCGGAGAAGCCAAAAATCGATAATCACCCATGCGAATAGAAACATCCGGAGCATAAATACTGGAATGCATTCGTCTCCCCGGAGAAATAACTGATAACTCCCTTGGCAAGCTTTTGATGCCCACATTAAACTTGGATGCAAAAGGTTGAGACATGAAAGAGCATGATGCACCCGAATCAAATAACACTTTAGCAGGAATAGAGTTCACTGGAAGGTTACCCAGAATGACATCAGAAGAAGCCTCTGCTTGTGCTGCATTCATCAGATTGACCCTGGCAGCCTTTGGATCATGCCTGACAATAGCTGAACTCACAGGCGGTGGAGGAGGAAGACGCTTCGGATTCGGACATCTGTTGGCATAATGACCCTTCTGGCCACACTTGTTGCACACCACTTCAGAGAGAGGACGGAACTGAGAGCCACTGGACTTGGAGCCTTGAGACTGAAACTGCTTCTTCGACTGGTTGCTTGGGTTGGGTGGGTGGGAGAAACCACGGCCACTAGAATTCTTGTTGTTGGAGTTGTTGAAGTTGCTGGAGTTGTTGTATGGAGCTCGAATCATTGGAGGAGGAGGAAGCCAGAATTTCTGTTGTTTCGCAGCCAACTGAGACGATGAGGTAGAGTGAACAGCATCTCGAATTCTCTTCTTAGAAGCCTCCATCTTGAGCTGAGCTGCTTCTTGTTTCAAAGCCATATTATAGAACTTATCGAATTCGTCTGGCTCGAACAGAGTGAGAGCAAGCTGAAGTTCATCTTTGAGACCTCCACGGAACTGATAGATTTTGCTCTTTGCATCAGGTATGTCTTGCTTTGCATAGCGAGCGAGGTTTTGGAACTTGACATTATACTGATAGACTGTCATGGAGCCCTGCTTGAGGTTGCGGAATTGCTCACGCATACCCTCAATAACACTTGTAGGAATGTGATGCGAGCGGAAATCCTTGCAGAAGTTCTCCCACGAGATCACTTGACCCGGCCTTGAGTCTTTATACTGCTGCCACCAATCAGCTGCTTGATCTTTCAGTTGGAAGGCTGCAAACTTCACATAGTCATCTTCTTTCACGTTACTGCACTCAAAATGCTTCTTGATATCGGTCAGCCAATCCTCAGCATCAAGAGGGTCGACACAGTAACTGAAAGCTTTAGGATTGTTAGCCAGGAACTGGTTGAGGGTAGCATGGTGCTGCTGGAAGAAGTTGCCTTGGTTCATAGGAACGCCCTGATTAGCTTGATTAGCTTGCATAGCCTGCATTTGCTGCATCATCTGCATCATCAACTGAGTGTTCTGAGCAGTAGTCTGCATAATTGCTCTCCAAGCCTCAGGCGGAGGAGGAGGTGAAGGAGGATGCTCTGGGACCTCTTCCACCTCTGGGTTGGCATTCGGAACCTTTTTCGGAGCCATCCTGTAAGAGATGACCACGAATCAGCAATTGATTGACAAAAGGAATAAGCTGAATCAATGGAATGAATTGCAACAAGTCTTCACAATAATCATTCGAACAATAAGAACGAATGAAATCATCCGAACAAGAGGAACGAATGAATTTCTTAGTTAATTGGTAACATCAGTCTTCACGAGAAGCCACATAGGGATCAAAAGGATAAAATAATAAAAACAACAAGGTACGGAAAGGAACAAACACAAGAGAGGAGTTTCGTTCTAACATCTTTGTGCTGAAAGCATATGAACGCGTTACGAAAAGGTTTTGCAATCCCCGGATCAGCATAGCCAAGGACCCTTTAAGATGCAACTCCTGATAGTAACCTTGGTCATATAACCCCTTCACTCAATGTCGAACCCCGAACTCACTAACCTGCATTCGTTGGAAGAATGCCTACGATCTACTGGATAAAACCCACCTATAGCTTTCCGAAAGATTCCAGTTATGCAATCAGGTGTTGGGGATACACGGGAAGCACCGCGCAATCAACTCTAACCTACATCCAGGTGTATCCATCCTTCAACACATAACCAGTCTTTCTCGGAAGCTGTGAACCTCGGACCTTCGAAAAGCATCCACTATAACAAGCTATGGCAATACTCCCGAACTACCTCCCCAGTACTGGGTGATGTCGGGGTTATCGTGCCACTGGCCGTATAGGGGAGATTTTCGATGTCGGCCGTCTTAAGTATTTAGTACTGTCGCGATATGCTTGTTACAGTGATACCCCGAAGCTCAACTCCTCGGTAACAGGAGGCATCGAGAACAATATCCTTGTCACAAGAACATCGAAACAATCCCAGAATACTCGCGGGAATCCTAAAAAAAATTTTGTGCAAATTTTGAAGATAGGAGAGACAAGAGTAGACGTCAGGAGTCCTCACCAGAGAGAAAAGGGGATGAGAAGCAAGAAATCCTACTCTCCGATATAATATAGGACTCAAAAAGTTTTCAGTGTGTGCCTAGACTCAACCGTCAACGGTTCGATCAAACAGTGGGGGCTCCTAGGTCGGAGAAGGCTCTGATACCAACTTGTAATGCCCAGGATGGAGTTATACCTCCTACGGGTCGAGGCCCGACTTAAAGGCATAAACCCATCCTAGAATGATCTCAAGTTTGGTAATCTTTGCACAACTCATGTAAAAGGGGAAAGTAAACTAAAAAATAGTTGGCTTACAATCGCCACGTCACAGAATAACAATACAAGACTCAAACATCATACAATAAGATCACTACAACCCTCTAAGGGCAAAATCCAAATGTCAAAGTACCAAACTCAGATAAATAAAACAACCACAGGCGGATCGAATCCTAGTAAGAGTCTCCACTACTGATCGTCCGGGTAGCGAACGTAGTAACGACTACGCTCCTCGTCGTACTCCCAATCCAGCTCGGTGCCATCACCTGGATAGCTCACGGCTGGACCTGCATCTGGTGTGTGAAGTAACTGTGAGCCACAGAGGACTCAGCAATCCCGTTCCCGGGTAACAGAACTATCAAAGCCTTTAGGTGAGGGAAAGGCTGAAGAAAGAAATGAGGTGAAGGAACAACAAAGAGTCTGCAGCAGCCACTAGCATCTAGCTTACGCAAGTGAGAGCGAGAAGAGAAGGCAACGCGAGGAGTGATCACGAAGTGATCCTAGCTACAAGCTCACAAACATAACCCCTCCGTGTTCAACTCCCGAATCCCGATTCGGAAATTGACAATCACGGAACACACGCTGGTAGTGTATTAGCATCATTGTGTCAAGTTTTCTACAACCGGAATTAACAAGCTCCCATCTGCCACATAACCGCGGGCACGGCTTTCGAAAGTTCAAACCCTGCAGGGGTGTTCCAACTTGACCCATTACAAGCCCACGATCCGCGGAGTCGCAACTCCAAAGTGGGAAGACCCGAGTATCCTCGGAATCCCGTGCTCACGTTAAACCGAACTAAGGTAAGGCTAATCCAGCAAATCCTCCCGGCGTGTCGTCACCCTGATAGTAGCCGCGCGTATCTAGGTCTCAGGACACGTCCGGATGGGCGATTCTACGGGTGGATACCAAATACCTCGAGTTGCCTCAAGGCGGCCCCGCAGACTCCCCGTTTCGGACCAACACTCATGTGGAGCACTGGCCCGGGGTTGTTGATTAAGAAAGAGGGTTAATTACTCCCTTATGCAAGTTTAGTTTGTTATTAGGCAAATAGTACCAATGTTGGGATTTGCTGGAAAAGACTTAGCACATAGCGGTTTATCGAGGGGGTCCCATACACCCCAACCGTGTTAGGAACGCATAATCAAGGAACATAAAACCGGCTTATACGGATCCTAACGGCATGAGTGGAACAAAACACCAAGCAAAAGGCTTAGCCTTCCACCCTTGCCAATATATATGTGATTTCAGTTAAAGCATTTATATAGTGTGATATACCCCAACCAAACTTCAACATGGAGCAAGCATCTTCACTTCACCTGCAACTAGCAACGCTATAAGAAGGGCTGAGCGAAGCGTACTTAGCCAAGCAACGGTATGCATAGGTAGGGTGGTTAAACATGGCATTTGGTTACAAGTAGGAGGCTGACAAGAAGAACATGGGCATCGAGGCAAAACTAAAGATCGAGACTACTAGCAATAGACAAAGATAGTAATGTTATCGGGGTTCGGTCATCTTGCCTGAAGAGAAGAAGTTCGGATCAAAAGAAGGGTCCTCTTGCTCAAACTCGTTGGAAACCTCGTGCTCAACCTCGTTGGAAAACTCGTGCTCAACTTCCGGGTCTAAACAAGACAAACACACCAAGCACCAATCAACACAATGCAATGCGCACTCGAAAAACATGTATGCATGATGGATGCACTAGAGATGCACATGGAGCACGGAAAACATCACTCAAGCAAAACATCTCAAAACAAGATAACAACCTGATATTATTAATCTACACAGAAAAACACCCAAGTTTGATATAAAGTTCGCTGAAATCGGAGTTACGGGCTAAAAGTTATGCCCGAAACAAGATTTGAGCGAAAACTGCAAATTACAGCAACATAGCATCTTGGGAGCACAAAATAAATAATCTACAGCACCCAAAAAGCATGGCAAAGGACTTGAACATAAACTAGATATAATGTACAGCAACTAGGTCCAAAGTGCACCCCCAACGGAGTCACGGATCAATAGCAATGATCTTGGACATATTGAACTTTGAAATAAAATTCTGGCAGCAGAATTTTATTGAAAGTTTGGAGCAAAAGATAAACATGCTACAGCACCTCAAATGGACATGTGAGGACATGGATGGAAAGACAACAATATATACTTCATGGAACAATCAAAATCCACCCCAAAACTATCATGCTTTGTCCTACAACATCACACGAACATGGCATCGGAACGTTACAGATTTCAGACTTAGTGAAATTTCACTAAGTCCTAAAACAGCAACATCATCATGGCATCAAAAAGAGCATGTTTAAGACACCTCGAAACTAAACATGGCAAAGGGTAAGCACCTCATCAAAATACATATGACGGTGATCCCGAAACACACAAGCATGCATCAATGTGGTGAACACACCGATTACAACGAGCTCAACAACATGGCATTTCATAACAAGTAAAAACACAACATTTGAACATGGCATCTTGCAACGATGATAACAAGGAAACAATACATCTACCATGCAACCTATCACACACAACACGTAGTTCGTGTCAAGACGAACACGTGGACATGTCATTTGCTTCGTTTGGACAAACGAGCTAAAAGATAACACATGTCAAAGGTGGCATGAAAATAACACATAGCAGCAGTTTATATCATCATACACTCTTGCAACAGCAAAACAAGGCCCTAGATGATCTCTAACATGCATGACTACAACAGGTAAAACGTAGAGGACAACTCCACGAACATCTGGACATATTACACGCACAAAACGGAGCACCACAGAGAAAGTTATGCATGGTCAAAGTAGACACCTCAGATCAGGAAAACAGAGACTAGGGTTTGAAATTTGGACCTCAGATCAGATCCGGACAGAGGATGAACAGTGCGGCGGCGGCGGATCTGGGCCCGCGAGGAACAGTAGTGGATCCGGAGGCGGCGGCCCACCGCGGCGGCGGCCCGGCGCGGTGCGGGAGCGGCCCAGGCGCGCGGGGCACTGTGCGGGGGAAGCGAGGCCGGCCCAGCCGCTGAGGTTGCTGGAGCGGTGGCCCGCTCGGGCTGGGGCGAGCCCAGCGAGTGGCGGAGGAAAAACGGTGGCGACGGGGATCCGGCTGGGCCTCAGGTGCCCCGGCCCAGGCGAGCTTGCGGCGGCGCGAGGAGGAAAAGCGCCCGAGCGGCGAAGGAATGTGGGCCCAGGCGAGGCTCGATGATCTGGTCCTCCAGGCGACGGGAGGGAAACGGGCCAGCGATCTGGTCCCCCCAGACCAGATCGAAGCGGTCGAGACGACCCGGCGCGAACGATGCTGTGGGTCGATGCGGCGACTCGTTCCAGTAGGTTTTGCGGCGGAGGCTGGAAGGAACGAAGGGATCTCCTCGGGATCCAGGAGAAGCTACGGATCTGAGATCTGAAATAAAAGGAAAAAAAAATAGAGGGGAAGGAGGAAGAAGAAGGGGACATGCCCAAAAGACTAGGGGGCTATATATAGCAGATTTAGACTAGGGTTTGGGAGACTAGGGGTGCTAGGAGCCCTTCGATCGGGATCCAACGGATCCGATCGCGGGGATGATTTAAAAGGGCCAGACGGAGATAAAAGACTGCAGCATGGGTATCTCCTCGGGATCCGAAGTAAGGGCACTTCGGACCCACACGGACAACGGAGGGAAAAAGTCAACGGAGTCCAAACGAGACGAGATTTGAGATGCGGGTTGCACACAACAAAACAACAACACACAACACAACCTCGCGGCACACCGGTAACGAAAAACGCCCGAACAACAAAGAAGGCCTACGGGACGTCACGGACACGTGAGGGAGCTCCGGAACACGAAACGGACAACGGGAAGAAACGCCACGAACCGGAAACAACCCACAACACAAACAAAATGCAATGCACATGTCTACATGATATGAATGAATGCCACACACTCACACAACAAAACGACGAAAGCCCGAAAGACAAAGAACCCGAAATGGAAAATAGATGAAGCCGGAGATTTATTATAAGCCCAAAAGGGAAAGTATTACATCCGGGGCATTACATCCCGGTTCAAAATTCTTCCGGGACGTGCTTGCCGCTTTTCAACTTCATCCTCAGGACATAGGTCCAAATTCGATATCAAACATCTGTGATTTCCAAGTTTTCTCTGAGGTGTATCTTCAAGAAGAACCATCAGTTAACTTGTTCTGGGATTTCTTTCATTTGAACCGGCGAACTGAGTTTACTGGCGGACCTCATCAAGAACTGGGTGGGGTTAGTATTCAAAAGAGAAGAGATGCAGTCTTTCCTCACGCTGCTCTCCATACTCACCCCAAGGATTGGAACAAATCTTGGTTCTATTGCCAAGATACTTCGCCTGAAGGGGAAAACCCACTGCCGGGTTATCGGGAACACCGCCTTCCCGAAGATCATCCGCTGCCACGGCGCCTTAGCTCCTCAGACCGGCCCCGGTTTGCCCCTCAGCTTGAAAACTCAAAGCTTTTATGGCAAATGGATTGACTGGAGTTGACTTCGTTCGTTGTTGGCTCTCTGGGAGTATCCTTCCTCGGAGCCGATGCTCCAAATTGATGTGTCAATATACCGGTAAACCGGATGATCCTCAGCGCCATACCGACATCATGCTTCCTGAGAATGAAGTTACTGAGTCTGCTAAAAAGATGCTCAACGTCCCTTTGGAGGAATGCAGCAAAACCGGATTGGCTCCATATTATAAGAAGAATAAACTGCCAGCTGTAAGCATTCAGTCTCCTCTGCTCGCTTTTAATCCGTCCATTTAAACTATCTTCTATTTATTTATCTTTCTTCTTGTCTATAGGCGGATGATCCTTTTTGGAAGAGGAAACCTCAGGACAAGTCAGGCAAACTGCCACGCCGAAAAACCTGTGCTGTTAACAAGAGAAAGGTGGCTGCTGGCTCCGGTTCACACGCTGAAGAAGATGATCCGGACTCTGAGGTATGAGTTAATCCGGATATGTTTTATTCTCTTTTATCCCGATTTATGTTAACAATGTCTTTTCGCAGGATTTGGCTGAATGGGATAAAGCGGCAGAAACTGAGGTAATCACTCTTTCTTCAGATTCAGAACCATCTCCACCAAAAATTCGTCGGGTAGTCCAGAAATATCAGTTTTCTCATCCTTACGCTCAACTGGACCCCAATTTTCTTTTGAAGAAGCACCAACATGAAGCTCGCCGGGCTACACGCCATAGTGGCCTTGTAGTCGAGTGTTCCGGAATATCTCTTACTCCGGCCCGGAGGCGCCACTCTGAGGTTTTACTTTCCCCAACTCTTCTTCATCCCAAGGCTGGACTTATACGCAAACCACTTAAACCGTCTGACCCGAATTATCAGGAGACTCCTTTATCTTCTTCTGGCGAATCCACAGCCACACAAGTCCCAGCTCTGAAGATTGTCCCTGCGTAAGTCCTTTATTTTATCTGGTTTATCTTTGCACTTGCTTTTATAACTCTGATTTCTTTTCCAATTTCTTTCAGCAAGCCTAAGCCTAGCAAAAAGGCAAAGGCCAGCCAGACGGCTGCTGAGACTGCCATTGATGACCCGGTGGCTGATTCCGATGCAGTCATCCCACCGGAAAATGAGCCTACAGTTCAGCGTGACGATCCTGCTCCCACGGATCATGATTATGCAACTGCTTCTGAAAACCCCAATACTGAAAATGTCCAAGAACCGGCGAGTCCTGCCCGGGCCAACCCTCCTCGGACTAGCCCGGCTCCCGCTAGTCCGGTTCATACCGCTACTCCACAACCGGCAGCTGCTCCTTCTCCAGATGTTCAAATAACCGATACAGCTTACACCGCTCCTACTGAGCCCATTGTTTTGGCCAAGCATACAGCTAAAGCGGAGAAACTCCAGCAAGAGAAGGGCAAATGGAGTACAGACTTGTCTAGTTTCGCCGAGCTGAGTGCCCAGGAGCTTTATTCCGGGTATTTGAACCGGCTTCATACTGGTCGGGATTATGAAGCGGGCTTAATCAACATGATGAAGGAAAAATACGAGGTATCTCCCTTGTCTTTTGCTTTTGCCTTGGTTGTATTTCTGTCTATATCATGGTAGCCCCCAAGCTCCGGTTTATCTATGTTTAGAAGGTGAACCGGTACTTCCAATTTGAGCAAATGATCTTACATTAGCCCCCAAGTGCCAGGGGCATAATTCGGTTTATGTGCCTGGGACTTGTCTGAATCTTTCTTTCGATGTTTCAACTACCCATTAGCCCCCAAGTGTCAAGTAGACAACTTGTTTGTGTGCTTGAGACTTGTTTTAAATTGCCACTCTTTGATACTTCAATTGTCCATTAGCCCCCAAGTGTCAAGTGGATAACTTGGTTATGTGCTTGAGACTTGTCTGTATTTCGTCATTTATTCCTATTGATTTCCTTTGCAGGCTGACTTGACCCGGAGAGCTAAAGAAATAACCGAACTCCGGAATAGACTTGCTGAAACTGAATCTGCTACTGCCAAGGCCAAAAAATAATTGGTGCTGAGCTTAACTACTGTTGAACAGCTGAAGAAATATTTTGAAGAGGAGCGGACAACCTTTGAAGTGCAAAAGAATGCTCTGGAAAAAAGAGCAAAGGATGCTGAGGAAGCTCTTAATCCGACGACAGAAGAGTTGACCGGTTTAAAGCGGCAAATAGAACTTATGACTTATGCCGTCTTCGTTAAATACTTAACATGCACGCATGCTTTCATCTTTGCAATCTTTATTCCGGTCCGGTTTAACTGTAATAATCATATGTAGGGCGCCGCGTTACCCATCTTGGGGATGATTTACGGAAGAAACTCAAGGCGTCTTATACTCTGGTCGAGCAGTTGTATTCCGGCGCTCAAAGGATTATAAGCGCAATGTCTTTCAATAAACCGGCCCCTACCACCATCCAAGGCACTCTGGAGAAATTGTCTATCTTGCCTACACGCTTGGAAGAGGTGAATAAGTTTGCTGCCCGAGCCGGTTCTCTCGTAGCGCTCACCAGAGCCAAAGCGTGGGTTCCAGACTTTGATCCGGAAGAAGCTCTAAATGGGTATCCCAGCACCAAAGAAGACGGATCAGCCTTCACTGGTAAAGACCTTCATGCTTTGACGAAGGAGATGCGTCCTCTTGCCAGCAAACTTGCTGTGGAATTAGATTTGACCAGGTATCATCCGGCGTACGATTTACAGAATGAGCGGGTGGATCGATCGGTTTATGATACCGTGAATCTAATCCCACCAGTGCACACCCACACTTTCGCCCCAGATGTTGATCCGTCTGATCTTATTACGGAAGAGATGTACTTCCGTGCTTTAACAAAAATCGATTGGTGCGTCCCTGACTTTCAGCCGCTTCAAGAAGACGACGAAGCTCCGGAACATGTCGATCCTCAGCCGTCGCAGCAGGAGGAAGCATAGGCCACATAGTTTGTCTTTGTAGTTGCAGTCTCATTTTTCCGGAAAAACTTTAATCCGTTCAGGCTTGTTGTGCCTTGTAATAGGATAGCTTAAAATATTGTCCGTCTTGATCCAGATGTCCCAATTTTTTGCTTTGACATTTGCCAATTTGAATTTTGTCTGATATGGTTTATTGTGACGCCCGGATAATTAAGCTACAGTGAACCTTCGATAATGATGCCACATCACCCTGATTACTGTCGTTAATCTCGCGTTGATCCAAACCAGTTCAAATTCAATTTTAAAATTAAGTCAAACAATTAAAGTTTCCAAATGTCAAAACTAAAATGTTCAAATTGTGGCCAATAATCATCTGCAAATATTGGTGGTGATCCTACAATTTTTTATAAGATATTAAATGCCCTAAAATGTTATAAACAGTGCCAATATAACTATTGATATACTTTTGAATTTATGAAGATTACAAACTAATTTATTTTACCTCTCAGACTTTTGTGGCAAGGTATAATATTGCCTCACTAATTATGGGCTAAGTCTCATGTTTTATAAAACACAAATAATATTGAAGGTAAATAGAAAACAGTGGGGAAAGAAAAGAAAAACAGAAGAAGTCTAGCTAAAAAAAAGGAGAAAACAGGAGGACCTAAATCTACTGTGCACTTCGGCCCATCTAGCAAGTTACCCAGGCCTAGCCCATCTATCTCTCCTTCAACCTCACCTACAGAAACATGTGCGTGGCGCACATCCAGGGCACCCTGGCCATGGATGCCCTCCACGTCGCCCCCTGGCCCTATATGGGGTGCCCCCCCGAAACCCTAGCTCACACTCATCCATTCCCCCCTCTTTCCCCCATCGGGCCCCTCCTGTTCTTCGCGAAATTGATCTCGAAATCACCCACGGTCACCGCTGCATCTTCGTCCTTGACGCGTCCATCGGCCGCTCCGGCGTGCGGGAGTACGTCCTCGAGGTCCACCGCCCTCGTCTTCATCCATTCTGGGTGCCTCATCAGCCCGGGGAGCCGCGTAGCTGACGCGGTCTTCATCTTCTTCCTCCGGCCGTTGCATCTCGCGTCACCATTGCTACTGCTCCGAGTCGTCCCCTGCTTCCCCCGGCCTCGCCTTTGTAATCGCGGTGAGCCCCTCCTCCGGATCCTCCGCTTTCCCCCCTCGCTCCCATCGTCGTAGGCCGTCACCAATGGGCTCCCATGCTCACCGTGCTCGCCGCGCTCGTCTGCGGGAGCTCATGCTCGCCGCGCTCCCGTGCCGCGCTTGTGGGCATCTGGCCGCGACCGGTGCTGCCAAGCTACGGCTTCGCCAACCCCGGGGCCTCGCTCCTGCGCGCACCTGGCCTTGCATCGCCGCCTACTGACGCCTCCCCCCGCGCCCGCTCCTCTCGCCGGCCGCGCCACCACGTCCACCACGCGTCGACGC
>LR738713.1:584407947-584488173 GCA_902687465.1 Secale cereale
CTCTGCCTGCCCCGCCCGCTTGCGTCGCCCGCGCCCGCCTCGCCGCTCGCCCCGCCATGGTCGCGCGCCGGCGGCCGCCCTCGCCGGCTCCAGCCGCCGGCCATCGCCTCGCTGCCGGCCGCCGCAGTGCCCAGGCCCCGGTGCCGGCACCTCGCCATGGCCTCGCCGCCGCGGGGCACAGCCCCGGGGGCAGACCTCATTCCCCCTGCCCCGATGGGCGCCATTGCCCGCACCACGGGCGCCCCTGCCCGTTTCGCCCGCCCCGTTAAGCCCCCCAGGGGCCACTGGCGTTGGGCCCCACGCCCCTGTTTCAAAAAAAAGATAAAAATAAATAAATAAATATAATTAATTAATTAATTAGTTAACTTAATTACTTAATGTTATTTAACCAGTTAATTAACTCTGATTAGATAAACCTAACTAGTTAGTTAGTGGTTAATCTGATTAGCTAGTTATCGATGAATGACATGTGGGACCCAGCAGTCTGTTGACTAGTCAAAGTCCACAGTTGACCGCTGATGTCATGCTGACGTCATGATGATGTCAGCATGCACTATTCTGGATAATGTTCTATTAAATTAATTAATTAAATTCCAGAAATTAATAAAAACTTTAGAAAATCATATCTTTTAAACCGTAACTCGGATGAAAATAATTTATATATGTAAGTTGCTCAGAACGACGAGACGAACCCGAATACGCGGTCCGTTCATCCGCCACACATCCCTAGCATACCGAACCCGCAACTTTCCCCCTCCGTTTCATCCGCCCGAAACCGCGAAACACCGGGAATACTTTCCCGGATGTTTCCCTCCTTCGTCAGTATCACCTCCTACTGCGTTAGGTCACACATAGCACCGCGTATTTCCATGTTATGCTTTGTGATGCTATTGTTTGCTCTGTTATTTATTTGTTTCCCCCTTCGTTGCTTATTTTCGGTAGACTCCGTTACCGTGATAGACCCCGAGACCATTGATGCTCCGGTGTTCGACTACGGCTACGCTTCCGAAGATTCCTTTCGTCTGCAGGGCTTCCAGGCAAGCCCCCCCTTTGATCACCAGATATCGCCTACTCTTCTCTCTACTGCTTGCATTAGAGTAGTGTAGCATGTTACTGCTTTCGATAATCCTATTCTGCTGCATAGCCTGTCTTTGTTGCTATCACTGTTGATACTTTACCTGCAATCCTAAATACTTAGTATAGGATGCTAGTATTCCATCAGTGGCCCTACACCCTTGTCCGTCTGCCCTGCTATTCTATCGGGCCGTGATCACTTGGGGGTGATCACGGGTATATACTATATACATACTTTACATGATACATGATGTGACTAAAGTCGGGTCGGCTCATTGAGTACCCGCAATTCATTTGATATGGGGGCTGAAAGGACAGGTGGCTCCATCCAGGTAGTGGTGGGCCTGAGTTTCTGACGGCCCCCAAGTGGATCGTTGTGGCGGAGCGACAGGGCAGGTTGAGACACCCAGTGGAGAGGTGGCCTGGCCCTGGTCGTTGTCCGCGGTTATTTCATAATAACACGCTTAACGAGTTTGGATATTTGATCTGAGTCTGGCCATTTGGTCTATACGCACTAACCAGCTACGTGGGAATAGTTATGGGTACTCGACGTCGTGGTATCAGCCGAAGCCTTCTTGACGTCAGCGACTTAGCGGCGCGCGCCGGGTTGGACCGCGTAACGCAACTTCCTTAGTAATGGAGGTTGCTAGGTCTGCTCACCGGCTGCGTACACAACGTGCAGGTGTGCGTTGGGCGATGGGCCCGGACCCCTACGCGCCTAGGACTTAGACCGGCGTGCTGACCTCTCTGCTGTGCTTAGGTAGGGCTGCGACGTGTTGATCTTCCGAGGCCGGGCATGCCCCTGGAAAGTGTGTCCGGCCAAATGGGATCGAGCGTGCTGGGATATGTGGTGCACCCCTGCAGGGAAGTTAATCTATTCGAATAGCCGTGTCCCTCGGTAAAAGGACGACCCGGAGTTGTATTCCGACCTCATGATAACTAGAACCAGACACTTAATAAAACACACCCTTACAAGTGCCAGAGATAACTCGGTGGTTGCTCTCTCACAGGGTGATGTGCGGGAGGATCGTCGAGTAGGATTATGCTATACGTTGTTACTTGGTGAACTTACCATCTATTCCATTCTACTGCTGCAAGACAGAGGCTGCGAGAAGCGAGGATACTTGTTACTTTCCAGCTACCCTCATCTTCTGCTGCAAAATGGAGGTTACGAGAAGCGTAGTCTTCGATTGGATTAGCTATCCCCCTCTTATTCTGCTTTCTGCAGTTCAGTCCACATATATTACCCCCCTTACACAGATATCATTGCATATGTAGTGTAGATCCTTGCTTGCGAGTACTTTGGATGAGTACTCACGGTTGCTTTTCTCCCCCTTTTCCCCTCTTGTACCTTCTTCTCGGATGATGCAACCGGATTGATGGAGTCCAGGAGCCAGAAGATCCCGAGGATGTTTCTACATGGAGTTCGGCTTCGAGGAGTAGTTAGGAGGTCCCAGGCAGGAGGCCTTGCCTCTTCGATCGTTGTTACTTTTGTGCTAGCCTTCTTAAGGCAAACTTGTTTAACTTATGTCTGTACTCAGATATTAGTGCTTCCGCTGACTCTTGTGTTTTCGAGCTTTTGTATTCGAGCCCTCGAGGCCCCTGGCTTGTAATATAAAGCTTGTATTATTTTAATTTGTGTCTAGAGTTGTGTTGTGATATCTTCCAGTGAGTCCTTGATCTTGGTCGTACACATTTGCGTGCATGATTAGTGTACGGTCAAATCGGGGGCGTCACATTTATCTTGCGTACTATCTGTTTCTGCATAGATAACACTTAAAAGATGTCCTAGCGGTTTACCACCGGACCGATTAAATTGCTCACAAAATATATCAAACAAGTGTCTGTTTATACCAGAAATAACTTCATACCTGCGATTAAGTATGCTTGATATTCTTAATCCGGCGAACTTTGCAGTTTTCTGAGGGAGCCTTTGTGATAGACCCAATAATAATTCCGGGTTTATAGAAACTACGGGTTTAAGTAATGCTGGAATTCTGTGTCCAGACTTTTGAATATATGTGGTCAACATTGGAGTTGTCCCACTCCGGATCAAAGAACCATAAAACACAAATACAAAAAATACAAGTTTGCAAATAAAACCATGTAGTCGAGGCTTTTTGCGAGATGCCAGGCTCCAAATCGAGACTTCTGATTCGAATACGATCAGTAAACCGGACCATAGGGGCAAAGCTAGGATTCGAATACGATCCTAACCCCCTACTGGTCTTGAAATTTTAGCCAAGCAATGGATTCGAATACGATCCATTGAGCTTCTGATTCGAATACGATCAGTAAACCGGACCATAGGGGCTAAGCTAGGATTCGAATACGATCCTAACCCCCTACTGGCCTTGAAATTTTAGCCAAGCAATGGATTCGAATACGATCCATTGAGCTTATGATTCGAATACGATCATATAAACCGGACCATAGGGGCTAAGCTAGGATTCGAATACGATCCTAACCCCCTACCGGCCTTTGCCATGTCCTCTTTGGTTCGAATACGACCTATGTTTGAACAAAATGGCTATGTTCTCTTTGGTTCGAATATGACCTATGTTTGAACAGGAATGGCTATGTTCTCTTTGGTTCGAATACGACCTATGTTTGAACAGGAAGCCCTTTAGTAATCACAGCGGCAGAGTACACATATGGGAGTTGTCCTGCACAACCAGATAGACTGATCAAATCATCTTATTTTCTTTAAAAAATGACATATAGTAAGAGAAATAAACTTTAGATGGTTATCACCATAAGATACTTATATTGGAAAAAAGGCTGATCCCCCGGTTTACCGAGGGTGCCGGTTTATTCATTAATCATAATATATACATAGGATACAGCAGAGCTCATGGCTCAGGTATAGTAGGGCCGCAAGAGGGCGATGTTCCACGGTCTCTTTGTCTCTTCCTCCGATGTCCGTGAGTCCTTGTGTTCTCGAATGTCCACTAAGTAATATGAACCGTTGTGTAGATTCTTGCTGACCACGAAGGGCCCTTCCCAAGGCGGGGATAGCTTGTGCATATCTGTTTGATCTTGGATGAACCGGAGTACCAAATCCCCCTCCTGGAATGTCCTGGTTTTGATCCGGCGGCTGTGATATCTGCGCAAGTCTTGTTGATAAATCACAGATCGTGCTGCTGCTATGTCACGTTCTTCATCCAGCCGGTCCAAACTGTCCTGTCTTGCCTGCTCATTGGCCGCTTCAACATAAGCCGTCACCCGTGGCGAATCATGACGGATATCACTTGGAAGGACCGCTTCAGCACCATACACCATGAAGAAAGGTGTATAACCTGTGGACCGGTTCGGCATAGTATTGATGCTCCAGAGAACAGAAGGTAACTCCTCAACCCAGCACCCTGGTGTTCTTTGCAGGGGAGTCATAAGCCAGGGCTTGATACCTCGCAAAATCTCCTGATTCGCTCTTTCAGCTTGACCATTGGATTGAGGGTGAGCTACATAAGATACATCTAGACGAATATGCTTGCGTTGACAAAACTCTTCCATCTCTCCCTTAGATAAATTGGTGCCATTGTCTGTGATGATGCTGTGTGGAAAGCCAAACCGGAAAATTTACTTTTTGATGAATTTAACCACTATTGCCGCATCACACTTGCTCACAGGCTCTGCCTCAATCCACTTTGTAAATTTGTCCACAGCAACCAGCAAATGAGTTTTTTGATCATGTGATCGTTTGAAAGGCCCAACCATATCAAGCCCCCAAGTCGCAAACGGCCAAGTAATCGGTATCATCCGGAGCTCCTGTGCCGGAACAAGAGCACGTCGTGAAAACTTCTGACAAGCATCGCACTTCCGGACTAGATCTGCTGCATCAGCATGGGCTGTCAGCCAATAGAACCCATGTCGAAAAGCTTTAGCCACCAAGGATTTTGAACCGGCATGATGACCACAATCCCCTTCATGGATCTCACGCAGGATATCACAACCTTCCTCAGATGACACACACCGCTGAAACGCTCCAGAAACACTGCGATGGTGGAGTTCTCCGTTGGCAATTGTCATGGATTTGGATCGCCGGATTATCTGTCTTGCTTCGATCTCGTCGTCCGGCAACTCCCCACGACTTAGATATGCCATGTATGGGAGCGTCCAATCCGGAATAACATGAAGTGCTACAACTAGCTGTGCCTCTGGATCAGGAATGGCCAGATCTACCTCCGATGGTACCTGAACCGATGGACTGTGCAGCTCATCCAAAAAAAGTATTCGGTGGTACCGGTTTACATTGAGAACCCAGCCGGCTCAGAGCATCGGCCGCTTCATTCCTTCGCCGGTCTATGTGATCCACTTGATACCCTTTGAAATATCCTGCGACTGTTTCAACTTCTCGTCTGTAATCTGCCATGAGAGGGTCTCTTGAATCCCACTTGCCAGATACTTGCTGTGCCACTAAATCTGAATCACCAAAACACTTGACCCGGTTCAAGTTCATCTCCTTATCCATCCGTAAGCCATGAAGCAATGCTTCATACTCTGCTGCATTATTAGTACAAGGAACAGTGAACGGAGGACATAACAAAACTTGTCCCCTCGCGGGGAAGTTAAAACAACTCCAGCCCCCGGGCCTTCTAACTGCCTTGAACCGTCAAAGTGAATCGTCCAGTATGTAAGATCCGGCTTCTCCTCTGGTGTTTGCAATTCTGTCCAATCATTGATGAAATCCACCAATGCTTGAGATTTGATAGCGGTGCGTGGCACATACTTCAATTCGTGTGGGCTAAGCTCAATGGCCCACTTCGCCACTCTGCCAGTGGCTTCCCTGTTCTGGATTATATCCCCCAATGGTGTTGAACTAACAACAGTTATTGGGTGGCCTTGGAAATAATATTTCAACTTCCGGTTTGCCATGAACATACCATATACCAGCTTCTGCCAATGCGGGTACCTTTGCTTGGATTCAATGAGAACTTCACTGACATAATAGACTGGTCGTTGAACCGGGTATTCCTTTCCTGCCTCCTTGCGCTCAACCACAATTGCCACGCTGACTGCCCGTGCATTGCCAGCGACGTATAACAATAATGGCTCATTATCAACAGGGGCAGCAAGGACCGGCGGCTCTGCCAATTGCCGCTTCAAATCCTCAAACGCAGTGTTTGCCTCATCACTCCATATAAACCGGTCTGTCTTTTTCAGCATTTGATAAAGCGGAATTGCCTTCTCTCCCAGACGGCTGATGAACCGGCTCAATGTTGTGATCCGGCCAGCGATCCGCTGAACATCATTGATGCAAGCCGGTTTAGTCAAAGATGTGATTGCCTTAATCTTCTCCGGATTGGCTTCTATTCCTCTGTTTGACACCAAGAATCCAAGGAGCTTGCCTGCCGGAACACGGAAAGCACACTTCTCCGGGTTAAGCATCATTTTATAGGCTCGAAGATTGTCAAAGGTCTCCTTGAGGTCCTCTATCAGCGTCTCCTCCTTCCTTGATTTCACCACAATATCATCTACATAAGCATGAACATTCCTCCCTATCTGTCCCTTAAGACAATTCTGTACGCAACGCTGGTAAGTTGCTTGGGCACTCTTGAGCCCAAAGGGCATAGACACATAGCAAAAAGCACCAAAAGGGGTTATGAAGGACGTCTTCTCCTGATCTTTAACTGCCATCTTGATCTGGTGATACCCTGAATATGCATCCAAAAAACTTAACCGCTCACATCCCGTCGTAGCATCAATGATCTGATCAATACGAGGGAGAGCAAAAGGATCGGTTGGACAAGCTTTGTTCAGGTCTGTGTAATCTACACACATTCTCCACTTTCCATTTTTCTTTAACACCAGCACCAGATTAGCCAACCACTCCGGGTGAAAAACTTCAACTATGAACCCTGCAGCCAAAAGCCTGTCCACTTCTTCTCCTATAGCCTTGCGCCTTTCTTCGTTGAAACGGCGCTGATACTGCTTGACCGGTTTAAACTTCGGATCAATGTTAAGACTATGCTCAGCGAGTTCCCTCAGAATGCCTGGCATGTCAGAAGGTTTCCATGCAAAGATATCCCGGTTCTCACAGATGAACTCGATGAGCGCGCCTTCCTATTTAGGATCAAGGTTAGCGCTGATAGTGAACTGCTTGGATGAATCGCGTGGCACAAAGTCAACTTGCTTGGTCTCCTTCGTAGACTTAAACTCCAATGCCGGATCATGCTCTGTAGTTGGTTTCTTCAACGGGGACATATCTGCCGGATCAACATTGTCCTTGTAAAACTTCAACTCCTCCGTAGCAGATACTGCTTCCGCATAAGCGGCGTCTCCTTCTTCGCACTCCAATGCGATCTTGCGACTTCCATGAACCGTGATGGTTCCTTTGTGACCCGGCATTTTGAGCTGTAGATAAACATAACACGGCATGGCCATAAACTTGGCGTAAACCGGTCTTCCAAACAGAGCATGATAGGGGCTCCGGATCTTGACAACTTCAAAGGTTATCATCTCCGACCTAGAATCCAGTTCATCTCCAAAGGTAACTTCTAAGTCAATTTTCCCAGCTGGGTAAGCTGATTTACCTGGCACCACTCCATGGAACACCGTGTTTGACTGTCTTAGCTTCTTGTCCGTCAACCCCATGCGACGGAAAGTCTCATAATATAAGATATTGATGCTGGTGCCGCCGTCCATGAGGACTTTGGTAAATTTGTAGCCACCCACTTGTGGTGCCACCACTAAAGCCAATTGGCCCGGATTATCAACTCGCGGCGGATGATCCTCTCGGCTCCACACGATAGGTTGCTCCGACCAGCGCAGGAACTGTGGTGTTGCTGGTTCAACCACATGGACCGCCCGTTTTATGATTTTTTGATCCCGTTTGCACAAACTCGTAGTGAACACATGATACTGCCTGCTACTCAGCTCCTTCGGATTACTCTGATATCCGGACTGCTGCTGCTGCTGACGCTGCTGATTGCCTTGGTTATTGTGATTACCCTGGCCCTGTTGTTGGTTGTTTTGGTTATTGTAACCACCCTGACCATGCTGCTGATTGCCTTGGTTATTGTAACCACCCTGACCATATTGATTATTGCCTTGGTTATTATAACCACTGTTGTTGCCACGATATCCTGATCCGGAGCCGTTCCCCTGGTGACCCGGACCGTAAAACCCGAGGCCTGATCCGCCGCCTGGTGGCCTGTTGTTAGATCTGAACCGGCTCATGGCTTCCATCATGGCCTTGCACTCTCCTATGGTGTGTTTAGCTGGATGTTCCTTTGATCCGTGTTTTGGCCAAGGCTCATTCAACTCTTGATCCCAGCTAACGGGCCCCCCGCCGGTTTGTAGAGGTGGTTTATCCTTGTTGCGCTGAAAGCCCCCTTGAACTTGGGTATTGGCCACGAAATCAGAGCCACCCTCCGCCTTTCGTTTGCCCAAGAAGCTTGTTCCGACCGGATTAGCCTGAGCCGGTTTACCGGGCTTACTGGCTTTTCCAGATTTATCTCCATCCGCTTCTGAATACTTAGTGTTGTCGGAGTCCCCGTACTTCACCAGAGCGCTCATGAGAGTTCCCATGTCATTACAATCCCGTTTGAGCCGTCCCAGTTTTAACTTCAGAGACTCAAACCGGCAATTGTTTTCCAGTGTCACTATTGCCGTGCTGGGATTGATACCGTTCGAAGAGTGCAAGATTTCTGATACTCCCCGCACCCATGCACTTGTAGGCTCCTGGTCTCCTTGTATACAGGCTGCCAGATCCACCACTGACATTGGCTGCTTGCACGTATCCTTGAAATTTTTGATAAACTGGCGGCGTAAATCTCCCCATGATCCGATGGAATTAGGTGCTAAGCCCTTCAGCTAGGTCCGGGCTGTACCCTCAAGCATCATGGTGAAGTACTTCGCGGAAGCCGCTTCATCCACGTCCAGCATCTCCATAGCCATCTTGTAACTCTCAACCCAAGCCTCTGGAGCTAAATCTGCTGTGTAATTAGGCACTTTCCTTGGACCCTTGAAATCCTTGGGTAACTTCACGCTCCGTAGAGCGGGGACAAGATACTGCACCCCAAAGGAACTCGTCGTGACTCCTGTTTCTGCTGTGGTTGTGTGAACCGGCGTCGTTTGGCGGACCTCCTCGCGGGCCACAAATCTAACCCGGTTTGCCTCATGAGCTAGCGCCTCTGCGCCCGCCGGATTATCCTGTGTGTGATGGTGTCGCCTCCGTTCACTACTGGACACCTCCGGTTCTTCCCAATGCCTAGTATAACTTCGGCTGTGGCGGGGTGTTGAATGAAGCCTCTCCCTGCTATAAGAATACGCTTGCTATTGTGTCAACGCCGTGTTAAGCAGATCCTTGACCCGGCGTGCCTCCATAGCCACGGGGGATGTCCCCTCAATGGGTAAAGCGGCCAGGCGTGAAGCGGCAGCAACAATGTTATCCAAAGGGTTTGAGTAATGACCCGGAGGAGTGGGGATGTGGGGTGTGGACGTAACCCGGCGATCTTGCTCCGCAGTGGGCTGTCGGACCGGTTCACCCCTCACAGGGGCCGTCCTCCGGTTCACCTCCGGATCGTTGCTAGCTCCCGCTCTTGGCGTCCCGGAGAGATTCATCGCCTCATAGACCGGTGGTAAATGAGATTGGTGCCTTCTATCCCTTACTCCTTGCACAGAGGCTTGATCCATCCTTAACTTAAAAGCCTGAGAATCTAGCTCTGCCTGTCTTGTTGCTATCATAGCTTTCTCTGCCTTCAGATCCTCTCTTGCTTGCTCGATCCGGCCCCTCAGCTGCTGGATTTCTGCATCGTGTTGCGCCTTGTCTGTGGGAGCCACCACTGCTATTGCCCGTACTGTTAACTCCACTACGAAGGTTGATAGAGCGTCAGCGGCCGAGGGAGCTTGCCCGCTCCCCCCTGCTCCGGCTGTGAACGCCCCGGTCACCGTGGGCTGTGATCCAGCCATAAAGACAGCCACCCGGTTTGGCAGATCAAAGGGGTCCGGAATACTATCTCCTTCGGACACACCCTTAGATCGGCCGTCCCGCAACAGATACAAGGATTCAGTCTCTCCGGATGATGATTCATCGTCGGAATAGACAACTGTCTCGCTACCAGAATCCGATCCGTCCTCTGCTTGGACTCCGTGAATCGCTCCGACGAAGACGCGCTTCATGGCAGGCTGAACCCGGGCCGATCTCGCACGCTGAGCCGGCTCGACGGTGTTGGGGAAGACGTCCGGCCCAGGTCCCGGTTCACCAATCTTGCCGATGAAGACGTGGATGCCACCGAAGGGAACCCGGTACCCGTATTCGATTGAATCGGCCTCTGGTCCCCAGCCTGCGTCGTCGATGTAGATCCGGCCACGGCGACTCTTGGTCATCCGGCCGACCGCGTAGCCCCTGAGCCCTTCAAAGCTACCCTTCAAGAACTCGAAACCATCGTGCGGAGGCCCCACGGTGGGCGCCAACTGTCGTGGAATTAACACGGTAGATGTCCGGTTTAACGGACTTAGTTGAGGAACCATCGCACGGGTTAGCTTGAAGGGGTTAAAAGCACACAAAGGACACAGAGGTTTTATACTAGTTCGGCCCCTTCGAGGAAGGTAAAAGCCTACGTTTAGTTTGGTTTGGTATTGCTTGGGCGTCGATGAACAGGGAGCGGATTGCTTGCCTGTGTCTCGACGGGTTGTTTCTTGTCCTTGAACCGTCGCCGGGTCGTCCCTTTATATAGGGGTGACGCCTGGTCCGGTTTACAGAGTCCCGAGGCCGACTCATATTTGTGTCCGCCTCGGTCTCTGCCCTTTCTTCCTTGTGTCTCAAGTTTACATGATAAGACGGTTTACAAACTGTAACTCTATACATGGGCCCTAAGCCTTCATGGGCCGTAACCTCTACTGAGTTCATAATTATACAACTATATCATCGTAATCCGGTTTAACCTAGCCGGTTTATACCTGCTAGTAATATCCTTGACAGATAAGGATTATGAATTCTCTATTGATCCTAAGTTAATTACTTTGGTTGAATCTGATCCTTTCCATGGCTATGAGTCAGAAATTGTTGTGGCACATCTTACTAAGTTGAATGATATAGCCACCCTGTTTACCAACAATGAAAATATTCGTTATTACTATATCCTTAAGTTATTTGTTTTCTCGTTAAAGGGTGGTGCTAAGACTTGGTTTAATTCTCTTGATCCTGGTTGTGTGCGTAGTCCCCAGGATATGATGTACTACTTCTCTGCTAAATATTTTCCCGCTCATAAGAAACAAGCTGCCTTACGGGAAATATATAACTTTGTTCAAATTGAAGAAGAGAATCTCCCACAAGCTTGGGGGAGGCTTCTCCAATTACTTAATGCTTTGCCCAATCATCCTCTTGAGAGGAACGATATACTTGATGTCTTTTATAATGGACTAACCGATGCTTCTAGAGACCACCTGGATAGTTGTACTGGTTGTGTTTTTAGGGAAAGAACAGTTGATCAAGCTGAATTACTATTGAATAATATGCTGGCCAATGAAAATAATTGGACACATCCTGAACCAGCCCCTAAGCCAACTCCGAAGAAAAGAGTTGTTCGATTTCTCAGTCCTGAAGATATGCAAGAGGCAAAGAAATCTATGAAATAGAAAGGTATTAAATCTGAAGATGTTAAGATTTTACCACCTATTGAAGAAATACATGGTCTTGATAACCCGACACATGTAGTAAAGGTAAACTCTCTTTATAGATTTGATGAAGGTGATATTCCTCGTTATAAGTCTGCTAGCCAATGCTTAGATGAGTTTGACAATTTCATTGTCGAACAAGAAAACTTCAATGCTTATGTTGGTAGACAATTGCAACACAATGCTTATATGATTAAACGCTTGAGTGATTATCTGTCTAGAGTTAAAGGTGAACTGAAACTTATTAGTATACATGCTTCTATGGTCACCACTCAAGTAGAACAAGTACTTAAGGCTCAGAATGATTTGCTCAATGAATTAAATGGTAAAAATAATGACTATGCTGTTAGAGTTGCTACTAGAGGTGGTAAAATGAGTCAAGAACCTCTGTATCCTGAGGGCCACCCTAAGAGAATTGAGCAAGATTCTTAGAGAGCTAATTTAGATGCACCTAGTTCTTCTAAGAAGAAGAAAAAGAAAAATGATAGAACTTTGCATGCCTCTAGTGAACCTGTAGCTGACACACCTGAGAATCCCAATAATATATCAGTTTCCGATGCTGAGACACAATCTGATAATGAACATGAACCTAGTGATAATATTAATGATGATGATCAACCTAGCAATGACAATGATGTAGAGATTGAACCTGCTGTTGATCTTGATAACCCACAATCAAAAAATCAACGTTATGATGAGAGAGACTTTGTTGCTAGGAAGCACGGTAGGGAAAGAGAACCATGGGTTCAGAAACCCATGCCTTTTCCTCCGAAACCATCCAAGAAAAGGGATGATGAAGATTTTGAGCGCTTTGCTGAAATGATTAGACCTATCTTTTTGCGTATGCGTTTGACTGATGTGCTTAAAACAAATCCGTATGCTAAATATATGAAAGATATTATTACCAATAAAAGAAAGATACCTGAAGTAGAAATTTCCACCATGCTTGCCAATTACACTTTTAAAGGTGGAATACCTAAGAAACTAGGAGATCCAGGAGTACCTACTATACCTTGATCCATTAAGAGAAACTATGTTAAAACTGCTCTATGTGATCTTGGAGCCGGTGTTAGTGTTATGCCTCTCTCTTTATATCGTAGACTTGACTTGAGTAAGTTGACACCTACTGAAATATCCTTGCAAATGGCTGATAAATCAACTGCTATACATGTCGGTATTTGTGAGGATGTGCCTGTTGTGGTTGCAAATGCTACTATTCTAACGGACTTTGTTATACTTGATATTCCCGAGGACGATAGTATGTCTATTATCCTTGGTAGACCCTTTTTGAATACTGCAGGGGCTGTTATTGATTGCAATAAAGGCAATGTCACTTTTCATGTCAATGGTAATGAGCATATGGTACACTTTCCGAGGAAACAACCTCAGGTCCACAGTATCAACTATATTGGAAAAATTTCAACTATTACTATTGGAGGTTTTGAATTTCCTCTTCCTACTGTCAATAAGACATATGACATTCTTATTGTTGGGGACATACATATCCCCATTGAGGTAACCTAGTGTTATTCAAAAATTCTCTGGTTTCATGTTATTCGGAAAGAGTTTATTAACAAGACTTGATCAACCTTGTTAATGGATTCCTTTTGACGAGCATGGGCTAGGTGAATCTAGATAGCACCACCTTCTGTACCCTCCTTTTACTTTCTGTTAATTAGGATAAATAAAACAAAATAGTATTTTCTGCCTGTTTCCAGACTTATCTGTGCAATAAAAAATTACCCCGAAAATAAAAGTTCTCCAAATGCCCTGAAAATTAAATATGATTTTTTCTGGAATATTTAAGAAAATATAGCACAGATGTAACACCCCAAAGTTTAACCATGTTTTAATAATTAAAATTTTGCCAGGTAATTAAAAAAATCATTTTTGCTGGATGTTCCTTTAGATTTCAGGACCATCCCTTCACTTGTATGTTGGAGTTTTTACCTCAAGTGAAAACCTTCCAGCTAATGTTAGACTCTCTTATTCACTCTTTAAAACTTTTCTTATATCAGTAGAATTAATTATGTATTTGTCTCCCTAATTTTCTTCTCTCTAAAAGTGTTTTCCCTTAGTTTTAGGGTCCCTTTTGAACTGCAACCACATGATTAATTTATCTAAAATTCCAACCAAAAATTGGAGATGTCTTGTGATGTTGTTAGATCACTTTTATGCAAGAATATATTTATTTATTTTAATATTTTTAGCTCCACACCATGATTTTCAATCTGGTCCAATGGGCAAAATTGCACTACAACCCTAGTTTATTTTGCTCTAGTGCCTTTTAGCTTCCTCATGCTTATAGCCCTTCTTGCAAAACCCTTAAGTACAGAAGAGAGGGCCCATTGGGATAATTTTGGTTCATGAATCAATGCCCTGCATTTTCTGTCCAGAACTGAATGTTTGCAAAACTTGCACTAACAAGTTTCTGGTTTTGCCCAACTAGCCTTGCCATCATTTCTTTCACCTAAGGAGGCTATGATCTGGAGAGTTTAGCCACCAGTGGAGATGCCCCTATGCCCGTAGCAATCTGTCGAGCACCTTGTGTGCATGGCAACTGTTGGCATAGTTTTTAGTTCACATTGTGGACTCGAACCCCTGACCTAGCAGCCATGTCCACTAACCTCCTAGCTTCCTCTAACCTAAGTCTGCTGATTTGCTTTGGCATCCAAGCAGGTTTGGCCGCCCTGTCTTTTCGTCGAGCACCTGCCATGCATGCACGGAGCGCGGCCAGAGCGCGCGTTTTGTACGTGCCGCGCCCGAGCCGCCGCGCCCCTGGCCTGTCTCCCCCAAAGCTTATCCAAACCGCTGCAGCCTGCCGCATAGAGCCAAGCTTCTGCCCGCACCCCCTCACAGGCGCCACAGCACCTCGCCACGTCTCCGGCAAGCCAGGAGCTAGCCACCGCCGCCGCCTGCTGTGGTCGGCGCCGTACGAGCCACTTGGCCCGCCCCCGAGCATCCCAGACCGCTGTGCTCATCCGCAACCTCGTCATCTACCTCTGCCAGCTCTACCAGCCAGTCCCCACCTTCCCTAGTCTGCAATAATGTCGCCGCCGTCGTCCTTATCCTCGGCCACCGTCGAACCGACCTTGATCGCCTATTTAAGGGTGCCCCGAACCCCTCCACAGCAGCAGACGACCACTAGCCACCTAGCGGAGCAACCCCGTAGCAGCCATTCGCCCCAGGGGAGTCTTCTTCTTCATCTCCGGCGAATACGGCCGCCGCCACGCTCCAGTCCAATCCGTCGCAAACAACGCCCCTCCCGTCCAGCCAGCCCCACCGTCCGACTCCCTATGATCTTGCGGGGCCGCCCATCGCCTCAAACTAGCTCGGGAGCCACCGTATAGCAAAGCCCCAAACCCACCCGAGGCCGCCGTCCGCCGCGAGGCTCGTCGCCGTCGTTTTCCTACACCTCCGTCATCCACTCGACCACCGGGAGGACCGCCCCAGCCTAGCGGATCCATCCCTGCACTCGGACACCCTCTAGGAGCCGCCGTTCGCCGGTGACGATCACCGGAGCTCCGTCCTCATTCGGGCGAAGGAGGAAGAAGGCGGGTAGACCAGTCAAATATGACAGGTGGGCCCGTAGGTCCCACTGTCAGCCCCTGTTGTCCCCGCCCACCAGTTTAAGTGGAGGCGCAATCCCCGAAGTACGTCTTCCCTTCCCCGGAAACATTTTCTGAGCCGATACGTTTTCCTTTTTCTGGTTTTTATTAAAACCAGAGTTGACTGAACTTTGACTGGCTTTATATCTTTAAATATTAATCCAAATGACTTTATTCTTTTTTTGTTGTTTCCCAAGTTTTGTCTAGTTTATTTTCATATTTATATGAAAATTTTCCAGACAACTAGTTTGGACTGTTCCAAGTCTATGTACTGATTTCTTATTATTTTCATTTAGGATTTTGAAGAGGGAGAAAACTTCAAAAAAAATATTTGGAATGCATTTCTCCTCCCCTCTACTTGAAGGCTAGCATCTTGAACCCCGTTATGATATACGTTGTGTGTTGTTTGCTAAAACATAGGAACTCCATCGATATACTAAAATGGAGTAACGTTATTTCATGTGGAAGTCATACTCTTACATATCAACATGTGGTGAATAATATTTTTCTGTTATGTATGTGATATTGGTGATAGCAACCACTTCTCATGCCACATATGCCTGGTGATAGTTCGGATGGAGTCCGAAGGAAGGTTGTGTTCCGGTGAACCGACCACGTGACTGACATCTCGTTGTGGCGAGGATGTACAGTAAGGCAGGATGTAGCATGAGGGGTGTGACCCTGTCAGGGAACTGTAAAGAGCATTGTGGCACTAACCATGCAGGGAATACATAAACCTCCTAAGTCGACCGTAGATCGAGTCTTGTTCCAGTAACCCCCATACTTGTTTCGTGCTACCACGTGTCCCTGCTACAGGTAGGGTACGGTTCAGTAAATTGTCGACCCCTGTTCTATCACACACCATACAGAGAGGCCACGGTGGAAGATATCGGCTGCATCCGGTAGGCAGGCCACCGGGTCCGGGGGCATGGGTGTTTCGGTTGGAGCCGAAGGGGATAGCTTCCCCGGTTTTCGCGCGCGTTATAAATTTTTGTGATCCCATGCTAGTCGAGGTGGTAGCCTCCCCACTTAGAGTTTGGCTTAACTAGTGTCGTGGGTGATTCCAGACACCGGTAAGTTAGGCTGGTGTGTGCAGTCAGGTGCGTCTTCAAATTAAAAGACCATAGACGGAATTAGTCAAGAGGGACTATAGGAAATCCGTTATTCGTGGGTAAAGAGTACACCCTCTGCAGAGATATTAAATCTATTCGAATAGCCGTGTTAATGGTTAAGGACTACAGTCTGGGATGGGTCGAGTGTCGGTCTTAGTGTCGGTCTTCGGAGGAGAAACTATTAAACCAGAGCATTATTTATAACCTGTGACAGTTGGTGATTGTGATTTATTATTATGGACTAACCATTCGTATTCTTTGGAACAATGAGTATCCTTGGGACGGTTCTACCTCCCGGATATTTATTGTTATTTACTTTCCTTTATAAGCCCTGTATGTGATGTCGCTCAGACGTCCGATTGTGGCATTTCGTTATTTACTTTTCTTTATAAGCCCTTTATGTGATGTCGCTCAGACGTCCGACTGTGGCAATTTGTTATTTACTTTCCTTTATAAGCCCTTTATGTGATGTCGCTCAGACGTCCGACTGTGGCATTTCGTTATTTACTTTTCTTTATAAGCCCTTTATGTGATGTCGCTCAGACGTCCGACTGTGGCATTCTTGTCTTTTATTTTTCCCATAAACCCTTTCTGTGGTGTTGCTCAGACGCCCGACTGTGGCATGCTTGTTATTTATTTTGTTACTACTCTCTGATTGCATATGCCTTTTTACACGGATGCCCTGCTTGCAATTATAGACTATCATATCATTATTATCATAGTGATCATAAATCATCCTCGAGCATGATTATGTCTCACCCATATTCATAATGTTTGCGAGTACATTCAAAGTACTCACTGACTTGTCCCTGGCTATTGTCTTTGCCAGATTCCTTGCGTGGGAAGGTGTTGGGGAACGTTGCATGGGAAACAAAAAATTTTCCTACGCTCACCAAGATCAATCTAGGAGATGCATCTACGAGGGGAGAGTTGGATCCACATACCCTTGTAGATCGCTAAACGGAAGCGTTCAAGAACGCGGTTGATGGAGTCGTACTCGCCGCGATTCAGATCGCCGAAGATCCTAGCACCGAACGGACGGTGCCTCCGCGTTCTTCACACGTACAGCTCGGGGACGTCTCCTCCTTCTTGATCCAGCAAGGGGGAAGGAGAGGTTGATGGAGAAACCAGCAGCACGATGGCGTGGTGGAGATGGTGGTGGAGGATTCCAGCAGGGCTTCGCCAAGCACTGCGGGAAGGACGAAGATCTCTACGGTGGAGGGAGGGCAGCGCCGAGGCACGAACGTGTGTGGCTGCCCTCCCTCCGCCTCTCTTTATATAGGGGGAAGAGAGGAGAGGGGGCGCCCTAGGGTTACCCCCTAGGGGCGGCGGCCAAGGGGAGATGGGGGGGGCGGCGGCCAGGGCTGCGGCCAGGGCTAGGGTTTCCCCCCCCCCCCAGGCGCCTTGCCCCCCAAGCCAGGGGGTGCGGCAGCCCTAGGGGGGCCCAGCCCCCTTGGCGCAGGTGGAGAGGGCCCAAGGGGGGCGCACAGCCCCTTGAGGGCTGTTGCGTCTCCCACCTATGGCCCATAGGGCCTGCAACACTTGTCGGGACCCCCCGAAACCTCTTTCGGTCATCCGACGACTCCCCGATGCTCCCCGGAACACTTCCGGACTCCGATCACTCTCATCCTATATATCAATCTTCGTCCCCGGACCATTCCGGAGACCCTCGTCACGTCCGGGATCTCATCCGGGACTCCGAACAACCTTCGGTTACCATGCATTGTTCTCACTAACAACCCTAGCGTCACCGAACCTTAAGTGTGTAGACCCTGCGGGTTCGGAAACTATGCAGACATGACCGAGACACTCCCAGGTCAATAACCAATAGCGGGATCTGGATACCCATATTGGTTCCCACACGTTCCTCGATGATCTCATCGGATGAACCACGATGTCAAGGATTCAGGCAATCCCGTATACAGTTCCCTTTGTCTCGTCGGTATGTTACTTGCCCGAGATTCGATCGTCGGTATCTCTATACCTAGTTCAATCTCGTTACCGGCAAGTCTCTTTACTCGTTCCGTAATACATAATCCCGTGACTAACTACTTAGTCACTTTGAGCTCATTGAGATGACGTATTACCGAGTGGGCCCGGAGATACCTCTCCGTCACACGGAGTGACAAATCCCAGTCTCGATCCATGTCAACTCAACAGACACCTTCGGAGATACCTGTAGAGTATCTTTATAGTCACCCAGTTACGTTGCGACGTTTGGCACACACAAGGCACTCCTACGGTGTCAGTGAGTTACATGATCTCATGGTCATAGGAACTTATACTTGACATGCAGAAAACTATAGCGATAACTGATACGATCAAAAGCTATGTTTAACGTTTGGGTCTCGTCCATCACATCATTCTCCTAATGATGTGATCCCGTTATCAAATGACAACTCATGTCTATGACCTGGAAACCGCGGTCATCTTTGATCAACGAGCTAGTCCTGAAGAGGCTTACTAGGGACACAAAGTTTGTCTATTTATCCACACATGTATTTAAGTTTCCAATCAATACAATTATAGCATGGATAATAAACGATTATCATGAACAAGGAAATATAATAATAACTCTTTTATTATTGCCTCTAGGGCATATTTCCAACAGTCTCCCACTTGCACTAGAGTCAATAATCTAGTATTACAAGGTAATGAATCTAACACCCATAGAGTCTTGGTGTTGATCATGCTTAGCCCGTGGAAGAGGCTTAGTCAACGGATCTGCAACATTTAAATCCGTGTGTACTTTGCAAATGCTTATGTCCTCCTCCTTGACTGAATCGCGGATGGAATTGAAGCGTCGCTTTATGTGTCTGGTCCTCTTGTGAAACCTTGGTTCCTTGGCTAGAGCAATGGCACCAGTGTTGTCACAAAACAGAGTCATTGGGTTCAATGCACTAGGCACAACTCCAAGATCTGTCATGAACTCCTTCATCCAGACACCTTCCTTCGCCGCCTCCGAGGCAGCTATGTACTCCGCTTCGCATGTAGAATCGGCTACCACGCTTTGCTTGGAACTGCACCAGCTTACCGCTCCCCCGTTGAGAATATATACGTATCCGGTTTGAGACTTAGAGTCATCCGGATCAGTGTCAAAGCTTGCATCGACGTAACCCTTTACGACGAGCTCTTGATCACCTCCATAAACGAGAAACATCTCCTTAGTCCTTTTCAGGTACTTCAGGATATTCTTGACCGCTGTCCAGTGATCCATACCAGGATTACTTTGAAACCTTCCGGCCATACTTATGGCAAGGCTGACATCTGGTCTTGTGCACAACATTGCATACATGATAGAGCCTATGGCTGAAGCATAGGGGACGACACTCATCTTTTCTCTATCTTCCGCAGTCACTGGGCATTGAGTCTTACTCAACTTTGTACCTTGCAATACCGTCAAGAACCCCTTCTTGGATTGATCCATTTTGAACTTCTTCAAAACTTTATCAAGGTATGTACTTTGTGAAAGTCCTATCAAGCGTCTCGATCTATCTCTATAGATCTTAATGCCCAATATGAAAGCAGCTTCACCGAGGTCCTTCATCGAAAAACTCTTGTTCAAATACCCCTTCACGCTATCCAAAAGTTCTATATTGTTTCCAATCAGCAATATGTCATCCACATATAATATTAGAAACGCTATAGAGCTCCCACTCACTTTCTTGTAAATACAAGCTTCTCCGTAAACTTGTACAAACCCAAACGCTTTGATCACCTCATCAAAGCGAAGATTCCAACTCCGAGACGCTTGCACCAGCCCATAAATGGAACGCTGGAGTTTGCAAACTTTGTCAGCATTCTCTGGATCGACAAAACCTTCTGGTTGTATCATATACAACTCTTCCTTAAGAAAACCGTTAAGGAACGCCGTTTTGACATCCATCTGCCAAATTTCATAATCGAAATACGCAGCTATTGCTAACATGATTCGGACGGATTTAAGCATCGCTACGGGTGAGAAAGTCTCATCGTAGTCAACTCCTTGAACTTGTGAAAAACCCTTTGCCACAAGTCGAGCTTTATACACGGTGACATTGCCGTCAGCGTCCGTCTTCCTCTTAAAAATCCATTTATTCTGAATGGCCTTCCGCCCTTCAGGTAATACTTCCAAAGTCCATACTTTGTTTTCATACATGGATCCCATCTCGGATTTCATGGCCTCTAACCATTTGTCGGAATCCGGGCCCACCATCGCTTCTCCATAGCCCGTAGGTTCACTGTTGTCCAACAACATGACCTCCAAGACAGGGTTACCATACCACTCAGGTGCAGTGCGTACCCTTGTCGACCTACGAGGTTCGGTAGTGACTTGATCAGAAGTTTCTTGATCATCATCATTGGCTTCCTCTTCAACCGTTGTAGGCTCCACAAAAACATCTTTCTGTGCTGCGCTACTCTCTGGTTGAAGTAGAGGTTCAATAACCTCATCAAGTTCTACCTTCCTCCCACTCAATTCTTTCGAGAGAAACTCTTTCTCGAGAAAGGACCCGTTCTTAGCGACAAACACTTTGCCCTCGGATCTGAGATAGAAGGTGTACCCAACCGTCTCTTTTGGGTATCCTATGAAGACACATTTGTCCGCTTTGGGTTCGAGCTTTTCTGGCTGAAGCCTTTTGACATAAGCATCGCAACCCCAAACTTTGAGAAAAGACAACTTAGGTTTCTTACCAAACCATAGTTCATACGGTGTTGTCTCAACGGACTTAGATGGAGCCCTATTTAAAGTGAATGCAGCTGTCTCTAACGCATATCCCCAAAACGATAGTGGCAAATCGGCAAGAGACATCATAGAACGCACCATATCTAATAGGGTTCGATTACGACGTTCGGACACACCATTACGCTGTGGTGTTCCAGGTGGCGTCAATTGTGAAACAATTCCACATTTTCTTAAGTGATTGCCAAACGCATAACTCAGATACTCTCCCCCTCGATCAGATCGTAGGAACTTGATCTTCTTGTTACGATGATTCTCAACTTCACTCTGAAATTGCTTGAACTTTTCAACGTCTCAGACTTATGCTTCATTAAGTAAATATACCCATATCTACTTAAGTCGTCAGTGAAGGTGAGAAAATAACGATATCCACCGCGCGCCGTGACACTCATCGGACCACACACATCAGTATGTATGATTTCCAATAAGTCACTTGCCCGTTCCATTGTTCCTGAAAACGGGGTCTTAGTCATCTTGCCCATGAGGCACGGCTCGCATGTGTCAAGTGATTCAAAATCAAGAGACTCCAAAAGTCCATCAGCATGGAGCTTCCTCATGCGTTTTACGCCGATATGACCCAGACGGCAGTGCCACAAGAAAGTGGTACTATTGTTATCAACTCTACATCTTTTGGCATCAATGTTATGAACATGTGTATCATCACTATCGAGATTCAATAAGAATAAACCCCCTACTTCGGGTGCATGACCATAAAAGATATTACCCATATAAATAGAACAACCTTTATTCTCTTATTTAAATGAGTAACCGTCTCGCATTAAACAAGATCCAGATATAATGTTCATGCTCAACGCAGGCACTAAATAATAATTATTCAGGTTCATAACTAATCCCGATGGTAATCGAAGAGCGAGCGTGCCGACGGCGATCACATCAACCTTGGAACCATTCCCCACGCGCATCGTCACTTCGTCCTTCGCCAGCCTCCGTTTATTTCGTAGTTCCTGTTTAGAGTTGCAAATGTGAGCAACCGAACCGGTATCAAATACCCAGGCACTACAACGAGAGTTGGTAAGGTACACATCAATAACATGTATATCACATATACCTTGCTTGTTGTTGTTGTTGGCCCCCTTCTTGTCTGCCAGATACTTGGGGCAGTTCCGCTTCCAGTGGCCGTTCCCCTTGCAATAGAAACACTCAGTCTCTGGCTTGGGCCCAGCCTTGGGTTTCTTCACTGGATGAGCAACTGCCTTGCCACCCTTCTTAGAGTTACCCTTCTTGCCCTTGCCATTTTTCTTGAAACTGGTAGTTTTATTGACCATCAACACTTGATACTCCTTCTGGATGTCTGCCTCAGCGACTTTCAGCATTGAAAACAGCTCGGCGATGGATTTGTTCATCCCTTGCATGTTATACTGCTGCACGAAGCTCTTGTAGCTACGTGGGAGTGACTGGAGAATTCTGTCAATGATAGCCTCCTCCGGGAACACAAGTCCCAGATCAGCTATGCGGGTATAGTACCCAGACATCTTCAGTAAGTGCTCACTGACAGACGAATTCTCCTCCATCTTGCAAGCAAAGAATTTATCGGTGGTCTCATACCTCTCGATCTTGGCATTCTTTTCAAAGATGAACTTCAACTCCTGGAACATCTCATATGCTCCATGACGTTCAAAACGCCTTTGAAGTCCTCCTTCCAAGCTATACAACATGGCACACTGCACTACTGAGTAGTCATCCGAACGCGTCTGCCAGGCGTTCATAACGTCAACAGAGGCCGGAGCGGGGGGTTCACCTAGCGGTGCACTTAGGACATAAACCTTTTGGGCAGCTGTGAGGATGATCCTCAGATTGCGGAGCCAGTCCACAAAGTTGCTCCCATCATCTTTCAGCTTAGTTTTCTCTAGGAACGCATTAAAATTCAGGGGAGCTACTGCGCGAGCCATCTACAACAAAAGATTTGCAAAGACATCTTAGACTATTGTTCATGATAAGTGAGTTTTTAACTAATCAAATTACTTATAACTCCCACTCAAATTGACATCCCTCTGGTCATTCGAGCGTGGCATGATCCAAATCCACCAACCCAAGTCCGATCATCACGTGAGATGAGGTGGTGTCAATGGTGAACATCTTCATGTTGATCATATCTACTATATGACTCATGCTCGACCTTTCGGTCTTCCGTGTTCCGAGGCCATGTCTGTACATGCTAGGCTCGTCAAGTCTAACCCGAGTGTTCTGCATGTGCAAAAATGGCTTGCACCCGTTGTATGCGAACGTAGAGTCTATCACACCCGATCATCACGTGGTGCTTCGAAACGACGAACCTTCGCAACGGCGCACACTCGGGGGGAACACAATTTTATCTTGAAATTTTAGTGAGGGATCATCTTATAATGCTACCGTCGTCCTAAGCAAAATAAGATGCATAAAAGGATTAACATCACATGCAAATCATAAGTGACATGATATGGCCATCAACTCGTGCTTTTGATCTCCATCTCCAAAGCACCGGCATGATCTCCATCGTCACCGGCGTAACACCATGATCTCCATCATCATGATCTCCATCATCGTGTCGCCATCGGGGTTGTCGCGCGCCCACCATGCTCTTACTACTATTGCTACCGTTTAGCGATAAAGTAAAGCATTACATAGCGCTTAATTGTTGACACACAGGTCATACAAAAATTAAAGACAACCCTATGGCTCCTGCCGGTTGCCGTATTCATCGACATGCAAGTCGATATTAACTATTACAACATGATCATCTCATACATCAAATATATCTCATCATGTCATTGGCCATATCATATCACATACATACCCTGCAAAAACAAGTTAGACGTCCTCTAATTTGTTGTTGCATGTTTTACGTGGCTTCTATGGGTATCTAGCAAGAACGCTTCTTACCTACGCAAAGCCACAACGGTGATATTCAAGTTGCTATTTAACCTTCTACAAGGACCGCCTTTGTCTATTCCGATTCAACTAAGATAGGAGAGACAGACACCCGCCAGCCATCTTATGCAACAAAAGTCGCATGTCTGTCGATGGAACCGGTCTCATGTACGTGGACATGTAAAGTTGGTCCGGGCCGCTTCATCCCATAATACCGCTGAATCAAGAAAGACCAAGGAGGGAAGCAATCTAAACATCAACGCCCACAAACCCTTTTGTGTTCTACTCGTGAAAGCATCTACGCAAGAACCTAGCTCATGATGCCACTGTTGGGGAACGTTGCATGGGAAACAAAAAAAATTCCTACGCTCACCAAGATCAATCTAGGAGATGCATCTACGAGGGGAGAGTTGGATCCACATACCCTTGTAGATCGCTAAACGGAAGCGTTCAAGAACGCGGTTGATGGAGTCGTACTCGCCGCGATTCAGATCGCCGAAGATCCTAGCACCGAACGGACGGTGCCTCCGCGTTCTTCACACGTACAGCTCGGGGACGTCTCCTCCTTCTTGATCCAGCAAGGGGGAAGGAGAGGTTGATGGAGAAACCAGCAGCACGACGGCGTGGTGGAGATGGTGGTGGAGGATTCCAGCAGGGCTTCGCCAAGCACTGCGGGAAAGACGAAGATCTCTACGGTGGAGGGAGGGCAGCGCCGAGGCACGAACGTGTGTGGCTGCCCTCCCTCCGCCTCTCTTTATATAGGGGGAAGAGAGGGGAGGGGGCGCCCTAGGGTTACCCCCTAGGGGCGGCGGCCAAGGGGAGATGGGGGGGGCGGCGGCCAGGGCTAGGGTTCCCCCCCCCCCCAGGCGCCTTGCCCCCCAAGCCAGGGGGTGCGGCAGCCCTAGGGGGGCCCAGCCCCCTTGGCGCAGGTGGAGAGGGCCCAAGGGGGGCGCACAGCCCCTTGAGGGCTGTTGCGTCTCCCACCTATGGCCCATAGGGCCTGCAACACTTGCCGGGACCCCCCGAAACCTCTTTCGGTCATCCGACGACTCCCCGATGCTCCCCGGAACACTTCCGGACTCCGATCACTCTCATCCTATATATCAATCTTCGTCCCCGGACCATTCCGGAGACCCTCGTCACGTCCGGGATCTCATCCGGGACTCCGAACAACCTTCGGTTACCATGCACTGTTCTCACTAACAACCCTAGCGTCACCGAACCTTAAGTGTGTAGACCCTGCGGGTTCGGAAACTATGCAGACATGACCGAGACACTCCCAGGTCAATAACCAATAGCGGGATCTGGATACCCATATTGGTTCCCACACGTTCCTCGATGATCTCATCGGATGAACCACGATGTCAAGGATTCAGGCAATCCCGTATACAGTTCCCTTTGTCTCGTCGGTATGTTACTTGCCCGAGATTCGATCGTCGGTATCTCTATACCTAGTTCAATCTCGTTACCGGCAAGTCTCTTTACTCGTTCCGTAATACATTATCCCGTGACTAACTACTTAGTCACTTTGAGCTCATTGAGATGACGTATTACCGAGTGGGCCCGGAGATACCTCTCCGTCACACGGAGTGACAAATCCCAGTCTCGATCCATGTCAACTCAACAGACACCTTCGGAGATACCTGTAGAGTACCTTTATAGTCACCCAGTTACGTTGCGACGTTTGGCACACACAAAGCACTCCTACGGTGTCAGTGAGTTACATGATCTCATGGTCATAGGAACTTATACTTGACATGCAGAAAACTATAGCGATAACTGATACGATCAAAAGCTATGTTTAACGTTTGGGTCTCGTCCATCACATCATTCTCCTAATGATGTGATCCCGTTATCAAATGACAACTCATGTCTATGACCTGGAAACTGCGGTCATCTTTGATCAACGAGCTAGTCCTGAAGAGGCTTACTAGGGACACAAAGTTTGTCTATTTATCCACACATGTATTTAAGTTTCCAATCAATACAATTATAGCATGGATAATAAACGATTATCATGAACAAGGAAATATAATAATAACTCTTTTATTATTGCCTCTAGGGCATATTTCCAACAGAAGGAACAATGCGATGACAGCCCCGGAACCTATGCTAATGGAGATAGCAGTCTCGCGAAGATAGGAGTTATCCTGGTCAGCTATTCCTGTGGGAAATGGAGTCCCATAGTCACCAATGATCCACAAACCGCTTCCGCCATCAGCCACCAGAAACCTTGTGTTGTACTCACAGGACAGAATGGTCTTGTACTACATATTTTGTACTTTGCTTGGAGTTTCTGTAACAAGTTGGTGCCTCATCAGCTAACAGTAATCCTGGGGCTCGTGAGCACAAGGGTCGCTTTTGGGAAATTAATATCCCGAAAATCCGGTCCTGACAAACTTGGTATCAGAGCCAGGCTGACCATTGGCTTATCCTATCTTAGCCCGGTCAAAACCTAGGTAAACCAACCCACCAGACCTTAACTGTAATGCCTAGGATGGGACTATACCTCCTACGTGTTGAGGCACGACTTAAAGGTATAAGCCCATTCTGGAATGATCTCAAGTTTGGTATCTTTGCACGACTCATGTAAAAATTGGGATGAAATTGCAAAAAGAATAGTTGGCTTACACTCGCCATGTCACACAATACATTACATAAGCATAACATCATCCAAAACATCACAACCCGACTACGGGCGAAGATCCAAAAGAAAGATACCAAAAACATAAAGCCACAGGTCCGAATCGCCCCTAGTAGAAACCACTACTGATCGTCGAAACACGTCACATACATACGGCCACTCTCTTCATCGAGCTCCCAGTGAAGTACTTGAACCAGCTCATGTATCATTCTTGGCTGAACCTGCATCTGGTGTTGTAGTATCTGTGAGCCACGAGGACTCAGCAATCCCATAACCATGGGTATCAAGACTAGCAAAGCTTTATGGGTAGGAAGAGGTAAAGTGGTGAGGTTGCAGCAGCGGCTAAGCATAATATGGTGGCTAACTTACGAGTACAAGAATAAGATGAGCATCTACGCAAACGGTCGCAAACTAGTAATGATCGCTAAAGATCCTGAACTACCTACGAGTCATACATAACCCCACTGTGTTCTCTTCTCAAAGTGAAAAGAGACAGTCGCGGTTACTCACACAGTTGTGTGTTTTACTTCGGATCCTCTGTCAAGTTTTCTACAACCGGACATTAACAAATTCCAATCTGCCACATAACCGCGGGCACGGCTTTCGAAAGATCATATCCCTGCAGGGGTGTCCCAACTTAGCCCATCACAAGCTCTCACGATCAGCTGAAGTGATAAATATAATATTATCACCCCTTATCTTAGGGAAATCCGATCAGGCTCGGCATCCCGGTGCACAAGACATTTCGACAATGGTAAAACAAGTCCAGCAAGACCTCCCGGCGTGCCGACACCCTGATAGTAGCCGTGCGTATCTCGTCTCAGGCCACGTCCGGATGAGCTATGGTTACAGTGACCAGATACCCCAAGTTTCCAAGGGGCGGCGCCGCAAGCTGCTCTATTTGGGATCAACACCATCAGCACTGGCACCCCCTGCTATGTAGAAAAGAATCCCCGGGGACGCGACCCCCTATGCAATTTTAATTAATTAATTAAGTTGTTATTATGAGGCAAATTAAAACCAATGATGGGCCTTGCTGGAGGAGCTTTATTCAAAGACGAAGTGTCAAGGGGTCCCCATATACCCAACCGTGTAAGGAACGCAAAATCAAGGAACATAATGCCGGTTTATCGGCGCCTAAGGTGGCATGAGTGGAACAAAACACCAAGCAAAAGGCCCAGCCTTCCACCCATGCCCAGTATATAGGTGTGTTAATAATAATAATAATAATAATAATAATAATAATAATAATAATAATAATAATAATAATAATAATAATAATAATAATAATAATAATAGATATTGTGATATTCCAACAACAAGTTCCCTCCTGGAACGATCTTCATCTTCACCTGCAACTAACAACGCTATAAGAGGGGCTGAGCAAGCAGGTAACATAGCCAAACAATGGTTTTTCTAGGAAGGTTTAAAGTGTTAGAGGTTTCATGGCAACAAGGAGAGGGGCTGACAATAAATATGGGTAGCGCGACATATAACGATAGCATCGAGACACTAAGCATGGCAATGAAAGAAAAGGTATCCAAGGTTACGGTCATCTTGCCTGAGATTCTGCAAGGAAGAAGAACGGATCCGTGAAGAAGACGAAGAAGAAGCCTTGAAGAATAACCACGAGAAGTCGAGCGAATCCTCACGATCGCAACGGAACAAGCACTAACGAGAAGAAGCAAGCAATACGGCAAACACAAAACACGAGACACGACAATATGCTCAACCAAGTATGATGCAAGACAGTTCTATATAGGATGCACTACAAGTCTATACAGGAAGCAATACATGGCAAGGTAGGAAGCACAGAAAACAACACAAGTTATATGATGCAATACATGGCAAGGTATGATGCATGACAAGTATATACATGAAGCAATACATGGCAAGGTAGGAAGCACAGAAAAACAACACAAGTCTATATGATGCAATACATGGCAAGGTATGATGCATGACAAGTCTATACAGGAAGCAATACATGGCAAGGTAGGAAGCACAGAAAAACAACACAAGTCAACAAGTTTAAATGAGGCTGGAAACTACAACAACAATTCCGGAAAATCCCCATATGCATGTTTAGCAATTTTAAGCAAACAACAATTCACACATTTTAATGTTGTTAACATGATGCGGATGACATGATCAAGTTTTAAGCATTTTTTAGTAAAAGTTAACATAAGAGATAAGAAGCATTTGTCACCGTGGTGGAAAGAAAGGGTGCCACGGCGACGAATCCGGAAATGATGCCACGCAACATATCGGTTCCGGTAACTCGTGGAGAGACCGATGCAAAAGAAAGGTGGCGTGAGCGAGAATGCAAAGACGGTGGGGTGCTCCCGGTTACCCGGTTCCCACTTGACAACGACAGGGCAAACAAGGGTCACAACGTACATGATGCAAACATTCGATACATCTCATACAACACAACAAGCATTCGTTCACCACATCGGCATTCGACTCGGGGTATACCTTCGGAGCCTGCTTTTTGGAGGGGTTCGATTTGTCGAGGGACGTAGTGGAAGTAGTCGTACACGTTTTCGTTTCGGAGAGGGAAGTAGTCGTTCTCGCGGCGGTAGTGGAGGTAGACGTTCTCGTTCGTAGATGTACTTAACGGTTCCGAGTGCTCTGGCCATCGTGGTACTTGGCGCAATGGTCGCCGTGGTACTTGGGGTCTCGGGTCTTGGCGACGGTAGTTGTACACGGCGAGGAACTTGACACATCATCTTGTAGTCGTACACGAGGTCGTTGTGGTACTTGCATCTATGTAGTCGAACTTGGCGAAAACAACAGCCGCAACAAAACAGCCGCAACAAAACGACGGCAACACGACAGTCATCGAGTCTGGTAGGTCAAAGAGGCTTGATTAGGCGAGCTTGAGGCCGAGTCCATGGCCTCCAGCAGGTCGGTGGCGGTCTTGGGTCACCGAAGGGGCACGGTGACGAGGTTGGGGGTTGCCGGCGCGGCTGGAGAGCGCGAGCCGTCGCGGAGGAAGGAGAAGGATGGCTGGCGCTGTCGCGGGGCGGAGCAAGCAGGGTCCAGGCGAGGCTGGAGAGCTCGGGGCGCGGCGGAGCTGCAGCAGAGGCCGGCGACGAGGCAGGTGATGGAAGGAGGCATGGCGGCGGCCCATACGGAGCGGCGGAGGCAAGCTCTTGGACGGCAGCGAGTCGACACCGAGCAGGTAGGCGCCATGGAGCACGGCGGCAACGTGCTAGAGGCCAACAACGGATGCTCTGATCCGATGAGGAGGGAGGCCGCGGGCGCGTCCACGGAGAGCGGGGACTGCCTGGGTTGGTCGCCTGGCCGGCCTCGGCCGACGAGGCCATGGAGCACGGCACGAGCGGAGGAGCTCCCCTCCCTGGCTCGAAGAGGAGAGGTCGGGCGGAGGGTCGGTGTCGGTGTACTAAAGTAGGGGTACCTTAGTATCCCGAACTTGTGAACGGGCAGTCGCAGCGTCCCGTGGCAGGGCTTGCCGCGCGTCCGCCAAGGCCCACTATGTTTCCTTTAGAGCCATTCAAGAACAAAGTATTAAAGTTAAAGAGACAAGGCCCCGGCAAGAGGAGCTTGCCGGGAAGGCCACCCCAGGCTCGAGACCACTTCTTTAGCACAAGATCCTGGCAAGAGGAGCTTGCCGGGAAGGCCAAACGTGGCATTTCATCAAACTTGCCGTGACACGCCGCGCGCCCCGGCAAGGCCCGGAGAGAGACAAGCTCACGGGCGCGGCAAGATGGCGGCCGCGGCAAGGCGCTTGCCGCGGCAGACTTCCACTAGGTACCCGCGCTGCAGCGCATCCGCCCACGCGTCGCCCTGGGGTCCTTCCAGGCGCACGTGGCGGAAGGCTGTGCAGCCTGGGGTACACGGTGGCAAGATGCGATGACGAGGCTACCGTCGTGGCGAACGGAGACGCCCTGACGGACGCTTTTTGCATTGTTTAGGGCGACGGCGACGGGCATTTAATGCCTTTGTCCCCTGACGTCAGAGTTAGGTATAGAGCACTATGCATACACTGTTCCAACTACCACCGCTTTTACGTTTTTACCCTCGACTGCGTTGCCACCTGTCGGTGACCCCTTTTTGACCTATAAAAGGAGGCCCATGCGCAACATAGAAGGGATTCGGACCATCGATCACTCTCACGCTCGGTGCTGCTAGCGATCAACACTGTAGTTCTTCTCGCTCCTGAGCCAAGAACGCAATACAAACCAAGGCAGGAGTAGGGTTTTACGCCTCCGCGCGGCCCGAATCTGGGTAAACTGCTCGCGTGCACGCCTCGATCCGCTCTTTGTGCATCCTCCGCCCCCTTGCCGTACCGAAAAGGGGCTCCGGTCGCATAGGTGTTCGTGGGCGATCAGTTTCCCCGACATCTTTGGCGCGCTAGGTAGGGGGACCGCGTCGAGGTTGTGTGAACCTGATCCGGCGTTCACGCGAGCGAGAACTTCAGCAACTTCATCAACTTCATCGACTTCATCGACATGCCGCCGAAGAAGAAAGCTTTAGAGGCAGCAGGCCCGTCTGCGTCGATCCCACCACCGCCGGAGCCAACGGTTGGTGGGGGAGACGCTGGCGGAATGACGGACATCGGTGAGGAAACTCACGGCGCCGCCAAGTCAAAGGACAAGACGGACGACCGAGCGCACTCCAAGACCTCGGTGTCTGTGCACGCACCACGCCCCTCCCAGGAGGCGAGAGAATGGCAGCGTCGTGGTACTCAAGGTACCATACGCTTGTTGGGCCAAGGTGAAGCTGGCGGTTCACGGGACGCTCAAGGCCAACAGGCTGGCACGAGCAAGGCACGGTCGCCGGGACGAGACGTTGCTCCTTCTAACGTAGTTAGAAGTCCGAGCATATCTCGCTCCTCGCACCGCTCGCCACCGCTACCCTCCACCCCAGCAGAAGCTCTAGCTCGAGCTCAACTGCTCCTCGACTTCCCTCCAGCGGCAGACAAGGCCGACGACTGGAGGGCCACCATCCAGAGCCTCATCGCCTTCGCCAACAACAACACGCCGCAGCAGCCGACAACGTCGCGGCCGCGGCAAGTTAGCCAGGCACGGGCTGATGGAGAAAAGACTGCAGGGGGTGCAACCACCGTGCACTCCCCACCCTGAAGGCCAAAATCGCCAACCCACCAGATCAACCTCGACGACGACTCTACGGCGTCATCGGATCCGCGGGCTCGCCGCGATCAGCGCCAAGTCCTTGACGACCGACGGTAAGAAGACGCTCGGACCCGCATCGAGCGTCGGAGGGAAGCGCGGCGTCAATCCGACCAGTGCGCTGGGCCCGCTGTCGACATGCACGCTCCCAGGGAACCAGGCGACTTGCCGTACGCGGCGGGTTGTCCTGCGTTCACCCGTGAGCTGCCGCGAGTCCAGTGGCCCAGCATGAAAAACTTCAAGCCCGACGTACCCGAGAAGTACGACGGCAAGACTCATCCGTCGGAGTTCCTCAGCATTTACACCATCGCGGTGCAGGCTGCCGGGGGACGAGACGAGAAGATACTCACGAACTACTTCCCGCTAGTGCTCAAGCCAAACGTCAGATCCTGGCTCATGCACTTGCCGGAAAACTCTATTTCTTCTTGGGCCGACCTGTGCCACCAGTTTGTCGGCGCCTTCACAGGTGGCCACAAGCCTCATGGTCAGGAGAGTGACCTTCATATACTTGCCCAGAAGGAAGGAGAGTCCCTGCGAAAGTACATCCAGAGATTCAGCCGCGTCCAGCACAACATCCCAGACGTCCACCCTGCCGCGGTTATCAGCGCGTTCCACCAGAACGTGCGCAATCGCAGGATGAGGGAGGAAATGGCGATGTGCAAGATCTGAGACGTCAGTGAGCTTTATGCCCTGGCCGACAAGTGCGCACGCGCTGAGGAGGGAAGGAGACTCCCCGGAGAGGATACTGGAGCAGGAGGAACAGATAGTGAGGATGCCGCCCCGGCAAAGAAGAACCGGCGGCGGAACAACAGGAAAAAGAAGAACAAAGAAGTGCTTGTCGTTGAGCAGTCCGGCAAGGAGGCTGGCGCCAAGAAAGCCCAGACTGGTAGCTCCGGCAAGGAGGCTGCCGTTGTGGCGGCCGCCGAGAAGCAGGACGGCTCCGACAAGCAGTACTGCAAGATCCACCGCACCAAGGGCCACGACCTCCAGAACTTCAAAAGGGTCGAATACCTCGTCGAGCAACAGAAAGCTGAGTACGAGCGACGCGACAAGGAGAAAGCCCAGGGAGGTGGTGGAGAATCCGGCAAGAAGCGGCCGTTCAATGGCCGGGGAGGACGCCGCGGCAAGGCCAAGCAACGGCAAGGAGACAGACCTCCCCGTGGCCGCGACAAGGACGAAGACGAAGACGATGACGAAGACATGGACGACGGAGACAATAGCGAGCAGGAGTTCCAGAAGGCCACAGAAGTTATGTGCGTCGATGGAGGTGCCTCTCTGCATACTTCCCATCGCCAACTCAAACAATGGGTGCGGGAAGTTAATGCAGCAGAGCCACCCGTCGAGTCGCGCAAACTTATGAAGTGGTCCAGCACGCCCATCATCTTCGACATTGAGGATCACCCTGACCGCACAACTGCGGTCGGGTGTTTGCCGATGTTGGTTTCACGAACCATCCGCAACCTCAAGGTCACCAAGATGCTGGTTGACGGCGGGGCCGGCCTGAACCTGATCTCCTCTGCTGTGGTCCGGAAACTACAGATCCCCGACAGCGAGCTCGAGGAAACCGGCACATTCCAAGGGATCAACCCGGGAAGGAGCAAGCCGAAGGGGAAAATCACACTGCCAGTGACTTTCAGCGGAGAGCTGAACTTCAGGACTGAGAGGATCACCTTTGACGTTGCCGATATCCCATTACCTTACAATGGGATACTTGGCCGTCCAGCGCTCGCCAAGTTCATGGCAGCCTCTCATTATGCCTACAACATGCTCAAGATGCCAGGCCCGATAAGCGTCATCTCTGTCCCCGGCGACAAGAAGGACGCGCTTATCTGTGCCGACAAGATTTACCGGGACGCAGCAGCCGCAACAGATAGCAAGACACTTGCCGCTGAAGCTCCCGGGGGGAAGAACAAGACCAAGTCCGGCAAGAGCTCTGGGGCCCACTCCGGCAAACGCACCTCTTCGGAGTGCTGCGCTGCCGTCGAGGACGCACCATCGAGCTCCACCGGCAAGTGCAAGAAGGCGATGGCAGCTCCACCCACAACCAAGAAGGTGTCCGCCAAGGAGGACGGCACTGGTGGTACTTTCACCATCAGTGCCACGCTCGATCCTAAATAGGAAAGCGCGCTCATTGCTTTCTTGCGGGCGAATGTCGACGTGTTTGCATGGCAACCGTCTGACATCCCCGGTGTTCCCAGGAAAGTGATTGAGCACAAGCTTGCCGTTTGTCCTCACGCGCGGCCCGTCAAGCAGAAGTCAAAAAACAAGCAGTGGAGCGCCAAGAGTTTATCGCTGAAGAAATCAAGAAGCTGGAAGCAGCAGGCCTTGTCAGAGGTGTACTTCACCCCACGTGGTTGGCCAACCCTGTTGTCGTGCGCAAAGCGAATGGGAAGTGAAGGCTTTGTATAGACTTCACCGATGTGAATAAAGCTTGTCCCAAAGATCCATTTCCCTTGCCGCGCATTGACCAGATTGTTGACTCCACGGCTGGATGTGAGTTGCTTTCGTTTCTTGATGCCTATTTAGGATACCACCAGATATTTATGGCTGAAGAAGATGAAGAGAAGACCACGTTCATTACTCCATGTGGCACTTACTGCTTCATACGCATGCCTTTTGGATTGAAGAATGCCGGTTCAACGTTTGCGAGGGTAGTCCACACTGCTTTTGAGCCACAGATACACAGGAATGTAGAAGCTTACATGGATGATATAGTGGTCAAGAGCAAGGACAGAGATACTCTAATACAAGATCTAGATGAAACTTTTGCGAATCTGCGCAAGATACAACTCAAGCTTAACCCCGAGAAGTGCGTCTTCGGAGTCCCCTCCGGCAAGCTTCTCGGGTTCTTTGTGTCCCAGAGGGGGATTGAAGCCAATCTAGACAAGATTAAAGCCATCGAGCAGATTGAAGCTCCGAAGCACGTCAAGGATGTACGAAGACTCGCCGCCTGTGTCGCTGCTCTCAGTAGATTCATCTCTAATTCAGCAGAACGCGCCCTGCTGTTTTTCAAGATTTTGAAAAAGGCAGGTCCAATGAAATGGACTCCGGAAGCGGAGGCAGCGCTGCAAGATTTGAAAAGGTACCTGTCCTCCACTCCAATACTTGTCGCACCTAATCCACAAGAGAAGTTGCTGCTGTACCTAGCAGCAACCAATCAAGTGGTTAGTGCTGTGTTGGTAGCGGAAAGGGAGGCAGATGAAGAGCCAAGAGCCCCGGCAAGCTCATCCAGCCACAAGCAGGGGGCTTCCCTGTCACATCCCTACCTAGCACTTGCATTAGGACCTAGCTAGAGTGTGCATCATGTCTACTTTCAAAGAAACTTGAAATGGTATTAACAGAAACCCCAGCACCCCTCTCTTAACAACTAGGGTTTGCTAAAATATTTTCCAATGTACCCAAAATGCCCTTCAAAAATGTTCATCATTTCTGCCTTGGTCTCAAACCTTTGCTAAAAATGGTGCACAATTTTCTAGGACAATCTAGGGCTTTGGATTAAATCTTATGGTATTTGAATTTGGGCATTTAATTGCTATAAAATATTTTAAATGCTCAAATAATCATAAACTATAATGTTTCCTAATGTTCATAATATATACAGTAGGTATGACAAGTGTTATGAGTTATAAAAATGCTCTGGCATTTTATTTAATTGAACAAAGATGCAAAAGAAATTAAACAGAAAAGAAAATAGGAAAAGGAGAGAGAGAAAAGCTTACCTGGCGCCCCACCCGGCCCACCTGCCGGCCCAGCCCAGCTGCCGCTCCAGCGAGCTGCTTGGCTCGGCCAGGCAGGCAGGCAGGTGCTCGACGGCGACCGCGCCGCGCGCCACGCAGCTGGCCGCCGCCCTGCTTCATCCCCTCGCCGTTCTGGAAGGATGGATCGATCGTCCACGTCCTCCCCGACCCCGCAGACACCTCCCCTTCTCCCCGGCTTCTCTCCCTCGCTCTCCCCGCGCCATGGCCGACGCCGCCGTGTTCGCACCGTCGTAGAAGCCGCGCCCACCGTCGTCCCTGAGCCCCGCTTTGGTGTCCATCGTCTCCGCCGTCCTCGACTGCTTCGAACAGGCCGAGCCCCGAGCGCTCGCCCGCCCTGGAGACGCCCCCGACTTCTTCTTCCCCAACTCCGGCCGCGGAGATCCCCCTCGCCGTCCCGCTCAGCTCCGACCACCTCCGAGCTCGCTCCGGCGCTTGCTGCAACCCCTGTGAGCCTAGCTTCATCCTCCCCTCTCCATTGGCTCTCTTTTGCCCTAGAACGCACTTCACGAAGCTCACCCGCACGCACCACGGCCGTGGTCGCCGCCGGTGATGCTCCGGTGACCATTTGGTCACTGGCACCCGTCCATCACACTCACCGCAGCACGTAGAAGTGAAAGGTGCTACGCACGCATCGCCTAGGTCCCTGCAGCCGCATCTCCACACCACGCCCGACGCCGGTCGCCGCCGTCGAGCTTGTTGTCGTCGTCTCCGGCCACCCCAGGTCCGGCGACCACCACCATCCGACGCGCTACAGCAAGGGCTTCCCAATGCACCCAACCGCAGCTCGAGTCGTGCACCGTAGACGATTTCCGAAGCACGCCGCCGTGTTTGGCCTCGCCGGCGGCTAAACGCCAGCGAGTTGGACATGTTTTGACCACGGGTTTGACCCCCTGGGTCACTGACATGTGGGCCCTGCCCGCAAGTCAAACCTAGTTTAGGTGTTAATTTAATTCTAATTAGTTAATTAGTTAACTGTGACACCGACCGGTGGGTCCCACTGGTCAGGTTTGACTTGGACTGGCCCTGTTGACTGCCTGACGTCAGCATGATGTCATGCTGACGCAGTAAAGGTTTTTCTGGGATTTTTAGATTTAAAATAATTCAGGAAATTCCAGAAAATACCCAAAACTTCTAAAAATCATATAAAATCAACCATAGCTCAGATGGAAAAGATTTATATATGAAAAATGATCAGAAAAATTCAATCTTTCCAATGGCACTTGTTTCATGCATGTTTGAACAAGTTAACTTGCTGTTTACATCAAAAACATGATAATGCACTTATTTAAATAATAGTTTGAACTCCAATTTGAATCTTTGATTCAAATAGGTTCAAACCCTTCTGGTTTTAGTTGCATTAGCCAACACACATGCATCTTGCCATGTCATGAGCATGCATCATATTGTTGCATTTGTTTGTTAATGATTGTATCGCCGGTATTCTCTGTGTTAGGTCCTGCTCCCGAGGATACTGCTGCGTATCCAGTTGAAGAGCAGTACCCGACAACTACCTTGTCAGGCAAGCAATCATTGATCATTCCGATACAAACCCAATCTTCTCGCTCCTGCTCTCTTTTACTGCTTTAAGGCAACAGCGTGTGAACTGCTACTTGCTGCGGTAGTTGAACCCTATCCCTTGCATGACCTGTCATTGCCACAGTAAATAGTTGAAACCCACTAGCATGTGTAGGAGTTGATTGAGCCATGTGATGTGTGATCCACCATGCTATTTGTTTATGTTGCCTGCTATGCTTAGAGTTGTGTCTGGTCTGGTTCATCTGGGTGATGGATCAGAGTGAAATGATCATGCCGATAAAGAGAGGGAAGTGTGGAACACGCTTGGTAAAGGTATCGATGAAAGGCCATGTAGGAGTACATGGTGGGTTGTTTCATTGGAATCGTCCATAGGACCCGAGATCTGTGTGTGTGATTCAAGTTACAGTTACTACCACACATTGGGCCCTGAAATATGACCCCGCTCGACTTATTGACTGCCCTTGTACTCTGTCCAGGAGTTGCAACTAGTTTCTGGTGTTTATAGCTTACTGGAGGTCGTGCACAGCGCTGACCCTCGGGGTGGGCTGTGATGCCACAGGTACGTGGCACGGTGTACCGGTTGCCCGTTTGGTGACTCGGGAACCCTGTACACATCGTTTGGGGCCGTGAGCGACACCCCGGCCGGATCTCCCCACGGATGGAACCCAAATAGGCGATAAACCTGGACGAGAGACCTGAGTGGTTGGTTAGGTCGTGGTCTACACCCACGTCGGCTTTCGCTTGAAGTCTGCCGAGCACATGTCGTGTGCACACGCTAAGTGGTGAAAACATGTGTGAAGAAGTACACCCCTGCAGGGTTATCAATCTATTCGAATAGCCGGTGTTCGCGGTACGGACTACTTGGTTGCTCTTACAGTTCATAGACAAGTTGATGGATACTACTAAAAGCCTCAAGATAAGTGTGAGTGCCGTGGATGGCCCTTTCCGTAGGATGACGGAAGAGGATCCTCGGTAGTGTATTCATGTGGTGAGTAGAGGACTCGTGTTCGTAATAACATCTTGCAATCTGTTGAGAGTTGTAGTATAGGTTAGCCAAGGTCAAAGCTGGCATTCTGCTATGAACTCCACTACCCCCTTTGATAATGTTGCATGTATGATAGGTTCTATGGTAAGACTTGCTGAGTACCTTTGTACTCATGTTTGCTTAATAACTGTTGCAGAGGAAAACCCTGCCCCTGCTGATGGGTTCTACATAGACGTTGACGTCGACGAGTAGCTTGACACCCAGACGGAGATCTGGAGCTTGTGAAGGGCCTTGTAGATAGTCAGGCTACACCAAGCCTGTTTTATTTTCTAAGTTGTCTGTACTCAGACATGTAGCTTCCGCTTGTGCTTGTATGACTGTATGACTTGAGTGTTGGGTCATGTGACCCCTACCTGTATGGATATGTTATGTATGGCTCTTGGAGCCTTTTAAATAAAGTACTTTGAGTCATAGAGTTCTGTTGTGATGCAATGTTGTATTTGCACATATTGAGCATATTGCGTGTATGTTTGAAATGCTTGGTATGTGTGGGATCCGACACCTAGTTGTTTTCCTTTGGTAGCCTACCTTATAGGGAAATGCCTCCTAGTGATTCCAATGAGCCTTGGTAGCTTGCTACTGCTCGGAACACGTAGGCTGGCCGGCATGTGTCCTTCTTCGTTCCTGTGTCTGTCCCTTAGGGGAAATGTCACACGTTGTTCCTTTAAGTCCATGTAGCTTGCTACGACTTGGGTTCATACGTTGATGACCGACACGTTCGTTGCTGGGTCATGGATGCCTGTCTCTGTAATCTAGTGCCACTTTTGGTTTATAACTAGCCATGTCGGCCCGGGTTCTCTGTCATATGGATGCTAGCGACACTGTCATATACGTGTGCCAAAATGCGCAAACGGTCCCGGGCCAGGTAAGGTGGCACCCGTGGGGTTACCGTGCGTGAGGCCGCAAAGTGATATGACGTGTTACAGCTAGATCGGTGTGACTTAGGATCGGGGTCCTGACAGCGTTGGCATCAGAGCTGGACTGCCTGTAGGTTTCTCAAGCCAAACTGGTCGATGTTGAGTCTAGAAAAATTCTTAGTTATATGTAGGGGAATTGATTGTGGAAGGGAACGTAAGGCTGTTTTACTCCTTTACCTTATGCCCTTCTGATCTGAGTCAGTCTATTCTTTCTACGGGGATTCAGGACTAGGCATCTTATCCTTATTAGGTTCACGTGTTACTAATCCGTAGACTCTTAGGATTGTTGGTTTCAAGCCTCAGTTCAGTTTCTATCCTTTGAGCATGATGACTGTTGAACCCGGAACCTTGATATGGAATTGTTGAGTGGTTATGCTATCATTTGTATGATGTCTCAATTTTGGTTGAGCATTTACACTTGTTATGCTGCCCGATTTCTTCCAGAAACACTAATGCCTTTGCATTATTTCGTGTTTCAGATGTTTGGCCGCATCCCTCACCAAGTGGTTCGTTTGACTTGGTGCATTAATGTGCCCGGTCACACGGCCATGCTAGTCCATGTGATGACTGAGACCGGTTATCGCTGGTATCCTGAATACACTGTGGAGGAACAGTACCGGGATTTCAATCAAAGTCAGTACTTCTGCACAGTCCGGATATACCCCTCATATCCCGGAGCTAATGATCCCATCCATTGGTCTTATGGACTCGGGATTACCATCGAGATGGCAGTGCAGGATGCCGCTTATTCGATGATGACCATTCTCCGTGCTAGGCATGCCCTGTTGCTGAACACTGAGTTCTGTTACATGCCAGCCTCACTTCCCGGAGAGGAAGGCTACTACACTGGTCTGTATACTGATGCTGCTCATGAAGAGCCACTGCTTCAGACTACTGTTCAGATGTTGGAGGATAGGGACCGTGAGGTCCGTGCCCCCCGAATGGAGCTGTATAACACTCGAGCCGCCCATTGGACTACTTTGACACGGCTTGCACCTGCTGTGCACGCCGGATATCTGGACATGCGGGATTTGTACCCCGTGCGGACTCGTCTGCCTGATCGCATGGATTGGCGTGACGTTGGGGGTATTACACCTCCACGTGTGCGTCGGTTACCACCAGCATCGGGACCGAGACCACACCCATGCCCTTATGGTCCACAGCCTTCGAGTGCTCGCGAGTTCCAAAATCCATCTGTTCCACTTCCAGGCTAAGGTGGTAATCTCTACGAGGATTACTACGCGAATGTCTGAGCTAGTTCGTGGTTGTAGTAGTATTGTAGTAGTTGTATCTCCACAGTCCTGCGCGTCTTGTGGAATATGACTTAGTGTGTACTGAGTTCCGGAGGTGTAGTTAAATAATGTATAGGAGCTTGGAATGCCTCTGATGGGATGTATCGTCTTTCACCGCAGTTGTACTTTAGCCTTGGCTTGTACTAAACTTTGTATGGTGTGTATGACCACTGGTGTATATATAGCAGTTCCTATATTACCATGTCGTACGGATGAACATCTTTGCATTCCGTGTCATCCATTACATTCTACACTTCTATGTCAAATTTTGCCATCCTTGTCTAAACCGTTGTTTTGTTTTCCTAGGATGGTCAACACTCGCAACACTCCTGCTGCTCAGGAGCAGGGTGAGGCTAGTGGGACTAGGGATGGAAATCTGCCCCGGCCACCCTCCTTGGCGGAAGTTATGCTTGAAGTAGAACGGAACAAGAGAGAGACCAACCATCTGGTGGAACGCATAGAGCAGAACACTGGGTTCCGTCAGAGGAACGACGTGGTGTCAATCAATGACTTTATCAAGATGTGTCCACCGAAGTTCCATCACTCCACTAAACCTCTGGATGCTGATGACTGGCTACGTAGTATTACCCACAAGCTACACTCTGCCGGTGTGGCCGAAGCTAACAAGGTTACCTACGCTGCCTACCATCTTGAGGGCCCTGCCAGTCTTTGGTGGGAAAACTTTGAAGCTATGCGTCCTGCCGACCAAATCACTACCTGGGTTGAGTTCAGTGAGGCATTCTATGAACATCACATTCCGGAAGGTCTCATGGATCGCAAGCGGGAGGAATTCTGCAATTTCACCCAGGGCCGGTTAACTGTGGATGGCTATAGCCGCGAGTTTGGCAACTTGGCACGCTATGCACCTGAGGAAGTATCCACCGATGCCAAGAAACAGGCGAGGTTCCGCAAGGGACTCAGCCCCGAACTCCGCCGAGATCTACGTCTGCACGAGTGCACTTCCTTCCAGAAGTTGGTTAACAAGGCTATCAGTGCGGAAACAGGCCAGACCGACTTCGAGGCCACCCGCAAGCATACTCGAGACTTTGGTTCCTCATCCGGCTCTGGCTCTCACAAGCGCCGTGTGTGGGTTCCTAACACTGCTCTGCCACCCAAGTACACACCGAGGCCATCCTATGAGGCGCCTCGCCCAACTCAACAGTTTGCACCTGCTAAGACCTATGGAGGACCACCTTCCAACTTTGCTCCACGCACTACCACTGTGACATGTTTCAAGTGTGGAGAACCAGGACACTACATGCGTGATTGTCCCCAGAACCATCCAGGAAAAACCGTTGGCCGTGGTAAGCCAACCGGCAAGGTGAACTATGTCAAGCCAATCCCCACTTCACGTGGTCATGTCAATTATGTTTCTGCCGAAGAAGCTTATGAGGATCCTAACGTCGTCCTTGGTACGCTCCTCGTAAACTGCCATCCGGCATCTATTCTTTTCGATACTGGAGCATCCCATTCGTTCATATCTGAGAGCTATGCTCGATTGCACAACATGACTTTTTGTGACATGCCTACTTCCATGGTTATTCAAACTCCTGGTTCAAAGTGGCAAACCTCTAGGGTAAGCCATGGAAATGAAATCCTTGTCGATAGACTTGTCTTCCTAGCATCTTTAATCGCTCTCAAGTCCTCGGACATAAACATCATCTTGGGTATGGATTGGATGACAACTCATTATGCCAAGATTGATTGCTTTACTAGGACCGTTCAAATTACACATCCATCCGGCAAGATAGTCAATGTCCTGACTCGAATGGCTGAGCGTCAGCTCTACTCTCTTAATGCCAGCCCTCTACCAGAACTCGAAGATATCCCGGTAGTCCGTGACTTCCCGGATGTTTTTCCAGAAGAACTGCCAGGAGTTCCACCTGACAGAGATGTCGAGTTCGTGATAGATCTTATCCCTGGAACTGTCCCAATCTCTAGGAGACCTTATAAGATGGCACCACTAGAATTAGCTGAGCTAAAGAAACAACTCGATGAGTCCTTGCAAAAAGGGTTCATCCGTCCTAGTTCTTCCCCTTGGGCTTGCCCCGTCCTCTTCGTCAAGAAGAAGGATGGAACGGAGCGGATGGTTGTAGATTATCGACCTTTCAATCTGGTCACCATAAAGAATAAGTACCCGCTCCCCAGGATCAACAACATGTATGATCAGCTCGCTGGATCCTCAGTCCTCTCTAAGATGGATTTGAGGTTGGGTTACCATCAAATCAAAATCAAGAACGGGGACATTCCTAAAACGGCTTTCGTTACTCGTTATGGCCAATATGAGTACACCGTTATGTCCTTCGGATTAACCAATGCCCCAGCTACCTTTTCTCGGTTAATGAATTCTATATTCATGGAGTATTTGGATAAATTCGTTGTGGTATACCTCGATGATATGCTCATCTATTCCAAGAACAAGGAAGATCATGCCGAGCATTTAAGGCTGGTATTGACCAAACTTCGAGAGCACCGCCTTTATGCCAAATTCTCTAAATGTGAATTTTGGTTGCCAGAAGTAACCTATCTAGGTCATGTGATCTCTGGCAAGGGTATTGCTGTCAATCCCGAGCGAGTTCAAGCCGTACTTGATTGGACTCCCCCTGAATCGGTCAAGCAAGTTAGGAGTTTTCTTGGCTTAGTGAGCTATTGCCGACGTTTCGTCGAGAACTTCTCCAAGGTTGCTAAACCTCTAACCGAACTCCTCAAGAAAGATAAAAAGTTTGAGTGGACCCCACAGTGTGAGTCCACTTTTCAGGAACTGAAAAGACGCCTGACATCTGCACCTGTACTGGTACCACCAGACTTTTCCAAGGATTTTATAATCTACTGCGACGCCTCGCGACAAGGGCTAGGTTGCATTCTCATGCAAGACCGTCAAGTGATTGCATACGCATCTCGACAGTTGCGTCCACATGAGGATAACTATCCTACTCATGATCTAGAGCTTGCAGCTGTAGTCCATGCACTCAAAACATGGCGACATTACCTCCTCGGTAATCGCTGTGAAATCTTCACTGATCACCAAAGTTTGAAGTATATCTTCACTCAATCGGATCTAAATCTCAGGCAAAGACGTTGGGTTGAGTTGCTCACAGATTACGATTTAGGAATCACTTACACTCCTGGAAAGGCCAATGTCATGGCTGATGCACTAAGTCGTAAGTCATATTGTAACAACTTGATGTTACAACAAAGTCAACCACTTCTCCATGAGGAATTCCGTAAGCTTAACCTTCACATTGTTCCTCAAGGATTCCATTCCACCTTGGTGGCAAAACCTACCCTTATGGATCAAGTTATAGCTGCCCAGAAGCGTGATAAAGGTATAACCCGACTCCAAGAGAACATTGCTAGCGGACTCGCTAAAAGTTTCTCTATGGACGATCGAGGTGTTGTTTTCTTTGAGAACCGTGTAGTGGTTCCCAAGAACCACCATCTACGGCAGTTAATCCTTAAGGAGGCTCATGAATCTCCTCTCACGATTCATCCCGGTAGTACTAAAATGTATCAGGATCTACATCAGAGATTCTGGTGGACTAGGATAAAGAGAGAAATCGCTCAATTCATTGCTAACTGCGACGTTTGTCGTCGAGTCAAAGCAGAGCATCAACGGCCTGCTGCACCCTTCAACCTTTAGCTATTCCTGAATGGAAATGGGACAAAGTCGGTATGGATTTCATTACCGGGTTTCCCAGGACCAGGAAAGGGAATAATGCTATCTTCGTCGTTATCGACCGCCTCTCTAAAGTAGCTCATTTCCTCCCTATTCGAGAGAGTATTACCGCTAGCCAGCTAGCAGACTTGTATGTCTCTCGGATAGTATCACTTCAGGGTGTACCGTTGGAGATTAACTCAGACCGTGGAAGTCTTTTCACTTCCCGATTTTGGGAAAGTTTCTAGAAAGCTATGGGAACTCATCTCTCCTTCAGTACCGCCTTCCATCCCCAGTCAAGTGGTCAAGTGGAATGAGTCTATCAAATTCTGGAAGACATGCTTCGAGCCTCTGTCATTTCCTTCGGTATGGAATGGGAAAAGTGTCTTCCGTTTGCCGAATTCGCTTATAACAATAGTTATCAAGCCAGCTTGGGCAAAGCCCCCTTCGAAGTTCTATATGGACGAAGGTGTCGAACACCTTTTAACTGGTCAGAGACCGGGGAAAGACAATTCTTTGGCCCGGATATGATTCAGGAAGCAGAGGAGCAAGTTCGCATCGTTCGTGAGAGATTGAAAACAGCCCAGTCTCGCCAAAAGAGCCAATATGATAGTCATCATAAGGCTATGACTTTTGAAGTCGGCGATAAGGCTTACCTTCGGGTTACTCCTCTTAAGGGAACCCATCGCTTCGGTATCAAAGGCAAATTGGCCCCTCATTTCATCGGTTCTTTTCGCATTCTTGCCAAACGAGGAGAAGTTGCCTACCAATTGGAACTACCTCCGCACCTCTCCAGAGTTCATGATGTTTTCCACGTTTCTCAACTCAGGCGTTGCTTCTCGGATCCTATCCGCGGAGTGGACCACGAAGCGCTTGATCTCCAGGACAATCTCACATATCGAGAATACCCCGTTCGTATTCTTGATCAAACTGAGTGCACCACTCGACGCCACAATATCAAGTTTCTCAAGGTTCAATGGTCACATCATTCCGAGAGTGAAGCTACTTGGGAAAGGGAGGATCGTCTTCGACTTGAGTACCCCACCCTCTTTCCGGAGGAACCCGAATCTCGGGACGCGATTCTTTTAAGTGGGGGTGAGTTGTCACATCCCTACCTAGCACTTGCATTAGGACCTAGCTAGAGTGTGCATCATGTCTACTTTCAAAGAAACTTGAAATGGGATTAACAGAAACCCCAGCACCCCTCTCTTAACAACTAGGGTTTACTAAAATATTTTCCAATGTACCCAAAATGCCCTTCAAAAATGTTCATCATTTCTGCCTTGGTCTCAAACCTTTGCTAAAAATGGTGCACAATTTTCTAGGACAATCTAGGGCTTTGGATTAAATCTTATGGTATTTGAATTTGGGCATTTAATTGCTATAAAATATTTTAAATGATCAAATAATCATAAACTATAATGTTTCCTACTGTTCACAATATATACAGTAGGTATGACAAGTGTTATGAGTTATAAAAATGCTCTGGCATTTTATTTAATTGAACAAAGATGCAAAAGAAATGAAACAGAAAAGAAAATAGGAAAAGGAGAGAGAGAAAAGCTTACCTGGCGCCCCACCCGGCCCACCTGCCGGCCCAGCCCAGCTGCCGCTCCAGCGAGCTGCTTGGCTCGGCCAGGCAGGCAGGCAGGTGCTCAACGGCGACCGCGCCGCGCGCCACGCAGCTGGTCGCCGCCCTGCTTCATCCCCTCGCCGTTCTGGAAGGATGGATCGATCGTCCACGTCCTCCCCGACCCCGCAGACACCTCCCCTTCTCCCCGGCTTCTCTCCCTCGCTCTCCCCGCGCCATGGCCGACGCTGCCGTGTTCGCACCATCGTAGAAGTCGCGCCCACCGTCGTCCCTGAGCCCCGCCTTGGTGTCCTTCGTCTCCGCCGTCCTCGACCGCTTCGAACAGGCCGAGCCCCGAGCGCTCGCCCGCCCTGGAGACGCCCCCGACTTCTTCTTCCCCAACTCCGGCCGCGGAGATCCCCCTCGCCGTCCCGCTCAGCTCCGACCACCTCCGAGCTCGCTCCGGCGCTTGCTGCAACCCCTGTGAGCCTAGCTTCATCCTCCCCCTCTCCGTTGGCTCTCTTTTGCCCTGGAACGCACTGCACGAAGCTCACCCGCACGCACCGCCGCTGTGGTCGCCGCCGTTGATGCTCCGGTGACCATTTGGTCACTGGCACCCGTCCATCACACTCACCGCAGCAGGTAGATGCGAAAGGTGGTACGCACGCATCGCCTAGGCCCCAGAAGCCGCATCTCCACACCACGCCCGACGCCGGTCGCCGGCGTCGAGCTTGTTGCCGTCGTCTCCGGCCACCCCAGGTCCGGCGACCACCACCATCAGACGCGCAACAGCAAGGGCTTCCCAACGCACCCAACCGCAGCCCGAGCCGTGCACCGTAGACGATTTCCGAAGCACGCCGCCGTGTTTGGCCTCGCCGGCGGCTAAACGCCGGCGAGTTGGACCTGTTTTGACCACGGGTTTGACCCCCTGGGTCACTGACATGTGGGCCCTGCCCGCAAGTCAAACCTAGTTTAGGTGTTAATTTAATTCTAATTAGTTAATTAGTTAACTGTGACACCGACCAGTGGGTCCCACTGGTCAGGTTTAACTTGGACTGGCCCTGTTGGCTGCCTGACGTCAGCATGATGTCATGCTGACGTAGTAAAGGTTTTTCTGGGATTTTTAGATTTAAAATAATTCAGGAAATTCCAGAAAATACCCAAAACTTCTAAAAATCATATAAAATCAACCATAGCTCAGATGGAAAAGATTTATATATGAAAAATGATTAGAAATATCCAATCTTTCCAATGGCACTGGTTTCATGCATGTTTGAACAAGTTAACTTGCTGTTTACATCAAAAACATGATAATGCACTTATTTAAATAATAGTTTGAACTCTAATTTGAATCTTTGATTCAAATAGGTTCAAACCCTTCTGGTTTTAGTTGCACTAGCCAACACACATGCATCTTGCCATGTCATGAGCATGCATCATATTGTTGCATTTGTTTGTTAATGATTGTATCGCCGGTATTCTCTGTGTTAGGTCCTGCTCCCGAGGATACTGCTGCGTATCCAGTTGAAGAGCAGTACCCGACAACTACCTTGTCAGGCAAGCAATCATTGATCATTCCGATACAAACCCAATCTTCTCGCTCCGGCTCTCTTTTACTGCATTAAGGCAACAGCGTGTGAACTGCTACTTGCTGCGGTAGTTGAACCCTATCCCTTGCATGACCTGTCATTGCCACAGTAAATAGTTGAAACCCACTAGCATGTGTAGGAGTTGATTGAGCCATGTGATGTGTGATCCACCATGCTATTTGTTTATGTTGCCTGCTATGCTTAGAGTTGTGTCTGGTCTGGTTCATCTGGGTGATGGATCAGAGTGAAATGATCATGCTGATAAAGAGAGGGAAGTGTGGAACACGCTTGGTAAAGGTATCGATGAAAGGCCATGTAGGAGTACATGGTGGGTTGTTTCATTGGAATCGTCCATAGGACCCGAGATCTGTGTGTGTGATTCAAGTTACAGTTACTACCACACATTGGGCCCTGAAATATGACCCCGCTCGACTTATTGACTGCCCTTGTACTCTGTCCAGGAGTTGCAACTAGTTTCTGGTGTTTATAGCTTACTGGAGGTCGTGCACAGCGCTGACCCTCGGGGTGGGCTGTGATGCCACAGGTACGTGGCACGGTGTACCGGTTGCCCGTTTGGTGACTCGGGAACCCTGTACACATCGTTTGGGGCCGTGAGCGACACCCCGGCCGGATCTCCCCACGGATGGAACCCAAATAGGCGATAAACCTGGACGAGAGACCTGAGTGGTTGGTTAGGTCGTGGTCTACACCCACGTCGGCTTTCGCTTGAAGTCTGCCGAGCACATGTCGTGTGCACACGCTAAGTGGTGAAAACATGTGTGAAGAAGTACACCCCTGCAGGGTTATCAATCTATTCGAATAGCCGTTGTTCGCGGTACGGACTACTTGGTTGCTCTTACAGTTCATAGACAAGTTGATGGATACTACTAAAAGCCTCAAGATAAGTGTGAGTGCCATGGATGGCCCTTCCGTAGGATGACGGAAGAGGATCCTCGGTAGTGTATTGATGTGGTGAGTAGAGGACTCGTGTTCGTAATAACATCTTGCAATATGTTGAGAGTTGTAGTATAGGTTAGCCAAGGTCAAAGCTGGCATTCTGAAAGCACATTTGCTCCCTGGGTGGTTTTGGTAATTAATGACAACATACTTTGTGGTTGGACTAATGCTTTTAACAAGTATGTTTCAGGAAATCCAATCACATTGGTATGGCAAGATGACTGAAGAAGTGGACCCCTCAAAGTGCTAAGGCAAGCATTGGCAAAAGCTCAAGACTCTATTTTTGGTTTAGTGATCAAAGATCACATTGAGTCCATAGGAAAAGCCAATACTATTAAAAGGGGATGAGGTTGTGTTGATGATCTGGTTGCTCAAGTGCTTAGTGATTTAGCTCCTTCAACTATCAGCACCTTTCACTACCAAACACACTCATAAGTAATCTCGGACAAACCGATTCTTCCAACTCAGTCCCACCGAGATGAACCACTTCTGCCATATTCCAAACCCTAGAAAAATCGGTCACACCGAGTTTGAGATCGGTCTCACCGAAACTGAACTGCCAACCTTCTGTAACCATTTCACATCATTTCGGAATAACCGAGTTTTTATTATCGGTCTCACCGAAATGGACAAGCTTCTGTCTTGGCCCAAATCGGTCTCACCGATAATTCATTTTCGGTCTCACCGATTCTGGCATGTTCCTGCTCTTTCTCAAATCGGTCCAATCGAGTTTTCTTTCTCGGTCTCACCGAAATCTCCAACGTTCATATCAGATACACTTTCGGTCCCACCGAGATGGTATTTTCGGTCCCACCGAAAATCCCAACGTTCACTATATTTGAACTTTCGGTCTGACCGAGTTTTCACTTCGGTCTCACCGAGATTGGTCAAATGTGTGTGTAACGGTTGGATTTTGTGTGGAGGCTATATATACCCCTCCACCCCCTCTTCATTCGTGAGGAGAGCCATCAGAAAGTACCACCACTTCTACCATACACTTTCTGAGAAGTGAACCACCTACCCTTGTGTTGAGATCAAGCCATTCCACCTACCATATGAAACTTGATTTCTAGCCTTCCCAAGTTGCTTTCCACTCAACCCCTTCTTCCACCACAGCCATATCAGTGAGGAGAGTTGAGTGTTTGGGAGATTATCATCTGAAGCACAAGAGCAAGGAGTTCATCATCATCAACACCGTCTATTACCTTTTGGGGGGTGGTGCCTCCTAGATTGGTTAGGTGTCGCTTGGGAGCCTCCGTCTTTGAGATGTGGAGTTGAACCAAGAAGTTTGTAAGGGCAAGGAGATCGCCTACTTCGTGAAGATCTACCCCGAGTAAGGCTAGTCCTCCGTGGGCGTAGGCCGTGATGGAATAGACAAGGTTGCTTCTTCGTGGACCCTTCGTGGGTGGAGCCCTCCGTGGACTCGCGCAGCCGTTACCCTCCGTGGGTTGAAGTCTCCATCAACGTGGATGTACGATAGCACCACCTATCGGAACCACGACAAAAATCTCCGTGTCACCAAACTGCGTTTGATCTTCTCCACCTCTCTTTACTATATATGCAATTTACTTTCCGCTGCCCATACTCTAGAATTGCATGTGTAGTGTGCTACTTGAATTGATCTTAATTGTGAAACTGCCTAAAACTTTGCATAATCAAAAGGCAGATTTTTATATTGTCAAGTAGTCTAATCACCCCCCCCCCTCTAGACCTACTTCTTCGATCCTACAATTGGTATCAGAGCTTTGGTCTCCATTGCTTTGGTTTACACACCATTGGAGGAAGATGGACGTGTCTACGGATGGGAGTGTTAGCCATAGAGTGCATGTTCTTGATGGAAGGTTCTATAACTCTTGGAGGGTTGAAATGCTTAGTATCTTTAAAATGTACAATTTGTGCAAATATGTTGAAACCCCTTATGTGCCTCCTGTTGATCCCCTGCACCCTACCATGGATGAAGAGCTTGATTTGCTTCGTAACCTTAGAACTGTAAATCTTATCATTAGAGGGTTACCAGATGACTTGCTTAATCTTGTTACAAACTTTGAGTGTGCCTATGCTATGTGGAAATTCTTGGAAGAACTTTATCCGGACTACTCTTTGAGAAGTCTTGATGAAATTCTACACAAGACTATTGAATTTGATAAGTTGCACCCCAATGATCCTAACTTTGATAAATGCTTCTTTGAGCTTCGTGATCTTATGAAAAAGAAGGGTGATCCCAGTCTTATCAATATTATCATTAGAAATGCTCTTGCATTGCATTCCGAAGATTATTGTTCCATTGACCAAACTAATGCAAGTACTTATCAAATTGACCTAGGTGTTGATGATGAACAATCTATGGGTCAATATGATGATGAGCATGATGATTACTCCGATTCGGACACCGAGCTAGACAAGGTCATGAAGAGTCTCAATCTTATGGCAAATCTGAGAGACTACATGTCCGGCGGAAAAGAGTGGATTCTTGATAGTGGATGCACCGATCACATGACCGGAGACAAAGACATGTTTCGAGAGCTTGCAAAGAACGATGGTCCACGCAAGTATGTGACTTTTGGAGACAACTCCAAGGGTAAGGTACTTGGCCTTGGTAAGGTGGCCATATCTCATGATAGCTCTATTCAAAATGTCATGCTTGTAGAATCTCTTGGATACAATTTACTTTCCGTGTCTAGATTAGCTGACTTTGGATTCAATGTGCTATTTACCAAAGTAGATTGCCAAGTCTTTCGTCGTGATAATCAAAACATGGCTTTTACTGGTATTCGTAGAGGTGATCTATATATTGTTGATTTCACTAAGAAAGCCCAACCTAGAGCTTGTTTCATTGCTAAATCCTCTAAAGGTTGGTTATGGCATAGAAGGCTAGGACATGTTGGTATGCGTAATTTAGACAAGCTAATCAAAGGTGATCATATTCTTGGTGTTAAAGATGTTTTCTTTGAAAAAGATAGACTTTGTAGTGCCTGTCAAGCAGGAAAACAAGTTGGTGGAAGTCATCCCGTGAAAAACATCATGACCACAAGGAGACCGCTTGAGCTTCTTCATATGGATCTCTTCGGTCCCAATGCTTACAAAAGCCTTGGTGGTAACTCCTTTGGTCTAGTCATAGTTGATGATTATTCCAGATTTACGTGGGTATTTTTCCTTGATGATAAATCGCAGGTTCAGAGGATCTTCAAGACCTTTGCCAAAAAGGCCCAAAATCAATTTGAGGTGAAGATCAAGAAAGTTCGGAGTGACAATGGAACGGAGTTCAAGAACGCCAATGTAGACTCTTTTCTCGATGAGGAAGGAATTCTACATGAGTTCTCGGCTACGTACACGCCTCAACAAAATGGAGTTGTTGAGAGGAAGAACCGAACGCTCATAGAGATGGCAAGAACGATGCTTGATGAATACAAGACACCGAAGCACTTTTGGGGAGAAGCCGTCGAGACAGCTTGTCATGCCATCAACAGGCTTTATCTTCATAAGCTCCTTGGCAAGACATCATACGAGCTCCTCACCGGTAACAAACCCCAAGTGGGATACTTTCGTGTCTTTGGTTCAAAATGCTATATCCTTGATAAGCATCATCGGTCTAAATTTGCTCCTAAATCTCATGAAGGCTTTCTTCTTGGTTATGGATCAAACTCCCACACCTACCGTGTCTACAATAATTTCACCCGAAAGGTTGAAGAGACGGTAGATGTGAAGTTTGATGAATCTAATGGCTCGCAAGTAGAGCAAATGCCTATTGATGTAGGAGACAAGGACCCATCGGAAGCAATCCAAGATTTATCTATCGGGAAGATCCGTCCCATGGAAGTGAAGGAGAGTACCTCATCTACATATGTGGAGCCACCTACCTCACAGAGAGATGAACCTCAAGGCAACATGGAGGCCTCCACAAGTGGAACTCACCAAGATGAGGAAATGCAACAAGAAGATCCACCGCAACCTCCTTCTCCACCACCTCAAGACAACACCAACAACAATGAAGAAGAAGAAGAGGAAGATGAAGATGATGAGGAAGCTGAGCCACAACATCAACAAAAGCTATCCCGAGTTCGAGCAAGAGTCAAGAAGAATCATCTCGTGGAACAAATGATGAACGACATCAACTCCGGGAGAATTACTCGCTCTAAAACTCGCTTAGCTAACTTTTGTGAGCATTACTCATTTATCTCTAGTATTGAACCTATGAAGGTAGAAGAAGCACTTAAAGACCCGGATTGGGTGAACGCTATGCACGAAGAACTACACAACTTCGAGAGGAACAAGGTGTGGACTTTGGTAGAGAAGCCCAACGATGATCAAAACATCATTGGAACCAAATGGGTGTTTCGGAACAAGCAAGATGAAGATGGACAAGTCATCCGCAACAAGGCTCGTCTCGTAGCTCAAGGTTACACACAAGTCGAAGGTATGGACTATGGTGAGACCTATGCCCCCGTTGCTAGACTTGAGTCCATTCGCATTCTTCTTGCTTATGCCAATCATCATGATATTACTCTCTATCAAATGGACATCAAAAGTGCTTTTCTAAATGGTGAAATTGAGGAGGAAGTATTTGTAAAACAACCTCCCGGTTTTGTGAATCCTAAAAAGCCTAATCATGTTTACAAGTTGCATAAAGCTCTTTACGGTCTTAAACAAGCACCCAGAGCTTGGTACAAATGCTTAACTAGTTTTCTTCTTGAAAAAGGCTTTGAGATTGGAAAGATAGACTCAACGTTGTTCACAAAAAGGGTTAATGGTGAACTATTTGTGTGCCAAATATATGTTGATGATATTATCTTTGGTTCAACTAACCCCCATTTTAGCAAGAAGTTTGGACAGCTCATGTCGGAGAAGTATGAGATGTCCATGATGTGTGAACTCAAATTCTTCCTTGGGTTGCAAATCAAGCAATCTAAGGAGGGTACTTTTGTCTCACAAACAAAGTACACCAAGGATCTCTTCAAGAAGTTCAACATGCAAGAAAGCAAAGGTATGAGTACCCCCATGCCTACTAGTGGACATAATGACTTGACAAAAGATGGAGAACCCGTTGATCAAAGAGTTTACCGTTCTATGATTGGTTCTCTACTATATCTTTGTGCTTCTCGTCCTGACATAATGTTGAGTGTATGCATGTGTGCGCGATATCAAGCAGCTCCTAAAGAATGTCATCTTAAAGCTGTTAAAAGGATAGTGAGATACTTGATACACACACCAAACTTTGGCATTTGGTATCCTAAGAGGGCCTCTTTCGATCTTGTTGGCTATTCCGACTCGGACTATGCCGGTGACAAGGTTGATAGAAAGTCAACTTCGGGTACATGTCAATTCCTTGGTCGATCCCTTGTATCTTGGTCCTCCAAGAAACAAAATTCGGTATCTTTATCCACTGCCGAAGCAGAATATATTGTTGCTGGTTCGTGTTGTGCTCAATTACTATGGATGACACAAACGCTTAAGGATTATGGGATACATGTGAGACGTGTTCCCTTGCTTTGTGACAATGAGAGTGCAATCAAGATTGGACACAATCCTGTGCAACACTCTCGAACAAAGCATATTGAAGTTCGTCACCATTTTATTCGTGATCATATTGCCAAGGGTGATATTAATCTTAAGCATGTTCGTACTGACAAACAACTTGCTGATATCTTTACAAAACCTCTTGATGAGAAAGTGTTTTGTCGCTTAAGGAGTGAGTTGAACATCATTGATGCTTCAAACTTGGAGTGATAACTCCATTGATGCATGCAAGGCATGAGCTCTCTTGACTAATCCTTGATATTTCTCTTATGATGATGATCATATGTCTTGGACACATTTGCCTCCTTGTATTGCATCTAACTCTTTGCAGGTACTTGGATGATCTACATTCCACAAGATTACCACACACTCAAATCATGAGTAATCTTGTCATTTGACCAAGTATCTAGCCCTTTGGGATGTTGAGTTCAAGGAACAAAATTCCACATATCCTTTTTGACACCATATACATCTAGTATTTCACTGTCATCTTGGATATTCTTGAGTATTTCCTTGCTTAACCCATGTAGGAAGATGAACTATACAAGTAGAAATGGCGCTCCAACTTCACATTCAATGAGCACCTACATCAAGCTTACCTACATGAGCAAAGCATCAACAAGCCCAAGGTATGTTCTTCACATCTTTGAGGAGCTTTGCTCAAAGTCATGAGTACAAGCAGCTTCATAAGATGTGATCACATCAAATGCTTAATCGAAAAATGGCAACCCCATTTTGAGCTTAAACGATGAGTATGACCTATGATCAAATGTTCTCATTTGACTCCTAAGTCAATATACTCAAACATAGGTGATTTTGTCGCCGACCTTTATCTAGATGAAGTACATATGCTTTTGGAGTTTTTCTGTTTTCTCTTATGTTCTCTCATTGAGTTTTCTTTAATCAAAAAAAAAACTTCATCTAGGAATCTTTTTTATTTCTTTTCTTATATTTCTTTGTGAATATCCTTCTGGAAATCTTTTTATGGCTCTGATCAATTCCTTGAAAATCTTTTACAAATTCATTGCAAATCTTTTGAAACTTCCCTCGCAGAGTGAGCTGAATTATTTCTGTATTTCCTTGGAATAAACTCGGCGTCACCGATTTGAAATTTTCGGTCTAACCGGAAAGGATTCGGACCCACCGATCCATAAAATTCGGTGTCACCGATTTATCTTCCAGGACATCTACTTCTGCAGCTCCACTCAAATTTTAAATTTTAAGGAGGAGAGGACTCAAATCTAAACTCAAATTGTTTCTCTGAATGTTCTTATTTGCCTTGTTGTGATTCTTAAGGATCCCATTTCTTTCTTTCTTTCTTTCTTTCCATCTTTCCTGTCCTACCTAGTTTGCTGTCCTTTTCGGCACTTGATGTCAAAGGGGGAGAGAACTTAGGGGGAGTAGGGGGAGTAGGGGAGAAGAGAAGACTTAGGGGAAGAAGAAAAGCAATCTTATCTTAAGGGGGAGAGAATCACATCAAAGCTTTGTCGTGTTTTACATTGGACATTACAATTGGCATCTTTCTTTTGATTTTGCTTTTTCCATCACACCCCTTGTTCTCACAATTGGTATCTTATGAAATCTTTTAGTTTAGGGGGAGAAGACTTAGAGGAATCGTCACAATTGATATCCTATGAAAAGCAAAATCTCTCAGAATTCATTGAAAATCTTTTAGCTTCGGAGACATGTTTGCTGATTCAAGCCTGTGCTCAATATGAGACACTCTTTATACATGTCCTCCCTGGCTTGGTACTCTTGATGTTCTTGCAGTTGGTTGAAGGAATACTCTTGTGTTATCTAACCTTGTTTTCTCAAGTTTATCCCTTCAGGTACAAATGCCAAGGAACCTCAAGGTAAGTATATGCATCTTGCAGAATGTGCATGATGGTGACTTGCTTGTAAATACTTGTTTGCAAGAAATCACCATGCACATATGCATTATCACTCACTTCCTTTTCTTCTGCTCTGATGCATATAGCCAAGCTGCATGTAGCACATCTTGCTTATCTCTCTTGTGTGCTTGTGGTAGTCCAAAACCATAATCTATGAAAATCTTGCACACTTGTAGGGGGAGCCTGTGTACTACATGCTTGTCAAAGCTTTCATGATAATTATGTCTTTCTTTCAATAAGCTTTGATGTCTTGTTCAATATAATTTCAGTGTGTTGCCATCAATTACCAAAAAGGGGGAGATTGAAAGCACATTTGCTCCCTGGGTGGTTTTGGTAATTAATGACAACATACTTTGTGGTTGGACTAATGCTTTTAACAAGTATGTTTCAGGAAATCCAATCACATTGGTATGGCAAGATGACTGAAGAAGTGGACCCCTCAAAGTGCTAAGGCAAGCATTGGCAAAAGCTCAAGACTCTATTTTTGGTTTAGTGATCAAAGATCACATTGAGTCCATAGGAAAAGCCAATACTATTAAAAGGGGATGAGGTTGTGTTGATGATCTGGTTGCTCAAGTGCTTAGTGATTTAGCTCCTTCAACTATCAGCACCTTTCACTACCAAACACACTCATAAGTAATCTCGGACAAACCGATTCTTCCAACTCAGTCCCACCGAGATGAACCACTTCTGCCATATTCCAAACCCTAGAAAAATCGGTCACACCGAGTTTGAGATCGGTCTCACCGAAACTGAACTGCCAACCTTCTGTAACCATTTCACATCATTTCGGAATAACCGAGTTTTTATTATCGGTCTCACCGAAATGGACAAGCTTCTGTCTTGGCCCAAATCGGTCTCACCGATAATTCATTTTCGGTCTCACCGATTCTGGCATGTTCCTGCTCTTTCTCAAATCGGTCCAACCGAGTTTTCTTTCTCGGTCTCACCGAAATCTCCAACGTTCATATCAGATACACTTTCGGTCCCACCGAGATGGTATTTTCGGTCCCACCGAAAATCCCAACGTTCACTATATTTGAACTTTCGGTCTGACCGAGTTTTCACTTCGGTCTCACCGAGATTGGTCAAATGTGTGTGTAACGGTTGGATTTTGTGTGGAGGCTATATATACCCCTCCACCCCCTCTTCATTCGTGAGGAGAGCCATCAGAAAGTACCACCACTTCTACCATACACTTTCTGAGAAGTGAACCACCTACCCTTGTGTTGAGATCAAGCCATTCCATTCCTACCATATGAAACTTGATTTCTAGCCTTCCCAAGTTGCTTTCCACTCAAACCCTTCTTCCACCACAGCCATATCAGTGAGGAGAGTTGAGTGTTTGGGAGATTATCATCTGAAGCACAAGAGCAAGGAGTTCATCATCATCAACACCGTCTATTACCTTTTGGGGGGTGGTGCCTCCTAGATTGGTTAGGTGTCGCTTGGGAGCCTCCGTCTTTGAGATGTGGAGTTGAACCAAGAAGTTTGTAAGGGCAAGGAGATCGCCTACTTCGTGAAGATCTACCCCGAGTAAGGCTAGTCCTCCGTGGGCGTAGGCCGTGATGGAATAGACAAGGTTACTTCTTCGTGGACCCTTCGTGGGTGGAGCCCTCCGTGGACTCGCGCAGCCGTTACCCTCCGTGGGTTGAAGTCTCCATCAACGTGGATGTACGATAGCACCACCTATCGGAACCACGACAAAAATCTCCGTGTCACCAAACTGCGTTTGATCTTCTCCACCTCTCTTTACTATATATGCAATTTACTTTCCGCTGCCCATACTCTAGAATTGCATGTGTAGTGTGCTACTTGAATTGATCTTAATTGTGAAACTGCCTAAAACTTTGCATAATCAAAAGGCAGATTTTTATATTGTCAAGTAGTCTAATCACCCCCCCCCCTCTAGACCTACTTCTTCGATCCTACACATTCTGCTATGAACTCCACTACCCCCTTTGATAATGTTGCATGTATGATAGGTTCTGTGGTAAGACTTGCTGAGTACCTTTGTACTCATGTTTGCTTAATAGCTGTTGCAGAGGAAAACCCTGCCCCTGCTGATGGGTTCTACATAGACGTTGACGTCAACGAGTAGCTTGACACCCAGACGGAGATCTGGAGCTTGTGAAGGGCCTTGTAGATAGTCAGGCTACACCAAGCCTGTTTTATTTTCTAAGTTGTCTGTACTCAGACATGTAGCTTTCGCTTGTGCTTGTATGACTGTATGACTTGAGTGTTGGGTCATGTGACCCCTACCTGTATGGATATGTTATGTATGGCTCTTGGAGCCTTTTAAATAAAGTACTTTGAGTCATAGAGTTCTGTTGTGATGCAAAGTTGTATTTGCACATATTGAGCATATTGCGTGTATGTTTGAAATGCTTGGTATGTGTGGGATCCGACACCTAGTTGTTTTCCTTTGGTAGCCTACCTTACAGGGAAATGCCTCCTAGTGATTCCAATGAGCCTTGGTAGCTTGCTACTGCTCGGAACACGTAGGCTGGCCGGCATGTGTCCTTCTTCGTTCATGTGTCTGTCCCTTAGGGGAAATGTCACGCGTTGTTCCTTTAAGTCCATGTAGCTTGCTACGACTTGGGTTCATACGTTGATGACCGACACGTTCGTTGCTGGGTCATGGATGCCTGTCTCTGTAATCTAGTGCCACTTTTGGTTTATAACTAGCCATGTCGGCCCGGGTTCTCTGTCATATGGATGCTAGCGACACTGTCATATACGTGTGCCAAAATGCGCAAACGGTCCCGGGCCAGGTAAGGTGGCACCCGTGGGGTTACCGTGCGTGAGGCCGCAAAGTGATATGACGTGTTACAGCTAGATCGGTGTGACTTAGGATCGGGGTCCTGAGATTCCCCGACAAGCTCTGGCCCCGACAAGGATGGGTCTGCACAGATGCAAGAAGAGGTACGGAAGAAGATGGTGCAGCGCCCAGTTTATTTTGTTAGCTCCCTTCTCCAGGGGGCTAGGTCAAGGTACTCTGGGGTGCAGAAGCTGCTTTTCGGCCTTCTCATGGCCTCAAGAAAGCTGCGCCATTACTTCCAAGAACACAAGATAACAGTGGTCACTCGCTTTCCGCTGAAAAGGATATTGCAAAATCCAGAAGCAACAGGCAAGATTGTCGAGTGGGCACTGGAGCTGTCAAGCTTTGGTCTCAAGTTTGAAAGTACTTCAACTATCTAGAGCAGAGCATTGGCGGAGTTCATAGCAGAATGGACACCAACGCCAGACGAAGAAATTCCAGAGACAAGCATCCCCGTCAAAGAAGCAAGCAAAGAATGGATAATGTACTTTAATGGTGCCTTCTCGCTGCAAGGCGCCGGCGCTGGTGTGCTGCTTGTCGCACCCACCGGCGAGCACCTCAAGTACGTCGTCCAGATGCACTTTCCCAAGGAGCAAGCAACGAACAATACTGCAGAGTATGAAGGTTTGCTTGCCGCCCTCAGAATCGCAGCAGAGCTTGGGATCAAGAAGCTGATTGTGCGGGGTGATTCGCAGTTGGTCGTCCGCCAAGTGAACAAGAGCTACCAGAGTCCATTGATGGAAGCTTACGTCGATGAAGTGAGAAAGCTTGAAGAGCACTTTGAAGGCCTACAGATGGAGCACGTTCCAAGAGCTCAAAACGACATCGCAGATAGCCTGTCAAAGTGTGCTGCACTAAAGCTACCTGTGGAACCAGGGATCTTTGTACTCAAGCTGACTCAACCATCCGTAACACCATCAACGGGACAAAGTAAGAAGAGAAAGTTGGTTTCTGGTGACTACTTGCCGGCAGAGCTTCCTGAAGCCGCCGCCAACAAGGTCCCCGAGGTCAACGACAAGATCGCTGAGGAACAGTCTGCTCCTGCGAACCCAAGGGTTTGTACAGTTGATGCAGGCATTCCCGACAAGCTTTGCTCCGGCAAGCTCGCCGGGGAGCGTCAAGCTCCGGCCGAGCCACAGGTTCTTGCCGTGGAAGCTGACGTTCCCGCAGCGGCACAAATGCCTTTAGCCCTTGTTGCTGAGCCACAGGCCCCAGCATGGGCGCAGCAGATCGTCCAGTTCCATCAAACAGGAGAACTTCCCGAAGGGCCAGAAGTAGTAGAAAGAATAACCCGGCAGTCAAGTATGTATCAGTTTGTCGGCAATGAACTGTACAGAAGAAGACTCAACGGTGTCAAATTGAAGTGTATTCCCCGGGAAGATGGGCAAAAGCTGTTGGCAGAGATACATGGAGGCGTATGTGGTCACCGCATTGGCGCAAGAGCACTTGCCGGCAAGGCGTTCTGGCAAGGTTTCTTTTGGCCAGAAGCCCTCCAGGATGCAACTGCACAAGTAACCAAGTGTGAAGCGTGCTAGTTCCATGCCAAGCAGATACATCAGCCAGCTCAAGCTCTCCAGACGATCCCTTTGTCCTGGCCATTTTCGATCTGGGGGCTCGACATCCTCGGCCCCTTTCCCCGCGCAGCCGGGGGCTTTGAGTACTTGTATGTCGCCATCGACAAGTTCACAAAGTGGCCGGAAGCAGAGCCGGTGAGAAAGGTGACCGCATAGTCAGCAGTCAAGTTCTTCAGGTCGATTGTTTGCCGTTTCGGAATCCCTAACAGGATCATCACCGACAATGGCACACAATTCACCAGCCGCACCTTCATGCAATATGTCCAAGACCTTGGCGCCAAGGTCTGCTTCGCTTCTGTTGCTCACCCAAGGAGCAACGGTCAAGCGGAGAGGGCAAACGCTGAAGTGCTGCGCGGACTCAAGACAAGAACTTTCGACAGGCTGCACAAATGCGGAAGAAACTGGATTGAAGAGTTGCCGGCGGCACTTTGGTCAATCAGGACGACACCAAATCGAGCCACTGGACAGACACCCTTTGCTCTTGTCTATGGAGCAGAGGCACTTCTCCCCACGGAACTCGCATACGGGTCGCCTCGAGTGCTCGCTTACGATGAGCTCGAGCAAGAGCAGCTGCGGCAAGATGACGCACTGCTCCTTGAGGAGGACCGTCTTCAGGCTGCTGTACGAGCTGCTCGATACCAGCAAGCTTCGCGCCGCTACCATAGCCGCAAAGTTAAAGCCAGAAGTCTCGAGGAAGGCGACCTTGTTCTTCGGCGCGTTCAGTCCGCCAAGAATTCCAACAAGTTAACGCCGAAGTGGGAAGGCCCTTATCGGGTGAGACAAGTCACAAGGCCCGGCGCTGTCCGCCTTGAGACCGAAGAGGGCTTACCGGTGAGCAATTCCTGGAACATTGAGCACCTTCGCAAGTTTTACCCATAAGGCGCGGCTGCCGTGATCCGCTCCGGCAACCACCTTTTGTACAAGTCTTGCCGCTGTTGCATGTAAACCTTTGTACAAAGCCAGGCGCAGACCCCGTGCATCAGTAAAAATTATGTGCCTCGCACAACTTGTCGTTTCATGCCTTTTCGTTTTTGTTGCATATATTATCTGACACTTTGTGCAGCATGCACCTCCGGTAAGCAATAACGAGCCGCAAGGCTCCATATCTATGTTTCCTCCCTTTTTCTTTTCTCTCAAGCAGAAGAAGTTTTCCTCGCGCACAAGTTTGCCGGGGGGAAGGAGACAATGGTATGGACCAAGTGCCGTTCAAGAAAGCCTTGCCTTGCCGGGAAGCAAACGACACGAAAGCTAAGTCGCCAAGATTTGAGCAATCAAATTTTTAAAATTTTAAAGTTATCTTCCTCGAACGACCGCGCTTTGTATGGAAAACCTGTGCGCGGAGGAACCAACTTGTGGCTAGCCGCGCCCTTACCTTGTTTCGAGCACGCTCAACGGCTTAAGTGTGCTGCGACAAGTGTCGCGCCCTTACTTCGTTTTCGAGTTCGCTCAACAATCTAAGTGTGCTGCGGCTAGCTGCGACAAGGTTTCTTGTCGGCAACGGCATTGCCAGCAGGCTGCTGAAGTTCCGCACTCAGCGCTCGCGGCAAGGGTCCCTACGCCGGCAAGTTCCCTAAAAGCGTAGGGTAAAAGCATACAAAGCAAAGAAGTCAAGTAAAGGAAATGACATTGCTTTAGCTACCCAAAATAGAGTTATATTACAAAGCAACTTGTCGCAGCACTAAAAGACTATTGTTCATAACATGGTTGGCAGCGACAAAGGAAGCAGAAAGGAAAACAGCCTAGTCTGCGCGGTCGCCCTCGACTCTCTTGATCTTGCCCACCTTGGCCACGATAGGTGCGACAAGGGCCTTGAGCGTCTCCTCGTCGGCGTCGGGCGGCAAGGTCCTGAGGACGTTGTTGAGGTTGAGTCCCGGGTTGCGGAAGACTATCTTCATCAGCACTTTCTCCAAGACGCCCGTGCAGAGCCTGCGCACCTCGTTCGCCAGCTGCGTGGGGATCCTTTCCCGGAGCTGCTGAAGGGCCGGCGCCACTCCCCTGAAGAACAAGCTCAGCTTGGCGCTGTGAGGGAGATTCTTGTTGGTGGAGTACCCGAGGTGCTCCGTCCCCAGCCCCGCCAACTCCTTGTCAATATCGGCAGCGGCGGCAACAAGCCCCTCGGTCCAGTGCTCCACCGTCAGCCTGAAGTTGTTTTGGGAGAGGGCGGCGCTATCCAATAGTGCCCTCTCAGCCCTGAGGTCCTCCTTCAGCTTCGTCTCCCGATCTCTGGCGCCGTCAAGCGATGTGGTGAGGGTGGAAAGTTTCAACTTCAGATCGGTAATGGAGTCCTTGGCGACGGCGAGCTCCTTGCCCTTGTCGGAAAGGCGGACCTGCAGCTCGGAGTGGCTGTGGGCGTCCTTCTCCCTCTCTGACACAAGTGCGGCAACCTTCTCTTCGCTCGTCTTCAAGTGGACCTCCAGTTGTGCCACCCTCGCCTCCAAGTCTCTCTTGGCGGTCTCAGCGGCTGCAGCGGCGTCCTTCGCTTCCTGCAGAGCTCCGCCAAGAGATTGTTCGCGCGCGGAAAGTTCGTCCTCGTGGCTGTCGAGGTCGACCTTCCGCTGGGTCAGTTCACCATCTTGCCGGGACAGCTCCTCGGCGGCGAGCCGTTGCTGCTCCTCCGCTTCGGCCTTCTCCAGAATGAAGGCTTGATGCGCCTCGGCGAGCTGCTCTCGCTCCTCCGCCAAGGATCGGAGAGCCGCTTGGTTGTTGGCTCGGAGCTCTTCGGCGCGTTTCTCCAAGTCGACGCCCGCCTTGGCGGCTAGGGCCTCTCGGAACTCCAGCTTGGCCTGCCGGGCGCGGTACAAGGACAGAAGCCTCCGCAGAAGCCGCTCCTCTTCGGGCTCGCCGCTGCTGCTGGGCGCGTCGACAAACTTCAACACGGCGGAGGCGAGGACTTCCCCGTCGAAGACCTCTCCCTCCGCGGGTGCCCTTGACGTGGACGCCCACGGGAGCTGGATGAAGACTCCGTTGCCGGCCTCCAGGTAGGCGCCTGGCTCGGCCGCGGCGGCAGCAGGATCGGCAGCCGGCGCAGCGTCTGACGCTCCTGCGGCCTCAGGGCCGTCAGTGCGACTGTCGGTCCCCTCCTCAGCTGTCGCGCCAGTAGCTTTGGCTGCCTCTTCGGTGGCGGGCTCGTCGGCACCAGCTGCCTCTTCGGTAGCGGCGGCACTGCCAGTGTTACCGTGCGCGTCCTCCTCGACGGCGGCCTCCGTCTCCATCGGCTCTGGAGCGGACGGGTCTGACAGAAAAGAAAAAAAGAAAGAAGATAGTCAAGCAAATATCCAAAAATAAAAATTCAGAAAGAGAAAAGTCCAAGGATTTTACCTGCGCGGACCTCCTCTTCGATAGGGTTCCTTGCCGGGGAGTCCTCCCTCGGCGGCGTGGTGGTGGCTTCCGCCGGCGGGGGACTGCTGGCGCCTTCCCTTGGCGGAGTACTCGCCCTTGGCGGGGTACTCGCCCTTGGCGGGGTACTCGCCCTTGGCGGAGTACTCGCTCTTGGCGGGGTACTCGCCCTTGGCGGAGTGTCCTCCCTCGTCGGGGAGCTCCTCCTTGGCGGAGTGGTCGAGACGTGCGGCTCGTCGGGAGCGATCTCCTGGCGCTCCTGAGGCTGCTGCTCTGCTTCTACACAAGTCAACAAACAGAACGTTAGCGAAGATAGGAGACCCGCGCGCTCCCGACAAGCGGAAAGTGGACATAGGACTTACGCTCGGGGTTGCGCTGGGGGCTACTCCGAGGAACGGATATCGGGTCCGACGAGCCTGTCATAGGCACGTCCCCGGCTGCTGCTGCGGGCTCGTCCTCGATGACGATTACTAGGACTTTGGCCCTCTTCGCCGCCCTCTGGGCCAGGGTCCTGGAAGAAAAACAAGATCGGAATCAGGCAAAGAAAATTCAAGACAAGAGCAACAAAAATCAAAGGAAACACGAAGTAGCCAGTACTTACTCTTCCTCATCCTTGTCGAAACTGAGCGCGGAGAAATCAAAGTCCGCCTCACGCATCCCGGCGCGAGGAGCTGGAGGAGTAGGCTCCCTCGGCCGCTTGGCGGGAGCAGGGACGGTGGTCTGAGAAGACCCCGCTCCGGTTGTCACCGGGGCACGAGGGGCGGCAGGAGCGTTAGCCCCAGCCCGGGAAGACCCTCCTCCAGCCGCTGCTGAAATGCGAGGCACTCCCTTGGCGGCCTTGCTCGCCGCAGTGGTGCATGTCGGACGGCGCTGAGGCTGCTGGCCCGCCGGCCGCCCCGCCACGTCTGCGGCCTTGCGGAGGCGCCTCCTTGTCTAAGCCGGAGGACCTGCTGGTGGTGGTGAGCTCCCCGAGGACGAAGAAGGGGAGTCGAGGTTCAGCGACCCGCCAGAGTCTTCGGTAGGATCGCTTGATCCAATACCCTGCTCAGCGGGCCCGCTCGACTCTGCGCCTTGCTCGGCGGCCTCGCTTGTCCCGGCAGGTTGCCCGGCAAGCTTTCCCGCTTCAAGGAGCTCTTCCTCCTCGGCAAGACTTACCGCCTCCACCGCGTCCGCCTCTTCCAAAGTGTATCCAAACTCGCCCACGGCCCTGGCTGCAGCTGCCTCCTCCAACCTGGTGGCAATATACGCCATCTCCTGGTCGGTGGTGTCGCGGGTGAGGCCTCTCTTCTCGTCGGGTTTGATTGGCAGCTCCACCAGGTTGTCGAAGAACGTCTGCACGGCTTCGTCAGAAGGCTCCCGCCAAGTGGGTCAATCCCATGGGAGTCACACAACGGCATCGCCGCGCGGATAGCGTTGAGCGACGAATTGTTGCATAACGGAACTACGCCCTGCGGCAGCACGAACCACTCTGGATGGGCGGAGTCGTACTTGAATAGCGCTCGGAGCATTCCGTTGAGCTCCAAGACCGTGAAGTTGTAGTTGAGGCCCGGGCGCAGCCTCATAATGTCCGCCGCGTTATCAAACTCCCATGCAGCCCTCTTCCTCTCCTGCAAGGGAGCGATGCGGCGGCGAAGAAAGTCTGCCCCGACAGCTCCTACGGTGAGCTTGGCTTGCCGGAGGCGAAGAATCCTAGTGGTGGCTATCTTCAGCTTATCGTCCTCAGGGGCCAGGTCACTCCAGTCATTGCCACGCACTACTACAACTTGGCGCTGGGAAGTGAACTGCTGCGGATCGTCCTCCATAATCCAACACCAGTTGGCCCTCCACTCATCCCACTTGCCGCGGAGCTCCCCCGTCAAGTAAGCCTCTTTCTTATGAAGCCTAAAGATCCAAGAGATCCCGCCGGACAGAGGAGACCCAGACTCGACTCGAGGAATGAAGTAATGGCGGAAGAGGGGTACATTGGGGTAAACTCCGACGAAATTTTCGCACAGATGTGCGAAAATGGCCATGGTCAAGACGGCGTTTGGGGTGAAGTCAAGAAGATGAAACCCGTAGGTATTCATGATATCGCAGAAGAACTCCGAGAAGGGCGGGCAGAGTCCGCAATAGAAGAACAGAGCAAAAAAGGCATAGCCGCCCGGGAACATGTCGCAGGCCATGGCGGGGAGTACCTTGGTGCGTGGATGCGCCTTGGTCTCCCTCGACCAGAAGAGATAGAAGGTTTCCTTCAGCTCCTCCGTGCTGAGCTGTGGCGGGAAGACCGCCATCTTCTTCCGCATTTCTGCTAGCCGCAGCGCCTTGGCAGTCTTCGCGGCCTTCGCCTTGTCGCTCTTCGGGGCCATGGCAAGGACGGCGAGGGGAGTCGACGGCGCTGGAGGTGCTGGCGGCGGCGGACGGGGACGGAGCGCTGCTCTCTTTTGATCTTCGGGAGGAGGGGAGCGGCGGGGGTTTCTGGAGGTTGAAGAAGCAACGGGCAAATGGAAAGAACTGCCCCTGTTTTCCCTGCTTTTAGGGGGAGGAGGGGACGTTCCTCATTTTCCCCATTAAAGAAACAAGCCACAATCTCTCCCACGACGCCGGGATTGACGCGTGCCGTTAGGGAGGGGCGCGGTGGATACGGAGTGGGATACGGCGCGTCGTGGGCCGCGTGTGCCCGTGCACTGTTTTGGGCCTGGCCCAACAGCGCTCGGCACCGTGTGTGGCCCAGGCCCGGGGGCTCCTGTCGGTGTACTAAAGTAGGGGTACCTTAGTATCTCGAACTTGTGCACGGGCAGTCGCAGCGTCCCGTGGCAGGGCTTGCCGCGCGTCCGCCAAGGCCCACTGTGTTTCCTTTAGAGCCATTCAAGAACAAAGTATTAAAGTTAAAGAGACAAGGCCCCGGCAAGAGGAGCTTGCCGGGAAGGCCACCCCAGGCTCAAGACCACTTCTTTAGCACATGATCCTGGCAAGAGGAGCTTGCCGGGAAGGCCAAACGTGGCATTTCATGAAACTTGCCGTGACGCGCCGCGCGCCCCGGCAAGGCCCGGAGAGAGACAAGCTCAAGGGCGCGGCAAGATGGCGGCCGCGGCAAGGCGCTTGCCGTGGCAGACTTCCACTAGGTACCCGCGCTCCAACGCATCCGCCCACGCGTTGCCCTGGGGTCCTTCCAGGCGCACGTGGCGGAAGGCTGTGCAGCCTGGGGTACACGGTGGCAAGATGCGATGACGAGGCTACCGTCGTGGCGAACGGAGACGCCCTGACGGACACTTTTTGCACTGTTTAGGGCGACGGCGACGGGCATTTAATGCCTTTGTCCCCTGACGTCAGAGTTAGGTATAGAGCATTATGCATACACTGTTCCAACTACCACCGCTTTTACGTTTTTACCCTCGACTGCATTGCCACCTGTCGGTGACCCCTTTTTGACCTATAAAAGGAGGCCCATGCGCAACGTAGAAGGGGTTCGGACCATCGATCACTCTCACGCTCGGTGCTGCTAGCGATCAACACTGTAGTTCTTCTCGCTCCCGAGCCAAGAACACAATACAAACCAAGGCAGGAGTAGGGTTTTACGCCTCCGCGCGGCCCGAACCTGGGTAAACTGCTCGCGTGCACGCCTCGATCCGCTCTTTGTGCATCCTCCGCCCCCTTGCCGTACCGAAAAGGGGCTCTGGCCCATAGGTGTTCGTGGGCGATCAGTTTCCCCGACAGTCGGACTCGGGCGCCCTGGTTGAGGGATCGAGCAAGTGAAGGAAGACAGAGCGATGGGGAAGGAAGAGATCGAGCGGAGGAAGGAAGAAATCGAGCGGGTCCTGGCGGCGGTCGGTGGGAGCGAGAGGAGTGGGAGAGGACGAGAGGAAAGGCTCGGTGGGCTAGGGTTAGGTAGGAAACGGGATGCGGTGTGATGGGCCCTAGAGGCCAGCAGCTGTGGCTGGGCCTGGGAGGCTGGCCCAGCTGGCAGCTACTCTCCCTCTCTCTTTTAATTTCCTTTAACAGAAAAAAGAAGAAAGATGGAAAAAGAAAGGGAGGCTTAGGGAAAGATTTTTCACAAGCGGGTAATTTTCTCGGACTCATAAAAATGAGCCCTAACCAGGAAAACAGAAGTGGCAAGATTGCAAGATTAAATTCAAACTCATTTGAAATAAATTCAAATAGTTTGAACTAGGACTAGATTTCAGAAGTGTCCAAAAATGTTCGAATTTTTGGAGGAGCCTCAATAAAACGGACAAGAATTATAGACAAGGTTTTGACGGTGAAACTTGAAGTAGAAAAGGCATGGGGAATATATGCAAGTGTGTTTGGGTTAATTCCAAACAAATGGAATATTTATTTATAATAGCTCCATAATATTAGGAGGATATGTTATAAAGAGAAGTCACTCTTCCCTCAATTTAAATAGATCAAAAGATCTATGCCATTTATTTAGTTGAGATGCAAAGATTAATGACATGATGGCATGATGACATGATGCAATGCAAAATAAAATGAATCAAGCAAATAAAACACACGGCGAAACCCGGAACATCTGGAATCTTCTGGGACGTCGGTCTTCGGGCGTCACAACTCTCCCACACTGACAGAGGATCTCGACCCGAGATCCTGGAGATGGCACCAGATAGAAACGAAAAAGAAGAGGTAAAACAAAGTTGCTTCTTTGACAGACGAGTGAAACCACGAACCTTGATAGGTTAAACAATCTTGAAAGAAAGAATACAACGGAGATGAACGAAGTTAAGAGCACTCCGGTCAAATGAGGAACAAGGAACATTACGAGAACCTTGTAGGTTGAAAGACATGAAACAAGAGCTTACGAACCAAAAGAATATGAAACTGCAACGGTATAGCCAAGGAATAAGAATGACAGAATTCAGACAACACTCTGACTGAAAATGTAAGGAATTGAACACGAACTTGCCAAGTTGGGATGATACTTGATGAAATCAACAACATACAGCCTCCGGACCATTGAAAGAATGGCACAAGGGGTAAGGAAGGCTTCAGACAGCACTCCGGTTGAAAAGAGAGGCAAAACTTGATAAGATGAGAGAATTAGAATGGAGAATACAATACTCTGGTTGAATGGATAAGCAAAGGAAAGAACATGATCTTGAGAAAAACAAGATTACGGTTCGAAGAGAGCAATATGACAAAGCCTTCGGAATGAATATGGAGTGAAAGATCGAAGAAGAAGAACATCTTCGACTAGAAATGATTTTGAAAGCATCATTATGAAGAAGGGTTGAATGAGGTTGATGGAAAAATCAACAACGAAAACGAATAGGCTTGATGTGGGCTTATGGAAAACATATCAAAATTAAGAGGTGACAACCAGCCATTGACGAAAACATTTGATTGGATTGAGATCAACAAGGAGGAAACTGGGTCATTTATAAGCACCATAAATAGCAACAATCCTTAGGGAAAGCTTTAGGTGAAATACAACCCAAGATAACTCCAACGAAGAAAATGACGGGATTAAATATCTCATTCCTGACAACTTGTGAATCAAGAAACCTGAAGGGAAATTGTCAAGAATGGCATAACACCGTCTGAAAAGATAATGTAGCAAGGATTGCAATTGGAATGCATGATGAAGAATGCTTGAGCTCCAACAAGAATCTTGATGAAGACTTCGAGGATGAATTAAATGATGATGAACCACCATGAAGAACTCCGGTAATGAAAGCATGAGAAGTGAAAGATGAAAAGAATAAGATTCAAGGCCTGCGATGAATTAGATGGAGGTTTGGAATGGTATAATTGAAATAACTTGGAGCTTCGGAAAACAAGATGAACAACTTAGAACAAAGGATATGATATGATGAACAAGCTCCGAAAAAAAAGATTAATCACTTCGAGGAAATAAGAATAAGATTTACTCTATGCTTATCCTTCATCAAATTAAATTGATGACAAGCAAACGTATTTGGCCTACTACTTATTCTTCTTACCCAGAATTCAAGAGAGATCTCGCACAAACTTGGGTAAATCTTCAACGAACCACCGGTAGGATTATGAAAAGAACAAATGAATTAATACGATAACAAGGAAGAGAAATCTTGGATGAACCGCCGTAAGAATTGGAAACGGGTGATGAAAGAGAATAATCACCGGGAAGAATAAGCACTTGAGGAAAATTTACAAGAGAACGAAGAGATCGCGAACCGATTAAAGAATACTTGACAAAGCACCGGTAGAATATGGAGACGAACGAAGAGGCATCAATGAAGAATATTTGGAGGACGAAGTTGCAAACTGAGAACGAAGAAATTTTCTGAAATGATGGCCTTCGGAGGAACACAAAGAGAATAATTCATGAAATGCTTCGGATGGGTATAAAAAGAATTCCTCACAAACGGAACAATAATGAGGATGGCATGAAGCTAGAATCACGAATCTTCAAGAGAACTGGCCAAGATTTAAGAGAAACTCTTCTTCGGTCTTCACATGTTGAGACTGAAGACGAGAAATGCCATGAAGAATTTCAAGATACTCCGGCGAATGACAAGAGGAAGGTAGAGCTAAAGATGGAAATAATTGGAAACAATCTTGGAGAAGGCATGTGACCGATGGAATCATTCTTATGTCACACTTTGAAAAGAATTTGAGTATAACTCCGAAAGAATTGGAAGAGTCTCGTAAGATCCTGGGAAAGGACCTGTGGGTTAGGGCCCACTCAAAAGAAAACACCGTTGAAAAAGATTGCTTAAGAGATATTGCACCGGTTGAATTAAATGGCTTGGATGAGATAACAATCTCAAAATAGCTTGAACGGATCATGAATTGAAACACGAATCTTCCGAGCTATCTCGAACACTCCGGATAAGAATAAAGAGATGTGAAGAAATAAGAGAGCCTTCGAATAAGAAATTCAACATGGTAAAACATGTGAAACAAAAAGGAAGAGATATGATCATGACCGAAGCTTGAATTTAATCCACCGGAGAAGAAACGAGAACGGAGAATGATGAACTTGAAGCTCTCGAGTATCTTCACGATAAATCACCGGATAAGAACATTGAAGGAAAAGAATGAAGAAATATCACATGAATAAAATGGATAATTCATTCTAGAATTTCTGACTCCTCGAATAAGAAGGGAGGGAGGGCGGGGAAAAGAAAGACAATTTGGGATGAATGAAACAGACAAATCGTTGAATTTCTCAACGGCGTCCGTATGGAATAACTTGAAGAGATGGCACCCCGGTTGAAAAGGATTAACATGAAGATCTCGATGGTCAAGAAGAATTAGCATTCCCATAGAAATATGAGAACACCGATTAGGAAGGTATGGAATCAACACTTGACATCGAAGCAACTTGAATACCAGAATCAAATCAAAACAACGGATAGATATGTTGCAACATAATCTTCACAATATCATTCGAATAGAGAATTGAACGAATGAATTCCGTAGGTACATCAACTTGTCGAGAAGCCACTTGGGAGAACAAAAGGTAAATAAAAAGCAACAAGGAGCAGATAGAACAAATACAAGATAGAAGCTTCATTCGACATATTCGTGCTGAAAGCTCATGGAACGTGTTACAAAAGGGTTTTGCAATCCCCGGATCAGCATAGCCAAGGACCCTTTAAGATGCAACTCCCGATTGGAACAACGCCCATAAAACCACTTCACTCAATGTTGAACCCCGAACTCCATATCATGCATTCGTTGGAAGAATGCCTACGAACTACTAGAAGAACCCTCCTATTAATTTCCAAAAGTTTCCAGTTATGCAATCAGGTGTTGGGGATACAGGGGAAGCATCGCGCACTCAACTCTAATCCTACATCCAGCTGTATCCATCCTTCAACGCATAACCAGTTATTTCCGAAAACCGTTTACCTCGGACCTTCGAAACGCATCTGTTATACAAGCTATGGCAATACTCCCGAACTATCTCCCCAGTACTGGGTGATGTCGGGGTTATCTTGCCACTAACCGCATAGGAGAGTTTTCGATGTCGGCCGTCTTAAGTATTCCAGAACTGCTGCGATATATTTGTGACAACAACACCTCAGAGCTCAACTCCCCGGGACACTGCCACAACCCCTAATGACAGGAGGCATCGAGAACAATGTTCTCGTCACAAAGACATCGGAACAATCCAAACAATACTCGCTTGATCCTAAAAGAAAATTTGGTGAATTTTGGGAGTAGAAGAGACAAGAGTAATCGTCGGGAGTCCTCACCAGAGTGAAAAGAGATGAGGAGCAAAAAGAAATCCTACTCTTCGATATATATATATATAGGACTCAAAACATTTTCATGTGTGTGCCTAGACTCAACCGTCAACGATTCGATCAATCAGTGGGGGCTCCTAGGTCGGAGAAGGCTCTAAATACCAACTTGTAATGCCCAGGATGGGACTATACCTCCTACGTGTCGAGGCACGACTTCAAGGTATAAGCCCATTCTGGAATGATCTCAAGTTTGGTATCTTTGCATGACTCATGTAAAAATAGGGATGAAATTGCAAAAGGATAGTTGGCTTACACTCGCCACGTCACACAATACATTACATAAGCATAACATCACCAAAACATCACAACCCGACTATGGGCGAAGATCCAAAAGAAAGATACCAAAAACATAAAGCCACGGGTCTGAATCGCCCCTAGTAGAAATCACTACTGATCGTCGAAACACGTCACATACATACGGCCAATTTCTTCATCGAGCTCCCAGTGAAGTACTTGAAGCAGCTCCTGCATCATTCTCGGCTGAACCTGCATCTGGTGTTGTAGTATCTGTGAGCCACGAGGACTCAGCAATCCCATAACCATGGGTATCAAGACTAGCAAAGCTTTATGGGTAGGAAGAGGTAAAGTGGTGAGGTTGCAGCAGCGGCTAAGAATAATATGGTGGCTAACTTACGAGTACAGGAATAAGATGAGCATCTACGCAAACGGTCGCAAACTAGTAATGATCACTAAAGATCCTGAACTACCTACGAGTCATACATAACCCCACCGTGTTCTCTTCTCAAAGTGAAAAGAGACAGTCACGGTTACTCACATAGTTGTGTGTTTTACTTCGAATCCTCTATCAAGTTTTCTACAACCGGACATTAACAAATTCCAATCTGCCACATAACCGCGGGCACGGCTTTCGAAAGATCATAACCCTGCAGGGGTGTCCCAACTTAGCCCATCACAAGCTCTCACGATCATCTGAAGTGATAAATATAATATTATCACCCCTTATCTTAGGGAAATCCGATCAAGCTCGGAAACCCGGTGCACAAGACATTTCGACAATGGTAAAACAAGTCCAGCAAGACCTCCCGGCGTGCCGACACCCTGATAGTAGCCGCGCGTATCTCGTCTCAGGCCACGTCTGGATGAGCTATGGTTACAGCGACCAGATACCCCAAGTTTCCAAGGGGCGGCGCCGCAAGCTGCTCTATTTGGGACCAACACCATCAGCACTGGCCCCCCTGCTATGTAGAAAAGAATCCCCGGGTACGCGACCCCCTATGCAATTTTAATTAATTAATTAAGTTGTTATTATGAGGCAAATTAAAACCAATGTTGGGCCTTGCTGGAGGAGTTTTATTCAAAGACGAAGTGTCAAGGGGTCCCCATATACCCAACCGTGTAAGGAACGCAAAATCAAGGAACATAATGCCGGTTTATCGGCGCCTAAGGTGGCATGAGTGGAACAAAACACCGAGCAAAAGGCCAAGCCTTCCACCCATGCCCAGTATATAGGTGTTTTAATAATAATAATAATAATAATAGATATTGTGATATTCCAACAACAAGTTCCCTCCTGGAACGATCTTCATCTTCACCTGCAACTAACAACGCTATAAGAGGGGCTGAGCAAGCGGGTAACATAGCCAAACAATGGTTTTTCTAGGAAGGTTTCAAAGGTTAGAGGTTTCATGGCAACAAGGAGAGGGGCTGACAATAAAGATAGGTAGCGCGACATATAACGATAGCATCGAGACACTAAGCATGGCAATGATAGAAAAGGTATCCAAGGTTACGGTCATCTTGCCTGAGATTCCGCAAGGAAGAATAACGGATCCGTGAAGAAGACGAAGAAGAAGACTTGAAGAAGAACCACGAGAAGTCGAACGAATCCTCACGATCGCAACGGAACAAGCACTAACAAGAAGAAGCAAGCAATACGGTAAACAGACAACACGAGACACGACAATATGCTCAACCAAGTATGATGCAAGACAGTTCTATATAGGATGCACTACAAGTCTATACAGGAAGCAATACATGGCAAGGTAGGAAGCACAGAAAACAACACAAGTCTATATGATGCAATACATGGAAAGGTATGATGCATGACAAGTCTATACAGGAAGTAATACATGGCAAGGTAGGAAGCACAGAAAAACAACACAAGTCTATATGATGCAATACATGGCAAGGTATGATGCATGAGAAGTCTATACAGGAAGCAATACATGGCAAGGTAGGAAGCACAGAAAAACAACACAAGTCAACAAGTTTAAATGAGGCCGGAAACTACAACAACAATTCCGGAAAATCCCCATATGCATGTTTAGCAATTTTAAGCAAACAACAATTCACACATTTTAATGTTGTTAACATGATGCGGATGACATGATCAAGTTTTAAGCAATTTTTAGTAAAAGTTAACATAAGAGATAAGAAGCATTTGTCACCGTGGTGGAAAGAAAGGGTGCCACGGCGACGAATCCGAAAATGATGCCACGCAACATATCGGTTCCGGTAACTCATGGAGAGATCGGTGCAAAAGAAAGGTGGCGTGAGCGAGAATGCAAAGACGGTGGGGTGCTCCCGGTTACCCGGTTCCCACTTGACAATGACAGGGCAAACAAGGGTCACAACGGACATGATGCAAACATTCGATACATCTCATACAACACAACAAGCATTCGTTCACCACATCGGCATTCGACTCGGGGTATACCTTCGGAGCGTGCTTTTTGGAGGGGTTCGAGTCGTCGAGGGACGTAGTGGAAGTAGTCGTACACGTTTTCGTTTCGGAGAGGAAAGTAGTCGTTCTCGCGGCGGTAGTGGAGGTAGACGTTCTCGTTTCGTAGATGTACTTAACGGTTCTGAGTGCTCCGGCCATCGTGGTACTTGGCACAATGGTCGTCGTGGTACTTGGGGTCTCGGGTCTTGGCGACGGTGGTTGTACATGGCGAGGAACTTGACGCATCATCTTGTAGTCATACACGAGGTCGTCGTGGTACTTGCATCTATGTAGTCGAACTTGGCGAAAACAACAGCCGCAACAAAACAGCCGCAACAAAACGACGACAACACGGCAGTCATCGAGTCCGGTAGGTCAAAGAGGCCTGATTATGCAAGCTTGTGGCCGAGTCCATGCCTCCAGCAGGTCGGTGGCGGTCTTGGGTCACCGGAGGGGCGCGGTGACGAGGTTGGGGGTTGCCGGCGCGGCTGGAGAGCGCGAGCCGTCGTGGAGGAAGGAGAAGGACGGCTGGCGCTGTCGCGGGGCGGAGCAAGCAGGGTCCAGGTGAGGCTGGAGAGCTCGGGGCGCGGTGGATCTGCGGCAGAGGCCGGCGACGAGGCACGTGATGGGAGGAGGCGCGGCGGCGCCCCATACGGAGCGGCGGAGGCAAGCTCTTGGACGGCAGCGATTCGACACCGAGCAGGCAGGCGCCATGGACCACGGCGGCAACGTGCTTGAGGCCGACGATGGATGCTCTGATCCGATGAGGAGGGAGGCCGCGGGCGCGTCCACGCAGAGCGGGGGCTGCCTGGGTTGGCCGCCTGGCCGGCCTCGGGCGACGAGGCCATGGAGCACGGCACGAGCGAAGGAGCTCCCCTCCCTGGCTCGAAGAGGAGAGGTCGGGCGGAGGGTCGGACTCGGGCGCCCTGGTTGAGGGATCGAGCAGGGGAAGGAAGAGAGAGCGATGGGGAAGGAAGAGATCGAACGGGGGAAGGAAGAGATCGAGCGGGTCCTGGCGGCGGTCGGTGGGAGCGAGAGGAGTGGGAGAGGACGAGAGGAGAGGCTCGATGGGCTAGGGTTAGGAGGGAAACGGGCTGCGGTGTGATGGGCCCTAGAGCCCGGCAGCTGTGGCTGGGCCTGGGAGGCCGGCCCAGCTGGCAGCTGCTCTCCCTCTCTCTTTTAATTTCCTTTAATAGAAAAAAGAAGAAAGATGGAAAAAGAAAGGGAGGCTTAGGGAAAGATTTTTTGCAAGCGGGTAATTTTCCCGGACTCATAAAAATGAGCCCTAATCAGGAAAACAGAAGTGGCAAGATTGCAAGATTATATTCAAACTCATTTGAATTAAATTCAAATAGTTTGAACTAGGACTTGGTTTCAGAAGTGTCCAAAAATGTTCGAATTTTTGGAGGAGCCTCAATAAAACGGACAAGAATTATAGACAAGGTTTTGACAGTGAAACTTGAAGTAGAAAAGGCATGGGGAATATATGCAAGTGTGTTTGGGTTAATTCCAAACAAATGGAATATTTATTTATAATAGCTCCATAATATTAGGAGGATATGTTATAAAGAGAAGTCACTCTTCCCTCAATTTAAATAGATCAAAAGATCTATGCCATTTATTTAGTCGAGATGCAAAGATTAATGACATGATGGCACGATGACATGATGCAATGCAAAATAAAATGAATCAAGCAAATAAAACACACGGCGAAACCCGGAACATCTGGAATCTTCTGGGACGTCGGTCTTCGGGCATCACATTAACCAAACCCAGGCCAAGCTTCTCGCATAAGATACCCACACAGAGGGCCGACACCTTTGGTAGTCGGTGCCCAACCTATCAGTCTAGCCTGTCGATCAACAGCCAGTGACCGACGCCTAAACAGTTCCCTTCGCAAGCGTGCGAAGGAAGACTCCGTCCTTTCCTATAAATAGGGCACGCTAGCCCCCAACCCAACATAGCCTCTACCTCAGACCGAGCTATAATGCCAGGACCCATCGTTCACAATGAAACCACAGCAGCCAACCTTGGAGGTTTTGTAACCGTGCTCGCAAACCTCACCCATCGTGCCTTTGCGTTAGAAGAGCCCCCAGAATATGTTGTGTACCAAGACTCCATGGGCGGTGAAAGCCATCAATTCTGGGACACTATACACATCTACGGCAGGGGTCTGTCACCAGAACGCCCCTACAGGTTCACTGGAAGGACAACTTCCTTTGAGCCGCAAGCTATCCAACTAGCTGCTCGAGAAGCTATAGTTCAACTCCGGTACCTGTCGCCCAGAGTTAACAGTCGCTCATTCTACTACTACCCCAGTCGCAACGGGTATGGTAGGCCTCCCCGAGTTGCGAACGGAGACCACGAGACGGATCCTGCATTACTGCACCTGGTACGCTATGTCACAGTGCTAGAGGAACTGTTCGATCAAATCACTCTTGATCTGATCGCAGCTCGTGGGGAACTGCTTCATCGAGCCCCAGCAAGAGGAAGAGACGAGTCCGGCACCGACAACCCAGTCGTGTTGTATCCCCAAGGCCTGACGCGGTCATTGACCAGAATGCCTTGGTATCTCCAGAGGTGATGCGTCGCCTGTTTGGCACACGCTCCAACGGGACCGTAGCCAATAATCCCCGCGAGGGTCATCATCACTGCCCCGACCCTGCACCCCCTCAGCCACCTCCAGCCAACACCAACGATGAAGCTCTTGGAGAAGCTTCAGCATCCACAAGGCAAGGCCGCTTGGATATAAACGAGGTTGATTAAATCACCCGGGTAGTGCCAAGCTTTATCATGTCCACACCTCGTAGTGATGTAACCTGTATGCCGATATGTATATACAGTACCGTTGCGCTGTTGTAGCACCCGTGCATAGTCCTGACAGTGTGCGATTGCATTCGTCCTTTTCCAAGCGTAACTTCCAGAGCACCTCACCGACAACCCCTACAGTAAAATCGTCATTTTTTTCGAGACGTGAGTACATGTAGTATTGACCCCGACTCCATAAAGCGAAACCAACAATATAGCTGCCTCTCACCCTGATTCGGTAGACCAGCCCAGTTGCTATATAAGAGGCCACACCGTGACCTTGCCAAGCATCCCTCACCTGGTGCCCTCCCCTCACAGCCATTTCCCTCACCATGACGATCCCTAGTATTTATCTGAGAACCCCAGAGGCATCCCCAGGTAGTTTCGTGAAGATATTGTGGGATTTTACCTGCAGTACCATGAGTGCTACCCGTCCACCCCAGTATGAGCTGCTCAAATCGAGAATCACGCCATCCACCTCGAAATATTGGGCAGTGGTACACTTCCCACCCGCAAACCCAAACCAAGATCCTACCGAAGTTTCCTTCATGGGGAAATCCATGCCAACTCCCCAGATGGCCATAGAGGCTGCCGCTTGTGAAGCGCTTGCCCACCTTCGATTCGCGGTGCCCTATGCCAGCGAACGAGGGTATTATTACTTTCCAAGCCGCGCAGCACCCGGAGAAGCAGCATCTTTTCCTGGTGGGCGAATTGAGAGAGACCCAGTACTAGCCAACCTTACACAGTATGTCATCACGCAAGAGCGTCTGACCCAGCGGATAATGGGTTATCTCCAGAGCCTCGCCGATTTAAATCCTCGGGTCGCCATCGGCAGACCATTGAGGCCCGGGCAGGAGAAGCACATCCATCGACTAGTCAACCCAGTCCCACCAATAGAAGAAGAGTGTCCCCCACCACCAGAGACCTTTTCCCAGGACCCTGTTCATTTACCGTTTATATTTTAGACGTAACTGCTATGTGGTTATACCTGTATCTTTCTATGAGAACTGTGTGTCGTATCGTGTGTTAATAAATCTTCCCTGAGTTGTTGCAACATGTCCATCTGCATAACGTAGATATTTTTACTTCATCGCGCAACACCACAACAACAGTAATACAACTCCGGCCACACCACCCGGTGCACTAAGTTGCTATTCCTCATGCACCGGCTTCATATAATTAACCACCTCTCCAGCGCACTACAGTCTCTTGATGAGAGACCCATGGAGTTTATTCAAACACTAATTGTCTACCGCACACTAATCACTGTCAGCAACCGACACCTAATCCTCGTGATCGCCACCGCCTCGAAGAGCTAGCACTCGAGCCACAGCATCATGACGATCATCAAGGATCATCGCGCACAAGAGCACGGATACCCCCAGCAATGCCGCCAACCCCACGCACACTAAGATCATGCACCAGTCCGGCATCACCTCCGCCATTAGAGCCTCGACTCGAGCTCCTGCAAACATAAATGGAGGAGAGGGAAGAAAGGAGAAGAAAAGAGGCCAGGTGTAAGGAGGAAGAAGTAGCACATCAGTCGTTTTATAGCTCGAGATCGGTGTACGGTGGGCGGAGTCCACCAGCGCCGCTCGTCGCTCGACCGCCGGTGTTCGGGGGCAAATCCGCAAGCAGTGCCGACAGCACGCTGGCCCACGAGGTGAGTGTACACTGCACCGGCACCTAGCACGCCGCGCACTACGGCAGTACGGCCTAGATGCACTACGAGCTAGCCGTCGTCGATGGAGAAAGTGCGGGAAAGCCCGCGGGAGAGAGGAGAAGAGAGAACCGAAGGTAGAAGAAGAGGCTGACAGTGGGTCCAGGCCCCACCTGTCAGCCAATGAGAGCATTGTGCTCTCGGGTGCAACCAGCGTATTTGTAAATTTGGAAAATACCATTTCTAAATTTACTATAACCCAAAGTAGAAATATCTCGTTTCCACGACCGTAGATTTTTCTATGCCGCACCAGTGTTTAACACTCCAGTTTACGCCACTGTTTACATATGCACTGTAGTGGCATTTATTTACATTATTAGAGCGGTAAAACTTTGGTAGTAACTTTTTGTGGCAGTAGAAGATCTTATAGCAGCCCTTAACCAATCTCGAGGACGAGATTTTTCTTAAGGGGGGTAGTGTTGTAACACCCCAAAGTTTAACCATGTTTTAATAATTAAAATTTTGCCAGGTAATTAAAAAATTTCATTTTTGTTGGATGTTCCTTTAGATTTCAGGACCATCCCTTCACTTGTATGTTGGAGTTTTTACCTCAAGTAAAAAACCTTCCAGCTAATGTTAGACTCTCTTATTCACTCTTCAAAACTTTTCTTATATCAGTAGAATTAATTATGTAATTGTCTCCCTAATTTTTCTTCTCTCTAAAAGTGTTTTCCCTTAGTTTTAGGGTCCCTTTTGAACTGCAACCACATGATTAATTTATCTAAAATTCCAACCAAAAATTGGAGATGTCTTGTGATGTTGTTAGATCACTTTTATGCAAGAATATATTTATTTCTTTTAATATTTTTAGCTCCACACCATGATTTCCAATCTGGTCCAGTGGGCAAAATTGCACTGTAACCCTAGTTTATTTTGCTCTAGTGCCCTTGAGCTTCCTCATGCTTATAGCCCTTCTTGCAAAACCCTTAAGTCCAGAAGAGAGGGCCCATTGGGATATTTTTGGTTCATGAATCAATGCCCTGCATTTTCTGTCCAGAACTGAAGGTTTGCAAAACTTGCACTAACAAGTTTCTGGTTTTGCCCAACTAGCCTTGCCATCATTTCTTTCACCTAAGGAGGCTATGATCTGGAGAGTTTAGCCACCAGTGGAGATGCCCCTATGCCTGTAGCATTCTGTCGAGCACCTTGTGTGCATGGCAAGTGTTGGCATAGTTTTTAGTTCACATTGTGGACTCGAACCCCTGACCTAGCAGCCATGTCCACTAACCTCCTAGCTGCCTCTAACTTAAGTCTACTGATTTGCTTTGGCATCCAAGCAGGTTTGGCCACCCTGGCTTTTCGTCGAGCACCTGCCGTGCGTGCACGGTGCGCGGCTAGAGCACGCTTTTTGCACATGCCGCGCCCGAGCCGCCATGCCCTGGCCTGTCTCCCCCGAAGCCTATCCAAACCGCTGCAGCCTGCCGCATAGAGCCAAGCTTCTACCCGCACCCCCTCACAGGCGCCACAGCACCTCGCCACGTCTCCGGCAAGCCAGGAGCTAGTCGCCACCGCCGCCTGCTATGGTCGGC
>LR738713.1:584490974-584539345 GCA_902687465.1 Secale cereale
CATTTCGTTATTTACTTTTCTTTATAAGCCCTTTATGTGATGTCGCTCAGACGTCCGACTGTGGCAATTTGTTATTTACTTTCCTTTATAAGCCCTTTATGTGATGTCGCTCAGACGTCCGACTGTGGCATTTCGTTATTTACTTTTCTTTATAAGCCCTTTATGAGATGTCGCTCAGACGTCCGACTGTGGCATTCTTGTCTTTTATTTTTCCCATAAGCCCTTTCTGTGGTGTCGCTCAGACGCCCGACTGTGGCATGCTTGTTATTTATTTTGTTACTACTCTCTGATTGCATATGCCTTTTTACACGGATGCCCTGCTTGCAATTATAGACTATCATATCATTATTATCATAGTGATCATAAATCATCCTCGAGCATGTTTATGTCTCACCCATATTCATAATGTTTGCGAGTACATTCAAAGTACTCACTGGCTTGTCCCTAGCTATTGTCTTGGCCAGATTCCTTGCGTGGGAAGGAACGATGCGATGACAGCCCCGGAACCTATGCTAATGGAGATAGCAGTCTTGCGAAGATAGGAGTTATCATGGTCAGCTGTTCCTGTGGGAAATGGAGTCCCATAGTCACCAATGATCCACAAACCGTTCCGCCATCAGCCACTAGAAACCTTGTGTTGTACTCACAGGACAGAATGATCTTGTACTACATATTGTGTACTTTGCTTGGAGTTTCTGTAACAAGTTGGTGCCTCATCAGCTAACAGTAATCCTGGGGCTGGTGAGCACAAGGGCCGCTTTTGGGAAATTAATATCCCGAAAATCCGGTCCTGACAACAGAACACACAGCGAGGGGAGCCAGCACCTGGCCACGAGGGTCCAGGGCGCGCCCCTGCCTCGTGGGCCCCACGTGGCCCCCTCCACTTATTCCTGCACCCACACTCTTCTTCCTCCCAAAAAATCACCAATCAGCTCAAACCCGAGTTCTAGCTCATCTTGCTGCCATTTTTTATCTCCTTGCTCAAAGCACCATTCACCAAACTGTTTGGGGAGATTGTTCCTTGGTATGTGACTCCTCCATTGGTCCAATTAGTTTTTATTCTAGTGCTTTATTTATTGCAAATTTTTGCTGCTGTGGTGACCTTGTTCTTGAGCTTGCATGTCAAATTTTCTTGGTCCCAAGTAGTTCTAATGCATGAAATAGTCTCTAGGCACTAGTAGGAGTGGTTGCTATCAATCTTGTTGAGTTTGGTTAACTTTTATTTTGAGTTACTAAAAATTTCAGAAAATTTCAGAAAAATGCATAGGAAAAACTTCCAAGGTGGTTCTTCAAGGAAGCAAGAACCGAGGCTCGCGTTTCGTGAGCCGGACGATGAACTATCGAGGGATGCTGACGTGCGGCCTTGTGAATGGCCGTCGGATGATTTTATGGATCAGGTTGGCATCAAGGACGAATTTTACGCATATGTGCGCAACACTGACCTCGAGGGCTTCATACAAGATAAGTGCCTTCAATACCGTGGATTAACTGATACCTTTGTGAGAAGGTTTAATTTTTCATCTTCATGTAATTCTCGCACTGTCCTGTTTGACCTTTATGATAAATCTTACACCATGGACTTAGAGGATTTTAATGAAGCTTGTAAGCTCCCACAGTGGGGCAGTATGGGTGATCCTCGCAAATCTGAATTTAGAGATTTCCTTGCTAGTATCACAGTGGGGGAATCTAGAGAAATCACACAGGCTACCATAGGGAGCATTCATTTTCCTGCTATTCATTACTTTGCTCTCTTTATTGGTAGATGCATAAATGGTAAAGATGAGGCTTGTCACATGTGTGTCCCAGATCTTAGTGTTCTCAAGAATGACGTACTAGGTGATAGACAATATAACTTGGGAGCCATTGTTGCACGTAGGCTACACCATAATGGTTTGCATGGAGATTTATTTTGTGGGATTTATGCCACTCGCATAGCTCGCCGTCTTGGTGTGCCTGTGCATGAGAATGATGAACCTTTACCACCTGCTCATTTGGATTGCCATGCTATGACTAGTCACCGGTTTATAGAGAGGGATGATCAATCCCTCAAATATCGACTAATCTTTAACAGGCGTCATGCCATCCCTATTGTTCTTCCTGCCCCTACTTTGTTTGAATTTCAGGCAAAAGGGAGATACACTATAACCATGGAGGAGGCAAATGCGTATCATAATATGACGGAAGCAGCCCGCCTTCGAGCTGCATCTCAGCAGGCAGTAGTTGTTGCATCTCAGTACAACCACAACTACGACTTTGGATATCCGTCAGGCCAATACTGGCCATAGACCAACTTAGGCCAAAAGCCTAAGCTTGGGGGAGTACGTGTTTCTCACCGACCTTACATTCATGTTCACACTTATTCTAGTTGTCGGTGCTCACACTCTTTCACTGTACCATCCATGTTTAGTTTATTTTCTTTTTCTTAGTCTTTTTCTTGTGTGTTAGAAAAACCTTAAGAAAAACAAAAAATATTAGTTGTAGCTTCTAGCTAGTTTACTTTCCTTGTACTAGTAATTAAAAGAAAACCCAAAAAGATTTCGCGTTCTTCTTTTGCTTGTTGGGAGCTTTCCCGTGTAAATAGTTTCTTTTCTTTTCTTTGGGGGTCAAGAGTAGAAGATCATGATTAAAATGCTTAGTGGCTCTCATATGCTTTATTGTTGATTTAGCCTTGAGCCGTATTACCTTGTCTTCTCTCTTGTATTAAATTGCTCGCAGATTCCATCTTAGTCCAATGCACGCGCACTATTATTATTATCCACACCGTCGTGCGAGTGAAAGGCAATAAGGATGATATATGATGAACTAATTGATATGAGAAAAGCTGGTATGAACTCGACCTCTTTTGTTTTTGTAAATATGGTAGTTCATCGTTCCTGATTCAGCTTGTTATGAATGAAACATGCTTGCAATGACAATTAGAGATCACAGCTGCTTATGCCATGCTTAATTAGCTAAGAGTTTATAATGGTCTATCTTGCGTGCCAAGAGGATATTAAAATGGTTGTGATGTGGTATGATGGGATGGTATCCTCCTTTGAACGATTCAAGTGGTCTGACTTGGCACATGTTCACGCATGTAGTTGAAACTAGGGATGGCAATGGGTAGGGTATGGGTAGGTACGACACTTTTCTACCCAAACCCATACCCAAATATATTTTCTATACCCACCCACTTCACTACCCATGGGCGCAAATTGGTACCCATGCCCGTACCCATCGGGTATTCTATACCCAATGGGTACCCGGTGGGTACAATATATAGCATTGACATGACAAAAGTAAGATGAAAAAAAGGTCTAAATTCAGGTACCCATCTGGTGGGTACAATATATAACCTTGGTTGGGGATGAATCGACGAGGATTCAGTAACCCGGCTCTTGATTGCTTCATCTTCCAAGGTCAAGGAAAAGCAAAGAAGATAACTACCGTAGGTATACGAGGGGTCTGGGCTGATGGCCATCTATGGGCCTGTAGTCCGTGCGCTAGTTAAGAACTCAAGATAATTGTTTGCTCATATATTATAGGGTTTAATTTATTTAATAAATTTCTGGGTATCTATTCGGTTACCCATGGGTATAATTTCATATCCATACCCTACCCATGCATTTTGCGGGTATGGATACCCATACCCATGGGTATGAAGTGGTAGAAAGTCTCACCCATGCCCACTATTTTCGGGTAGGGTACCCGCGGGTACCCATACCCATGGGCAAAACTGACATCCCTAGTTGAAACAAATCAACATAGCCTCCACGATATTTATGTTCATGGTGATTTATATCCTACTCATGCTTGCATTCATTATTGATTAATTTTAATGCATGTTCATGATCGTTGTTGCTCTCTAGCTGGTCGCTTCCCAGTCTCTTTCTAGCCTCCACATGTACTAAGCGGGAATACTGCTTGTGCATCCACTTCCATACACCCCTAAGTTACTCCATATGAGTCCACCATACCTTCCTATATGCGGTATTTACCTGCCATTCCAAGTAAATTTGTATGTGCCGAACTCTAAACCTTCAAATGAAATTCTATTTTGTATGCTCGAACAACTCATGTATCAACTATGGTTGTCTATATCTTCCATGCTAGGTGGGTTATTCTCACGATGAGTGGACTCCGCTCATCATTCATGAGAAAATGGCTGGTAGCCGGGATGCCCAGTCCCGTGCTCAAATCATAATAATTAAACAAAACTCCCCCAGGGCCGTTGCTTGTTTGGACGGTACCCCATGGATCGGATGGTCGTGGAGTGTGCTTGTTGGTGGTTGGGGGAGTATAAACTTTACCATTCTGTTTGGGAACCGCCTATAATGTGCGTAGCATGGGAGATATCGAGATTCTTGGTTGATATGTTGACAATGAAAGTATACCGCTCAAAATGTTATTCACCTCTATTTAAAAATCGAGCTCTAGCACCTCTACAAATCCCTGCTTCCCTCTGCGAAGTGCCTATCTATTAACTTATATGCAGAGTCATCATCCTCTTATAAAAGAGCACCAGTAGGAGAGCACCTCTGTCATTTGCATGTATTACCGTTAATTTGCATTGAGTATGATCATGACTGGATCTCTTTTACCATGAATTACAATGTCTAGTCAGTCCTTGATCTTTAAAGGTGCTCTGCATTTATGTTTTGCGGTCTCAAAAAGGGCTAGCGAGATACCATCTTGTTATATAATATGCAGATTGTTTTTTGAAAGTGTTGTCATCCGAGGTTTATTATTATTGCTCGTTAGTTGATTATGACATTGATGTGAGTTGATATGAGACCTGAAAGTTATTGTGAATATGGTTAGTTCATGATCATTGCTGAAAACCTGAATGCTGGCTTACATATTTACAACAACAAGAGCAAACAGAGTTTGTCAAAGTTTTTCTTTATCACTTTCAGTTTATCAACTGAATTGCTTGCGGACAAGCAAAGGTTTAAGCTTGGGGGAGTAGATACGTCTCCAACGTATCTACTTTTCCAAAACCTTTTGCCCTTGTTTTGGACTCTAACTTGCATGATTTGAATGGAACTAACCCGGACTGACGCTGTTTTTAGCAGAATTGTCATGGTGTTGTTTTTGTGCAGAAATAAAAAGTTCTCGGAATGACATGAAAATCCACGGAGAATTATTTTGGAAAATAGAAAAAATACCTGCAAGAAGATCCAGACTAGGGGGCCCACACCCTGTCCATGAGGGTGGGGGCGCGCCCCTCCCCCTAGGGTGCGCCCCCTACCTCGTGGGCCCCCTGGTGCTCCACCGACGTATCCCCAGATCCTATATATTCAGTTTTGGGGAGAAAAAAATCAGAGAGGAAGAATTATCGCGTTTTACGATATGGAGCCGCCGCCAAGCCCTAATCTCTCTCGGGAGGGCTAATCTGGAGTCCGTTCGGGGCTCCGGAGAGTGGAGATCGTCGCCATCATCATCATCAACCTTCCTCCATCACCAATTCCATGATGCTCACCGCCGTGCGTGAGTAATTCCATCGTAGGATTGTTGTACGGTGATGGGTTGGATGGGATCTATCATGTAATCGAGTTAGTTTTGTTAGGGTTTGATCCCTAGTATCCATTATGTTCTGAGATTGATTTTGCTATGACTTTGCTATGCTTGCTTGTCACCGGGGCCCGAGTGCCATGATTTCAGATCTGAACCTATTATGTTTTCATGAATATATGTGTGTTCTTGCTCCTATCTTGCAAGTCTATAGTCACCTACTATGTGTTATGACCCGGCAACCCTGAAGTGACAATAATCGGGACCACTCCCGGTGATGACCTTAGTTTGAGGAGTTCATGTATTCACTATGTGTTAATGCTTTGGTCCGGTACTCTATTGAAAGGAGGCCTTAATATCCCTTAGTTCCAATAGGACCCAGCTCCCACGGGGGGTAGGACAAAAGATGTCATGCAAGTTCTTTTCCATAAGAACGTATGACTATATTCGGAATACATGCCTACATTGCATTCATGAACTGGAGCTAGTTCTGTGTCACCCTAGGTTATAACTTCAACATGATGAATTGCATCCGACATAATTTCCCATCCGATCCAATGCCTACGAGCTTTTCCCATATTGCTTGTTGCTTATTTACTTTTTCGTTGCTATTATTACAAAAACTACAAAAACACTACCGTTACTTTTATTGCCACTACCGCCACTATCATATTACCTTGCTACTAAACTACCTTGCTGCAGATACTAAGTTTCCAGGTGTGGTTGAATTGACAACTCAGTTTCTAAAAGTATTCTTTGGCTCTCCTTGTGTCGAATCAATAAATTTGGGTTGAATACTTTACCCTCGAAAACTGTTGCGATCCCCTACACTTGTGGGTTATCAAGTGCATATAATCCATGGACTCAACATTAGTCATTAAGAACTCATATACTTATTGCAAATAAATCTACTACATCTCGAAGCAAAAATACTACGATGCATGCTCCTAGGGGGGGAGGTTGGTAGGAGTTAACCATCGCGCGCCCTCGACCTTCACGCAAAGATAAACAATCAAAATACAATGCGCACCAATTTGGTCACATAGTTAGGAGACCATACGTGCATGCGTCAGAAATCACAAACCTTAACACCAATATTCTTACTAAACCGCAATCATTCACTAGTACCTCCCACATATTAGCATCTCTATATCGCAAAACTATTGCAAGGAATCAAACATATCATATTCAGCGATCTACAAGTTTATGTAGGATTTTATGACTAACCATGTGAATGACCAATTGCTATCAACTCTCTAAATAGATATAAGTGAAGCAAGAGAGTTTAATTCTTTTCTACAAAAGATATGCCCTTCTCTAACAAATATAAGTGAAGCAAAAGAGCATTCTACAAATGACGGTTTTCTTTGTGAGGAGAAACAGGCAATCCAAACTTCAAATGATATAAGTGAAGCTCATGAAGCATTCTATAAAGCCATACTCAAAAGATATAAGTGAAGTGCAAAGAGAATTCTATAAATCAACCAAGGACTATCTCATACCAGCATGGTGCATTTATTAAAAGAAAAATAAAAAGCACACGATGCTCCAAGAATTTATGCATATCATGTGAATGAAACAAATCCGAAAACATACTGATACTTGTTGAAGAAAGATGGGATGCCTTCCGGGGCATCCCCAAGCTTAGACGCTTGAGTATCCCTGAATATTTACTTAGGGTGCCTTGGGCATCCCAAAGCTTGAGCTCTTGCCTCTCCTCCTTCTCGTCACATCAATACCTCCTCGATCTTCGAACACTTCATCCACACAAAACTTAACCGAACTTTTAGTGGCGGGGTTAGTGCATATGATCAATGAAATACCATCATGTACTGCTCTAACATTATTGTATAATTATGAAAAAACATTACCCACTATGTGCTATCACAATTCTATGGCCCCAAGTCAAGGAGGCTTCAACAAGAATTCAAACATATGCAAATAATGAAGCTATAACAACAATCTGTGAAAACAGGGCAGTCTGTAGTAATCTGAATATTAACCATACTTCTATAACTCTAAAAATTCTGGCCAAATTAGGACAAATCAACAATTTTTATAGCAAGACTTTTCATAAAGTTTCAGATACTTTCGACGTTCCAGTACAAAATGTAAAATTGCGCACTACAGCCAAAGTTTCTGTTTTTGCACCGCACAAACCAACAAGCAGTTTAATCATCCTAAAGGAAACTCTTGGCACATTGTTTTTATAATACAATGGAATTGTACAAGGGGGTAATTATTTTTATTGAAAAGTTTCTGTAATCAAGGTTCACAAAGTTTCCATGGGCATGAAAAAGTTCAAGGCTAGCTCCTACTTTAACAATGCTCGTCTTTCTCACTTTCGTTTTTCTTTTTGAAAAAGTTTTATGTTGCCCTCTTTATTTTTATTGTTTTTAAACTTTATAAAAGCACACAACAGAAATAAATGACTCTCTAAAACTTCCGGTTGTCTCCCTGGCAGCGCTCTTTTTAAAGCCACTAAGCTAGGCATATAGTGCTCAAGTAATAGATCCACCCGAATCCCAAGGTATATGAAAGCCAATTGTAATTAACAATGATTTGGCATTTAGTAGTGAGCACAAAGTGATATGTGTCATGCAAAAACAAAGTCTAACTCTTTTCCTATGCATCGGCATGTCATACGAGAACAATTCATGCACATCAAGTAAAGGCCAACGCATAGTATAAGCAGTTTCTTGCAATTCTATCGTGTTGGAAATGTAGAGAGGCGGAGATGTAGTTCCTCTCTCATAATAATTGCAAGTAGGAGCAGCAAGCACATTCATATTATATCTATCAAAATCATCATGTGTGGTAGTAGAACGCAACCCATCAATATAATCCTTAATAAGTGCAAACTTCTCCGATATAGTGTAGTTGGGAGAATTCAAAAAGATAATAGGACTATCATGTGTGGGTGCAATAGCAACAATTTCATTCATAACATAAGGCAATATAGAAAATTCATCTCCATAAGCATAATTCATATTGGCATCTTGGCCACAAGCATATCAAGCATCAATTTCATCAAAAAGGGATATTTCAAATGAATCCAAGGGATCATAGCAATCATCATAGCATTCATCCTTCGGTAAGCACGAAGGGAAATTAAACAATGTATGAGTTGAAGAGTTAATCACATTAGAAGGTGGGCACGAGTAGCTAATCCGCTCTTCCTCCTTTTATTCTTCGCTCTCCTCGTCATATTTTTCATCAAATGAGCTCACAATGTCATTAATTTATCCTTCCATAGACTCCTGCAAAATGTTAGTCGATTATTGGATAGCGGAGGAGTCCTCAATATATGGTTTAATATAAGGATTAGAAGCATAATTATCATAGCAATATTAAAGTATGTCCAAATTCTCAGATTTGCAGAGAGTAGTATCACACTCTTCAATAAAAGAAGCAATTTCACAAGTACCCCTAAAAGCAACAGATTCTTCAATTTGTTGAACATCATAGTAATTATAAACCCCCTTAGTATTCGAAGATACAATTCCATTATCCCTAAACTCACATTGGTAAGGAAGGCGTTTCTTAGGGTCTTTAGAACAACAAGTACAATCATATATATCACATAAATTCCAAGCATAGCACTGCAAACGATGAATTTGATCCAGTAAAAGTTCCCTATTTCAGATATGCGGTGTCGCACATAACAAGCATGCTCATCTAAAGATTTGCCATCAACTAAGCTAGTTGGGCTTTCAGCCCGAGCACATAGGGATCGAAGATGATCCAAGTAAAAAGCTTCAGGAGTGTGATATATTTTGAGTGGTTCTTCAACCATTGGTTCAGTAGGTACCACTGATTTTTTGGTATTTTGCGTTTCCTACCCATAACTAAAGATAGAAAACAAGAGCACAAAATAAAAACTACTTAGTGATAAAGCAAACTAGCACACAAGAGAATATTCACCCCACGCTATTGCTCCCCGACAACAGCGCCATAAAAAGGTCTTGATAACCCACAAGTATAGGGGATCAATTGTAGCCTCTTTCGATAAGTAAGAGTGTCGAACGCAACGAGGAGCTAAAGGTAGAACAAATATTCCCTCAAGTTCTATCGACCACCGATACAACTCTACGCACGCTTGACGTTCTCTTTACCTAGAATAAGTATAAAACTAGAAGTACTTTGTAGGGGGTTGTGGGATAGGTTTGCAAGAATATAAAGAGCACGTAAATAAAAACTAGGGGCTATTTAGGTAAAGAAGCAATAAAGTTAGTATGGCGAGTGTGGAAAAGTGGTGGTAGGAGTTGCGAAAATGTCCCTAAGCAATTGACTACGTTACTAGACTGATAGCAAGTTTTATGTGGGAGAGGCCACTGCTAGCATGTCATCCCTGACTTGGAATTCTATGCACTTATGATTGGAACTATTAGCAAGCATCCGCAACTGCTAACGTTCATTAAGGTAAAACCCAACCATAGCATTAAGATATATTGGTCCCCCTTCAATCACGTATGCATCAATTTATATGCTAGGTTGAAGCTTCTGTCACTCTTGCCCTCCAATAAATAGTCCTATCAACATACAACTAACCCTATGGTGTGATCCACTCACGCGCTCATATGATGGGCACCAAAGGACAGTAACATAACCACAAGCAAACTAAACCAATCATAGCAATTCACCAATTACCGATAGGACAACGAAAATCTACTCAGACATCATAAGATGGCAACACATCATTGGATAATAATATGAAGCATAAATCACCATGTTCAAGTAGAGGGTACATCGGGTTGCGGGAAAGTGGACCGCTGTAGATAGATGGGGGAAGGTGATGAAGATGTTGGTGAAGATGACGGAGGCGTTGGTGTAGATCGTCGTCGCACGATGATGGCCCCGGTGGCACTCCGGCGCCACCGGAAGCGAGGGGGAGGGAGCCGCCCTCCTACTCCTTCTTCCTTGGCCTTCTCCCTAGGTGGGAGAAGGGTTCTCCCTCTGGTCCATGGCCTCCATAGCATGGGAGGGGCGAGAGTCGCTCCGAGATTGGATCTGTCTCTCTGTCTCTCTCTGTTTCTGTGTTCCAGATTCTGGCCTTCCATCATTTCTTATATTCCCAGAGATCCGTAACTCCGATTGGGCTGAAAATTTGTCACAATTTGTATCTGGATATTGGCTTTATTGCAGCAAAAGAAGGGCACCAACCACCTTACGGTGTGGCCACGAGGGTCAGGGGCGCGCCCCCTACCTCGTGGGCCCCTCGGACATCGTCTCGCGTTGATTGTTATTCCCAAAAATCACATATATTCCAAAAACAATCTTTGTGCGTTTTTATCCTGTTTGGACTCCATTTGATATGGATATTCCGCGAAACAAAATCATGCAACCAACAGGAACTGGCAATGGGCACTAGATCAATATGTTAGTCCCAAAAATAGTATAAAAAGTTGCCAGAAGTATATGAAAGTTGTATAATATTGGCATGGAACAATCAAAAATTAGAGATACGATGGAGACGTATCAAGTATGTTATATTGTGCAATGTGGTGCTCAGTTAACGTTTGGTTCATTTGTTGTGGTGTTTAGCTAACTGTTTGGTTCAATTCTGCAATACAATGTTCAATTGTTGTGGGTGCATTCTATTATTGTATACCGTGTGAGGAATAAATTGAATTTGGTTGTAGTAAATACATGAGAAACAAATACAATTGCTATATTTCCAATTTGTTAATCATACTTGGTTTGGTTAACTATTTGATCTTCTATTAGGAGTATGTTATATTGTGCAATGTAGTGCTCAGTTAATGTTTGGTTCATTTGTTGTGGTGTTTAGCTAACTGCTTGGTTCCATTCTGCAATGCGATGTCCAAATGTTGTGGGTAGAATTTTGTATTGTTGTGCATGTGAGGAATAAATCAAATTTGGTTGCACTTAATACATGAGAAACATATACAACTGCTATATTTCCTAGTTCTTAATCATGCTTGGTTTGGCTAAATGGGTTTTCCATGTGGCTTGAATTAATCTGATGAATCTGCAATGTGCTTATTTTTCATCAACATATTTTACTGATAGCATGCGAACCCTCACTTAACCTGATGACTAACTACCTTATATGTGTTGCAGGGAAACAATGGGAAGCACTGAGGTTTGCACATGCATGGTCCTTTGTCTAATAGAAAATTATTGTGCAATTGCAGGAACCATTCTAATATTTAGGTTTTTAACAATTTGGTCTTGCACATGTAGGTCCCGCTGTTAGAGGTTTTGACCCACTGTTCGACCCTTTTTGCATATGGGGAAATGAGTTGTCCATGAATATCAGTCAAGTCAAGAAACTCAGAAAGATTGTTAGGATAAAGAAATTAGCGACAAAAAACAACAAGATCTTTTTCTGCACAATGAAGAAGACATCAGTTCACTACATGATGGTACTAACTATTATACCTTGCCTTTTTATTCCTTTGCCCCATTTCCAATATAGATAAGATATTTAGGCACATCCTTATTTTCGGGCCTTTCCAAAGCAGTTCACCGATGATTACCTCTCAAACCACCTGTATGGTCAGGAGGCGAGGAAGGTATTCATACAACACCCACGGTTCAACATTGAAGTGTTCCTGAAGAGGACGAAGGATGGACGGTCAATCATCCACAGGCACTGGCCTAAAGTTGCAAAGACCTTCAACATCAATGAAGGCTCAATATTCGCCTTCTGCTTCAGCAGTTTTCCATATGAGATACATATGTCTATGTACCATCTGTTGCTAATTTTGAAAGGTTATAGATGTTGCATGTGAAACTTGGTGCTGGTGCAGTTGTGTAATGGGGTAGCTAAGTGTTGAAGCTATATGATGTTGTACTCTGATGTATTTCAATTATGAAAATGAAATATATTGTGTGCTTAATATGAAATGTCAATTAGATTGATAAATGGATTATTAATAATAGGATAATTAGCCTGTTAATTGGGGTTTTCTATTGCAAACGGTTGTTGAGAAAACACCGTGTGTGATATATTCGATAACGCACACAGTTTCTAGGAATAAACTGTTTGCATTAGGCCACCTGGCGCAAACGTTTACCACATAAAAACTATGTGTGATGGATAGCCTTTGCCACACAGTTTCTTCTACGCACTGTGTGTGGTGCATTAAATAACGCAGACGATAAAATTGTTAATACCATGTGCAATGGAAACACTATCACAAACGATTTAACGGAGAAAATTATGTGTGATGTACCTACAAACAAAAACGTTTTCCTTGGAGCGACTGTGTGGGATGTATATACGAACGGAGACGTTTAGCAGGGACTAATTGTGTGGGATGTACTTACGACCGGAAATGATTTCGCCTGTATAATTGTATTTGTTTGAGCACTATTGTATGTATAACCGTAATTTGTCGATCGTCGGTCGCACACGACCTCATTTTGCCGAGCGTGTGTGTTAGGAGGGCATATCCCCGACGGTTTTTGGGTCGTGTGGGAATGACCCCCCTATCGCCCACACTCACTAGGTGACGGTTCCAAACGCCTTCGCGGAAAGGGGTTAAAAACCGTTTGTATAGCACCTCGTTGTACTAGTGTGTGGAGTTTATTGATATATAGTAAGACAATATTAAGCCATGTGATATTCTTTCAACCAAATATCTTGTTGCTATGTTTATGACTTCCTTTTGGATATGTTGCTCCTTCGTATTGTAACTATTTCGTGTGTATGCCGTTCTTTGCGGATTGATATCATCATGATTTTCATCTCCCTAGAACCTTATACACTTGAGAGAAATTACATCTCTAGATGATATCCCTTCTTTCACATCCACCTTTTGTTTCTTGTATTATTTCCTCGATGGCTCTGTGAAAGTGTGTTCCTTGAGTGCGGGTCTTATCTCATTGCATCTTGATGCACTCTTTTGGGGTGAAGATTATTTTCCTCACGCTTGTCTTGACGAGACTTTGCCATTTTGATTGGTATCCCTCCTCTTAACAAATCTATCATTTTCTATCTTCACCTTGGGTTGTCACATGCATTGGTTCTTCATTTGCATATTTGTATGCCTGTGAACCCATTTTCTTGTTCTGTGTGCGTGGGAAGGAGATGTCTTGCACCTTGTATCTCATTTATTCAAGACTATGTTGATGTTTAATGCTCATCCTTATTAGTCTTCACAAGTGCTTTGCCATGACTCACACACATCATTTTGGTTGATCCTATTCTTAAGTTGTCTCTTTTTCATATTGCTCACCCATTTGTTTGTTGCAAGTGCTAGGCCTAGTTTCTTTATATGCTCACTTGCACTTGTTTTGAGTTTCTATTGATTTTGGGGAGTGATGATCCTATTTTGTGCACTTTGTATCCAAATACAAAAAATCTTATTTGTGCACAAATCATGGGGTGTGGCATATCATCCTTTAGAAATCTTTGGATCCTCAATATAGTTTGTCTTCCTCCAAGTATTTATCTTTGGATATGTATATTGCATTCCACTCTTTTTGAGAAATACACAATTTATGGACGAACACATTTTATATTGGCCTCCTTAGCTTTTCGTCCATTTAGGCAATCGACGACAATGTGGGGGAGAAGTTTCAGAGAGTTTTGTGGAGATGTTTAGAGATTTATTCTTCTTGCTTTGGTTTTGTTGCTAAGTATTTGCATATCATACACATGCATTATTGGTTGTTGTATTGCATGGTGATGCATAATTCCTTATATAAACTCTCTTGAATGTGATTGTCCACAATTGCCAAAAGGGCGGATTGAAAGAAAATGTGGTGCCCCCATGTTTGGTTTTGGTAGTTGATGACAATCTATATGGACTAATGGTTGCCTTGAGTTATATTTGAAGGATTTGTCCATAGGAATTTCTTGAAGTCCATGTGTTGGTTTCAAGGAGTTTATGTGTTGACCAAGGTGCTATTCAAGGAATTATATAAAGATTGGTCACGATACATGGTTGATCAAGAGAAAGTCAAGAGTGAATCAACTTGATCAACACACAAAGCGTACAAGGTGTACCGAGTGGGATCAAGTGATCCCATGGTATTGTAAGCATTGTCCATTATGCTTTGTGTACTAACCCATGGTCTACGTGAGAGTTCTATGTAGGGTTAGATATGTTTCCATGTGTTTGCATCAAGATGAAGATCTCATACAACCCATGGAGGATGAAATCAAGTGATGATCATCATCATGTTTGCGTTGTGCAAGTTCAAGTGGAGCATTATGTAGAGATCATGCTTGAAGCTTGCCGTCCATTGTGGTGACAATGGGCTTGTGAAGATGTGCCGAAGAGTGGCTCAATCATAGTAGAGTACGGGGGAGAAATCTACTAGTCGTCATTGAGCCAGCACAATCAAGAAAGGTGCTCCATCTTGAGAAGGTCAGGATCTTCATCATCTAGCTCAAGTGTACTATGTGCAAGGAAAAGGTTTGCCCTTGATAGGTCCTTTATTTTACATGTCTCATGTGGTAGTTGGGATACCGGGTTATAGGATTGTTTTCCGTACTATCAAGGGGGGCTCTCAAGTAAGTAGCTTGATCGTATCGTTCATAGAGAGCTCAAACCATTGCATCCTTGCATCATCTTTCTGGGTTCTTGTTTGGTGTTTCTCTTCGCGAGTTTTAGAGTTTATGGTCATCTTGATGACAAGCTCGAGTTCATCGAAAACGGAGTTCATATATGCATCTTCTATGATGATTTCGATGTTGAAGTTGTTGTCTGTTCATTCATAGAGGTTTCACATATCTATATCTTAGTCATACTTCCCCTGCCTCTTCTCACTATATCATTGGCCGTTTGGATAGTACTCGTCGTCATGTATCCAACAAGCTTGAGTTTGCACAATTCGGAGCTCATATGCAGAAGGTATGGCAGTTCTAGTTTTCTTGCTCCTTCTGTTTTGCTTGGGTAATTTTTCAGCGTGAGCGGTAGTAGAGAGTGGTGGTACCTCTCCCCCTAGCGGTGGTATCGCTTAGGCGGTACTTCCGCTAACCAATACCGCTTATTTTATGCTTCTGTTACCCAACCCGAGCGGTAGTAGAGCGGTAGTACCTCTCTAAGGGGCACTACTACCCCCCCCCCCCAAGCGGTACTACCTCTCAAGCAGGACTACCTCTCCCCTGAGCAGTACTACCTCTCTTGCAGATATACTATTCATGTTTTTTATGTTTGTTGGGTTGTTTTGGCCGTGCTAACCAGTAGTACTGCTCCCCCAAGCGGTAGTACCGCTTGTGCATGACAAGTGGGCATACCGATTGGATTCGGGGGTGCCTATTAAAGGGGGCCTTCTTCCCCAATGGTCCTAAGCTTTTTAGCTCGTGTTCTTCCCCCATTGTTGACATTCTTTGAGCTGGCTAACTCTCAATCCCTCTAATGATTCTTGCTAGTTCTTGAGGGAAAAGAGAGAGGAAATCTAGATCCACATTTCCACCAATCACTTTCTCCTCTATGTGAGGGGAACCCCCTTGATCTAGATCTTGGAGTTATTCGTGTTCTCTTCTTTGTTCTTTCTCTCATTTTTTTCATATCATTAGTTGTTGTGGTGGGATTTGGGAGAGTAGGACTTGGGCACTCCGTGTTCCCCTTGCCATTGCATTTGGTGCATCGGTTTGAGTTCTCCATAGTGATACATGGAAGTGAAGTTTGAGAGCTTGTTACTCTTGGGTGCTTGGTACCCTAGAGCTTGTTCCTCTTGGGTGATTGGGCGCCTTAGACAGTTGTTGGTGCTACGGAGCTCAATCATTATGGTGTAAAGCTCCGAGAGAGCATCAGGGTCTCCAATTAAGTTGTCGAGATTGCCCCGAGCAATTTGTACAGGTTCTGGTGACCTCCCCAAGGGTTGCCAAAGTGTACGGGTTCGGTGACCGCCCCCAATGGTTTCCATTTGTATGGCTTCGATGACCGCCCTCAAGGGTCCCTTAGTGGAATCACGGCGTCTTGCATTGTGCGAGGGCATGAGAAGATTACGGTGGCCCTAGTGGCTTATTGGGGATCATTGTGCCTCTACACCGCTCCAAACGGAGATTAGCATCTGCAAGGGTGTGAACTTCGGGATACATCGTCGTCTCCGCGTGCCTTGGTTATCTCTTACCCGATACCTTTACTTATGCACTTTAATTTGTGATAGCCATAGTGTTTCATGTTATATATCTTGCTATCACCTAGTTGTTTATCTTACTTAGCATAAGTTGTTGGTGCACATAGGTGAGCCTAGTTGTTTTAGTTTTTGTGCTTGACAAATTAAACGCTAGTTTTTACGCATTTGTTCAAGCCTAAACCGCAATTATTTTAAATATCCTATTCACCCCCCCTCTAGGAGACATCCACAGTCTTTCACACGATTTGCTTTAGGTATTGGGTCTTCTATTTGACGCTAACGGGCGTCAAATAGGAGCACTTGCTCTAAACGACCTATGATTCCGATGTGTGCTATGAACGTATGTGGCCGGGCATGAACCAGCCTGTGGTTCAATGGTTAGGTAGACAATGGTATCCTCAAACCATCAGGGTTCAAATTCTGGTGCTGGCATTTATCTTGGATTTATCTTAGTATTTCTGGCGATCTACATTTAGTGGGAGGAGACGTTCCCGTCGAATATGAGGCACCTACGGTGATTTCGTAAATGTCAAGATGATGTGTCGGCTCAGTCTTTTGAAGGTTCTCATAGGGGTAGGGTGTGCGTGTGTGCGTTCTTAGGTATGAGCTCAGGGTCGACAAATCTAGAGGTTAATGACTCGGATCCACTACCTGCCATGGCAGAGACGACCGGAGAAAACCGGTGGTGAGCTTGGGTGGTGGAGGGGAGTGGAGTGAACTGGCTAGAGTTTGGTCTGGCGAGCGGATGGTAAAGATTATATGTGGGGTCGGGATGGCCGGCGTGGGCCTGGTCCGATCTAGCGAACGCGTCCGGACGCCCTCATATCCACCCCATATTTGGGCTGGATATGAGGGGTGCCGGTCAGCCTAGGCGGTTGAGGCACGTTTGAGGCGCCCGACTGGGTCACATTTTCGTGACCGGTCAGTGACTGGGGACGTTTAAGGCCGGTTTGAGGCTCCCAACTGTAGATCCTCTTAAACCCTAGCAATTACTAAAAATACTTTGCATTCCACGACAAGAGCATGGCAAAATACGTGATCTCTTTCCAATGGTGTTTACTGATACGTCACCAAAGTATCTATAATCTTTTATTGTTCCATGCTGTTAATATTATCATTCTTGGATGTTTTACGATCATTTTGTAGCAACTTCATATCATTTTTAGGACTAACCTATTGACATAATGCCCATTACGAGTTGTTGCTTTCTGCTTGTTTTTCACTTTGCAGAATATCAATATCAAACGGAGTCCAAATGCATCGGAACTTTTTGAAGATTTTTTTAGACAAGAAGACATCAAGAAAGTCAAAGAAGTGCACGTGGGAAGGCCCATGGGGCCCACGAGACACCAGGGCGCGCCCTAGTCAGTAGTGGGGCCCACGGGAGTCCCCTCCACCGCCTCTTGGCTCTATAAATACCCAAATATTCCATATACCCCAGGGAGTCAAAGAAAAATTCATTCAGCTGTCGCAAGTTCCAGAACCACGAGATCCAATATAGAGGCATTTCTCGGCACACCGCCGGAGAGGAACACGATCACAGAGGGGTTCATCATCCTCATTGATGCTCCTCCAATGATGCGTGAGTAGTTTACCACAGACATATAGGTCCATAGGCAATAGGTAGATGTCTTCTTATCTCTTTTTGATCTTCAATACAATGTTCTCTTCGGAGATCTATTTGATGTAACTCTTTTGCAGTTTGTTTGTTGGGATCCGATGAATTGTAAGTTTTCCATGCTAAGTAGGTTATTATCCATGCTAATTAGGTTATTATCAAGATGAGTGCTTATTCACTCGTCATTGCACGAGAGTGTGGCGGTAATAGGGATTCCCGGTCCTGAAATGCAAAAAAATACTATAACAAATTCCGCCGGAGAGGAACACGGTCACGGAGGGGTTCATCATCCTCATTGGTGCTCCTCCAATGATGCGTGAGTAGTTTACCACAGACTTGGGGGTCCGTAGGCAGTTGCTAGATGGCTTCTTCTCTCTTTTTGATCTTCAATAGAATGTTCTCTTCGGAGATCTATTTGATGTAACTCTTTTGCGGTGTGTTTGTTGGGATCCGATGAATTGTGAGTTTATGATCAAATATATTTTTATACATACATGATTATTATAGCCTCATATTTCTTCTTCTATATTTAGTTGTTTGGACAACTTGATTGATTTATCTTGCAATGGGAAGATGTGCTTTGTAATGGGTTTGATCTTGCGATGCTCAATCTCAGTGACAGAAAAAGACATGACACACATGTATCGTTGCTATTAAGGATAAAACGATGGGGTCTATTCCTACATGAATAGATCTTGTCTACATCATGTCATCGTTCTTAAGGCATTAATCCATTCTTTAATGAACTCAATACACTAGATGCATGCTAGATAGCGATCGATGTGTGGAGTAATAGTAGTAGATGTAGGCAGGAGTTGGTGTACTAATCTTGGACATGATGCCTATATACATGATCACTATCTTGGATATCGTCATAATTATTTGCTCTTCTATCAATTGCCCAACAGTAATTTGTTTACCCACCGTGTGCTATTTTCTTGAGAGAAGACTCTAGTGAAACCTACGGCCCCAGGGTCTATTTATCATCATATACTTGTAGATCTATATTGTTATTTGCGATTCCAATTTAATTTCTTCTTTTATTTCAGATCTATATCATCAAAAACCCAAAAATACATTGCTTCACTTTATTTGCTTTTATTTTATTTGCATCTATCAATCTATATTTTTATCATACTACCTTACCCAAGAGGGATTGACAACCCCTCTACGCGTCGGGTTGCGATGACTTGTTGTTTGTGTGCAAGTGTTGTTTACATAGCTTGCTTGGTTCTCCTACTGGATTGATAACCTTGGTTTCACAACTGAGGGAAATACGTATCGCCGATGTGCTGCATCATCCCCTCCTCTTTAGGGAATTTACCGAAGCGGTTCACAAGTAGCATTTACCATGTAGTGCCACCAATCTTTGACGGAGGTGAACGTGTTCCAAACATCAATACTCACATAGGTTATCCCTAGCCACACGCTCTAATGTCATCCCAAGCGTGTTTACTGTATCTACACTTGAAAATAAGGTGTGCCGCCGTCTTCGACTCATTCTCGCATAATTAGCCACGCACAAAAATTATGTATTGGCGGCCCCAATTATCCCAAACCACCGGTTTCATCTGCTAGGCGATCAAGGTGCCAAGCCTAGGAGGCTAAGTACTTCCCCGAGGTGGTTAGCTTCCAAATGATTTCATCCTTGACATCGATGGTGAGGTCTACATCCTGATGATGAACCCATAACTCAAATAATTCAATTGTGTGTAGAAATGAGAGGTCCAATCTTCTATTGATGTTTTCAATTGATCATGCAATCGGGCTTGAGCCATGCAGTATGTAGACGTATATTGGCTGGCATCGCACGATATTATTGCAGCAGAGCCGTCATTCCAGGTAATGGAGACCCGGCCCTTTGTTAGTATTCTATGTCAAATTGTTGATGTTGGACAAGAAAGACAACGTAATGAGTTGTGTTTGCTTATATTCACATAGAACTTATATTGTTATATATCCTCGAACATGTGGTGCTAGCTCAATATCTTTGCTAGCCACAAAATCCGCACCAAGTAGAGATACTACTTGTGCATCCAAAAAAACCTTAAACTCAGTTTCATGTCATGAGAGTCCACTATATCTACATATGGATTGAATAAGATCCTTCAAGTAAGTTGTCATCGGTGCATAAAACAATAAAATTGCTCCTAAATATGTATAATCATTTATTGTAAGGGAAAATAAGCTTTGTACAATCTTGTGATGGTGAAGAAATAAAAGCGATGGACTGCATAATAAATGTTGCTGTCACAAGGAGCAATATATATGAAGTGACGTTCCTTTGCATTAAGAGCTTGCACATCCAAAAATAAAAGCGCATGACAACCTCTGCTTCTCTCTGTGAATGGTCTATCATTTAACTTTATGTATTTAGTTTCCATGCAAGAGTCAATAGTGTTCTCCTCTATTCCTTTTTATTTTTCTCTTTTGCAAGCATCATGTGGTGGGGAAAGATCTAGGAATATATATCCAGTTGGATATGGGTGATCATGGGTTATTGTTGTTGACATTACCCTGGAGGTAAATGAGTCGGGAGGTGAAATATAAGCCCCTATTTTCTATGTGTATTACTAAAACTTTTGATCCATATATATGTCGTGAGTGTGAGCAATCATAGAGGACTAAATGATAGTTGAGTATATGGACTTGCTAAACAAAAGCTCTTACATGAGACCCTTCCTAAAAATATGATGAATTGCAATTGCCTTGTTGACTGAGAACATAGTTTGTTAGTTTTCAAGAAAGTTTATGCCTTATACTTCGTTGTTGTGATGAATTACTACTTGCTCATGAGAAGTTTTATGATAAAATAATTATTACTGCTATGATATTGATCATGATGCCTCCATGTGTGTATTTTGTTTTTATCGACACCTCTCTCTAAACATGTGGCCATGATTATCGATATCGGCTTCCGCTTGAGGACAAGCGAGGTCTAAGCTTGGGGGAGTTGATACGTCCATTTGCATCATCCTGTTATTTATGATGATTTTGATCAATATAACACTTTGTGGTGAAATTCTAATGCCTTCTCTCTCTTAATTTGCAAGATTAACATGAAGAGGGAGATTGCCGGCAGTTGGAATTCTGGACCTGAAAAAGTTATGTTAGAGATACCTATTCTGCACATCTCCAAATGGGCTGAAATTTCACGGGGAATTATTTTGGAATAAGTAAAAAATACTAGAAGAAAGAAATACCAGAGCGGGCCCATCAAGTGCCCGCGAGGCACCAGGGCGCGCTCACCCCCTGTGTGTGCCCTGGTGGCTTGTGGGGCCCTTGGCCAGCCTCCGGTGCCCAGCTTTTGGTATATAAGGCTATTTTCCCTAGAAAAAAGAGGACTTGCGGGACAAAGCGCCACCTTCTCCAGGCGGAACCAGGGCAGGAGCAATTTTGCTCGTCGGTGGAGCGATTCCGCCGGGGATACTTCCCTTCAGGAGGGGAAAATCGAAGTCATCGACATCACCAACAACCCCCTCATCATGGAAGGACCAATCTTCATCAACATCTTCACCAGCACAATCTCATCTCAACCCCTAGTTCATCTTTTGTAATCAATCTTTGTATCAAAACCTCAGATTGGTACCCATGGATTGCTAGTAGTGTTGATGATGTCTTGTAGTTGATGTTAGTTGGTTTATTTGGTGGAATATTATATGTTCAGATCCATTATGCTATTCAGCACCCCTTTGATCTTGAACATGAATATGAGTTGTGAGCAGTTACTTTTGTTCTTGAGGACATGGAAGAAATCTTGTCATAAGTAATTATGTGAATTTGGTAATCGTTCGATATTTTGATGATATGTATGTTATTTATTCCTTTAGTTGTGTCATGTGAACATCAACTACATGACACTTCACCATATTTGGGCCTAAGGGAATGCATTGTGGAGTAGTAATTAGATGATGGGTTACTAGAGTGACAGAAGCTTAAACCCTAATTTATGCGCTAGTCCGTAAGGGGCTCATTTGGATCCATATGTTTCATGATATGATTAGAATTATCTTAATTCTTCTTTCGTAGTTGCGGATGCTTGCGAGGGGGGTTAATCATAAGTGGGAGGTTTGTTCAAGTAAGAACAACACCCAAGTACCGGTCCATCCACATATCAAATTATCAAACTATTGAACGCGAATCAAGCAAACATGATGAAATGACTAGACCAAATTTCCGTGTGTCCTCGAGAATGCTTTGCTTATTATAAGAGAACGCTCGTGCATGTCATTTGCTACAAAAAGGATTGGGATACCTTTCTGCACATTTGTTACCGTTACTACTTATTGCTCATTACAAATTACATTGCTATGAAACTATCTATTACCGGTAATTTCAGTGCTTGCAGAAAACATCTTGCTGAAAACTGCTTGTCATTTTCTTTTGCTCCTCATTGGGTTTGATACTCTTACTTATCGAAAGGACTAGAGCGATCCCATATACTTGTGAGTCATCGCTGACCACGAGGTTGCAGCCACGCCGCTGTAAGCCACCACCATGCCGAGCCTCGGATGGGCCTTCGTCCCTCTTCCCCCGCGCGATGCCCGCCGCCTCCAGAGACCAAATCTGAGAAGATTTGGCCGGAGGCGCGCCGGCCCGCCGCCATCGGATAGTCACTTGCCGCAACCCTGTGCCGCAGACACCTGCCCAGTCGTCGACGCGGCGTCACCAGACGCCCTCGCCGCTGCCCCGAAGGTGCGCCACCGGGCCGCTTGCCCCCGTTGTAGGCCATCGCTCCTAGACGAGCGGTTGGCCCGTGCCGGTCGTGGATCTCGCGCGGAGGGAAGAAGAAGTCCCCGCCGCTACCCTTGCTGGTCGGGCTTTGCCCAGCGGCACTACTGGGCGGCGGCGAGGGAGGAAGCGAGGGGAGGCGGCACGCTAGCCCCCTCCCTCCCGGCGCTTGCGGGAGCGCTGCGGGACGGAGGGAGGGGGTCTCTTCCTTTAGAATGAGTCTATATGAGAGAGAATATAGACGTTTTGTACATAGAGAATCTATTGGCGTACGAGAAAATCTTTTTTGATCATTATCTATATGGACAAGGGAAACACTGAGGGTCAACCAGGTGATTTCTGGAAAGAAATCTGCCGCCTGCAGCAGTTGACACGTGTCATACGGCCCACACAACACATTGCCATGTTTCCAGAAAAATCTCACGCACCGTATCCCCACGCGTCTTCTCCTTTCCTCATCTGCATGTTGTCGCGGCTACCACGGCCGGGCCAGCGCGGTGGCGGGCTAGGGCGCCACCACCACCACACACTGCTGCATCTCTTTCCACCTCGCCCTACCACACCCAATCTGACCTCCGCCCTCCTCGATGTTGCCCGCCCAGTTCACTCCATCGTCGGCCATGGCACGGCCCATCACAACCGCCGGAGCTCGAATACCCACCAGCCACCTGGTAACGACAATGCATCACGGCTGACCGGATCGATGGCTTCGACGAAATACGCCACGCCGACAGGGGGTGCCATAAACCTTGCCGCACCTTGTCGTATGGCCACGCCCACCGTTGTTGCAGATCAGCGAGCGGCGAGAGTGGAAGTGGGCGGCCGAATTTTTGCAACATGGATCTTGTTGCAGAAAATTTGACGCGACGGGATGTTGCAATTTTTCGAGCGAAAGGTCTTGTTATAGAAAATTATAGAAGAAGAGGTTTTCTTGCAACAAGGATTTTGTTGCAGGAAATTAGAGATAAGAAGGTCTCGCAACAAAGGTCTTGTTGCAGAAATACAAGATTTTGCAACGACAGATTTGTTGCAGAAAATATAAAGAGGAAGAGGAACATAAAAGGTCTCGCATTAAGAGTCTTGCTGCAAAAATACAAGGGTTTGCAACAAAGGGACTTGTTGCAGAAAAGATAAAAAGGAACGGTATGAACATCTCATATCATCTTCGAATCGGACGTCTTGCGAGATTGCGGATCTTTTCAAAAGATCCGCCGACCGACGCGTAGCGCGCCCGGATGGACAAATAGATATACACAAGCCCTTGTTGATGCTCTCGATACTCGCGGAATGAAATGCTGAATTTAGTAATGGACTTTAGGCCCATAAGAGAATTTCAGAAAAATCTCCAAGGGCCCATGTAGGTGGTGGGATGACAAGGTGGGAAGTTTAGTCCCACCATGCTAGTGGAGAAGGAGTTGGACTCCTTTATAAGGGTCTCTCTTCTACATGCTATTGGAGAGTGAGAAGAGAAGGAGCCCTCGCGCACTCCTCCTCCGCCGCCCGCCTCGCCACGCCACGCCTCGTCACGACGCGCCGCGGGTTGCGGGAATGAGCCGAGCCGAGCTCATACCTACGCGCTTATTTTTGTCGGTCAGGAACGGAGAATACGTAACGGACACGACACGATCCGAGACGTCGGATCGTGGGACTGTTACCGACTCGGACGTGGGTTCGGCCCACGTCTCTCCGCCCAGCCGCCTATATAAGCAGCGTTAACGCAACCCTAGCCGCCATGAGAATCAGATCACATCTGCCTCACGCGCCTTTGTTCCTTTGCTGCTGCTGCCGCCGGCGACTCCATCCCGTTCGCCGCGTACACGGTCGACGGGAGAGCAGGCCTCCGAAACCCCGCCTCTCCGGTTCCTGTACGGGGAAGAGGGGCGATTAGGTTTTTGGGGAGCGATCACGCGACTGCTCGCCTCCGTCCGTCTGCTTCGTCTACGTCCGCGTCGTCCTCTTCATCGCCATGGCTTCACCAAGCGAAGCTGACCGTCTCGCCCGCGAGAAGGCCGAATCCGACAAGAAGGCGGCAGAGGATGCTGCCGCCGCCACCGCTGCTGCTACGGCCAACTGGCCGATCGGAGGGTATGTCTCTCTCTTGTTTATGTTTGCACTAGCAGTACTGGTTATACGTGTAGATGTTTCTGCTATATGCGTAGTACTTGCTAGTATACTCCGTGATCAGTATGTCATGTACCCAGTCAATGCCATGTTAGGAATTATTTCCTGGATTAATCTACTCGGAAAATTGCCTATTTATTCAACATGAAATGCAACGGCCTACAAATTTGTCTCGCGCGATCATTTAACTCCGGCTCGACAATTTTGCAAGCACCACCCCCCACTCTCCATCTTCAAGCTGCATCACCGTGGTGACGCGTAAAGAGTAACGAAGACGGCGTAGAGCACGTGCAACAATACCTTGCTCTCAGTCTCGACCCGTCAAGTGCTGCCCCAAAAGTGGCGGCCACATGGTACCTGCACGTGAAAGGCTTCACAACCCCACCATCTGCGTCGACCGATCGGCCAAGACCCTGGGCGCTTTTTACGCTCAGCAGTGAGCGAATATGTGATCGGTACTTGAAGAGAAATGCCAGCCTCTTGGAGTCTTGGAGATCAGACTTCAGAGGCTTCCAAAAACCTGCCGACATGGACAGCAACGGCGCGATGCCGATGTAGCAACGTACGTACGTGGCCGGTTTCGGTTTAGTTGGTTGGTTGACGCGGCACGTAAGGCTAACTCCACCGCGCGATCTTATCCTGTCCGCCCACGTTCGTTTAAGGTAAAACGAACCAGCCTGCCCAACGCGTGGACGTAAACGGACTTTTATTCGCTTTGTGTCCGCTTTCGACCCATCCCTGACCTAAGTTTGCGTCGATTTTGGGGTGAAACCGACAGCACGGGGACGGGCGGGACGTGCGCGCTTGTCCTCCCCTGACCCGCCTGTCGGTGAGAGAAACCAAAACCCCCCACGCCTCATTTGGCGCCATTTCCACAAACCCTCCCACGTCCTCCCGTCCGCCCCCTCTCTCCTCCGTCCATGGCCGACGCCCCGCCGAATTCCGGCGGCCTGGCCGTCGACCCGCCCACAAAGGTGAAGAAGAAGAAGGCCAAGGCGCCAAGGAAGCCGCGGTCGGAGTGCATGCCGAAGGAGATCGTCAAGTTGGACGCGGAATCGGCGAAGAGGAGGGAGCGAGAGCGGTCGTCAAGGTCAATGCCGCGGCGGCCAAGTTCGCGGCCCAGCGCGACGCGATGGAGGCCGCGCGGCGCAATGCAGCGGTCCACGAGAAGGAGGACCTCGTCCACAAAGCGCGCGCCCTCCTCATACTTGGCATGGGCCATCCGGCCGGGTTCCCTGCAGCGGCCGTCGGCCTCACGAGCACAGGCTCGTCGGTCGCCCGGCCTCCGCACTGCCAGTCACGGACCGCGCCCATGTCGTCCGGCTTTCCTCCGCCAAGGCACGACGGCCAAACCCGCTTCTTGGGGTCACCGGACGTGGGCTTGTTCGCGTCGTCCACATCGCGTGCGCGGCCGTCATCGACCTCAACGTCACGCCTGCGTCCAGCGGCGACGGCCGGGCGTCCGCGGTTCGATTCAAAAGAGGTGGTTGTTCATCCAATAAGAGTGCAACAAGTATCAAGACGCATTTGAGAGCGTTGAAGCACGGCCTGTGAGTGGCCTCGACGTTGTGGACATGGTATGCTCTCCTCTTCCTAGCCCTTTCCTTGCTACGGCCATGAAACTTGGCCTTGTATATGTTTGCATGTTCACTTGTTGTTGATCATGTGGTGTTTGAAATGTTGCTTTTGGTTTTTTAAATAGACGCGGACAGGATGGGGTAAATGGATGCGGCCGCGCGCTGGACGCACGGCCATCATATCCTAGGACACGATCCCAAATCTCTACCCAAACGAACAAAATCCGAACAAAATGGACGTCCGTTTGATGTCACGGGGTGAAGTTGGCCCGAGGGTTCCATCCACGAGGGCCTGAGCACGGCGCCACCGTACGTTATTGGAGCAGAGCCGTCGTGGAGACCCGGCCCAGTGCTTCTTTGTCCAGTAGTATCTTGCCAAACTACCAACGGACTCCATGCATGCATGCATCCGTCCGTCCGACCCGTTCCTCGGCTCGTCTGGCCACTTTGCCGCATACGCGGGCCGTCGCCTTCGCGCGCGCTGTCCTTGTCTGCAGGGACAAACGGTCGACGGCCAACGGAAATGAGATAAGCTCGCCGCTGGTCAGGTCCACGGCTGATCGATGTGGACACGCCGTCAATTAGACGAATTGTTGAACTATTAGTGGGCGTTTAGGGCTCATCTAACAATTTTAGAAAATTCATAAGGCCTGTGTGAGTTATATGGCATTAGGTGTAGTGAAAAGTTTAGTCACATAAGTTAGTTGGAGAGAAGTTGTACCTCCTTATAAGGAACTAGTGGTGGGGGCGCCACCCGGTGGCGCCTCCTGAGAGTAAATTGGGGCGGTGTCAGGTGGATTGCGCCCTTTATACTCACTTGTTTGTACTATGTAGTGTTATTGCATTAGACTCAAAGTACAACAATATGAAAGTTGGTAACTGGAACAATAAGACATGGCTATACAACACACATTCAAAGAATGGATCAACCCTAAAGGATAATAGTGACATCATATATACTAAGAGGCTTGTATGAACACAAAAGCAATAGTTTTATAGTTTAGAGGATTGATCACATACAATATCGGTGGTTCAAAAGTGACAGAATGATAGTACTCTTATATTTGTTTACAGAGGAAGTACTTTCTAATGCTAATACAAACAACCAACTGATTCAAAAAGTACAGCATCACAGAGGATATGTCAAGAACAAATCAACAAGAGCAGTGCGCGGAACGACCCGTCAATGATGTGCAACATCCTAATCGATGGAATGACCCGTCAATGATTGGTAACATCCTAATCCATGAGAGCCATCTCTCCTCCTATAACGCCTGATGCTAGATTAGTCCCCGAAGAGGCCCCCGCTGGGCCATGGAGATGAACAGCTTCTAACAAGGCAAGAACACAAAACATGAATATATGAAGAGGTAGAAGCAAGGAGAGGAGAGGGACCAAACGGCGGCGACACTTACCTTTTATCTGCTGACCACCATATCATTCGTCATCGTCACCTTCCATGCCTCGCCCGCCACTGCTGATCAACACCACTGTCATATTCATGTTGGTACTTCAATAGAAGTGAATTTTCTCCATACAAGGTTTTGTGCTTCTGCTGCTAGAATGCATGTACGAAGTCCCTATATAGTACCCCCTCTGTAAAGAAATATAAGAGCATTTATGTCACTACTTTAGTTATATAAACGCTCTTATATTTCTTTACGGAGGGAGTATATGTGATCAAATTTACTCCTCTCCGATGTCCATAATTACCATCTACTCCCTATGTTCCTAAATCTCTTAGATTCTGACATGAACATGATACTATACTGACATGGTGTAAGTGGTATTGTTTTAGAATGATGAGGTGATCCTCACGCCTCGGCGTCGATCTACTCTGGCTGCCCGCCTCATGCTCCACATTGATCTATGTTTGTCTTCTTTTCTCCTGGTACTCCTGCTTGAAGTCGTTGTCGCTACCGCCAGACCCACATCAATCAGCCGCCACCATTTTCTAGGGTTTCACATAGAAATGGGGCAGAGCGGTGGCCAAGGGAAGGAAATGGGGTGAGGCATGGCAGAAGCAAGAATAGAAATTAAGTTTATTTTAGTTCAAAGATATATAGGTGATCTTGTTCAGTTTAGTCGGTCACATACTGAACAGTAGTTCAGTGAGGTGATGATTTTGCATTAGATACAGCGCTACCTATGTAAAACATCCAAAACCTCAACCCAGCTGATATTGGATGTCCAAACTGAATCATTGGATCCCTAAACATGGAATCATGATTTAGTTTTGAACTCTCAAGAATCTGCATAATTATGGTCATATACAGTGCCATTTTATTTAGATACGCAGGCCAATAGTACACTGATAAACAGAGCAACAACACACAAGTCTCAAGTTTTAAGATTTTTTATAAAGAATTAGTTAGTGTCAAAGCAAGATATAGGACTAAATCTGTTTATATGTTCGAGAAAAAAAATTACCAGACTGAGCTACACAAGCATGGTATAAAATTCGTCGTTGCAAATTTGAGTCAATGCCCCTGTAAGGCTGTAACTTCAAACATCAAGTCATGTTGCATTTTCTCGACGCATTCCCGACATATCATGATTCCATCACATAAATCCACAAAAATCTAAAACCTACAGAGAGATCAAACAAAATTAGTTCGAAGAACACTATGAAATGTGACATGGGATGTCACCAGCGATAGTGCATTTAGAACCTGCATGTGGGCCAATATATGGTCTGTATTGGCACTCCGATTCATGTTTCAGCTTGCAATAATAACAATATATTCACAAGCATCCAAAGTTCTGGAACTTGTACAAAACCTCTAGAGAGGGGCTAACCTTCTCCAAAGCAAGGCATCTTATGTTACCCAATTCAGTCCTGCTAGTTGGACGACAATTATGAACCCTTGGCTTGCATTCAGAACAAATAGCATGGCCATTGGAGCACTGCACGCACAAATGTGACAATAGTAAAAGAACCTCTAGACACATTCATAACTTTCTTTCTAAGCTTAAGGATTTGTAGTGTAAATTCTAAGTAATGAGATATCAGCCCTCCTTGTAGAATCAATTGACAAGGAACAATCTGGACAACGTTGAAAATGAAAATGGAGAGCGTGCAATCTGTAAGTTCAAAATGTTAGAAAGGAGCTAGTCGGGGGTAGGCCTGATGCATCGGGTGGTTAATAGAAAGGAAGGGATGTCACCTATTAGTGTGATGAAAGGGATTCATAGAAAAAGGTCACAAACCAAAACCCAATTTTAGCTTTGCCTACCTTGGTCAGCAATATCATATTCTTTTGCAACTGGGTATTCTTATATATCGGCATACACATAGAAAGCCAAATACCTAGAAAGGCTAGTAAGATACAACTGAAATGCTATAGTTAAATGTGATTAGTTCAGCAAGAAGACATACCTGATGAATTGGAGGATACATGGGAACAAAACACATGGGGCATTCCAATAGCTCACGCCCATTTCTAGAAACTATGACATTTGGATTCCGTGAATGCTTGATAACATCACAGACAAGTTCTATGACATCTAACATCCCATTCTTTGGAGGGTCGGTAACTTCAGCATCTATGTTGTCGAGATAGCCAGTTGACGCCACAACCAAACCTATAGATACATAATCGTGTATGGATGAGAAATATTTAGGATTGGAAGCAAATAGAAAGATAACACGAATTAATCATGGGTGTAAAAAATGCCATCTCCATTTCAAAGGATGGCTGCAACCTGATATAACTCTCAAGACAAGTATTATCAGTAACATTACGTCACCGGCGATACATAAAACTGATACATCAACCTGATAACATGAATTAATCCACAAATATATTCTCCTTGGAAGAAAAGATATATGTTAGTGGCGATACATAAAGGATCTATCATGAGTGCTTGTATCCACTATACAGAGAACATTTCTCTCTATCAAATAACCTCATAGTAAATTAAATAGATTTTTGGAAGACAAACCTGATCTAAGTCCATGGGGGTACCAGGGAATAAAATCGTCGGGGTACTGGAAAAAAACATTCAGCAAAAACACATTCCTCGAAGTGAGAAATATTCGGTCCAAAACTACATCAAGATTGAACCTCATACAATTTTCAAGACATGTCATTTATGCTTCTCTTATATGACCTTCCAATTTCTTCGCTTTGAAAGCAAACATATACTGGATGAATTATGAGAACTAAGCAGAACTCTTCTGCATCAGATTGTATGTACACACAATGATTGTAAATGATTTGACATTATATCCAACTAAGGAGAGCTTACGGTTGGAGAGACACACACAGTCTAGAGCAAAAGGGAGTGGATTCACAGCTTTGTGCTCAACGTCACCAATGCAACTGACCCATACTAATGATGTCGCCTCTGGAGACCGCAACAGTAGGTTGCCAAATAATGGCGCAAGAAGTAATAGTAGCAGCCTTTGAGCTCCACGGCGAAGCTGGTACATAAGAAGAGAATCACACTGGATATTGTTCTTATCTTTCTAGAAAAGAGAAAAATTGATTGAATTCCGGTTTTTACACGTAGTAGAGCTGGCCATCAACATGCCATGGACACTATGAAGCTAATCTTTGTGGCACAGGATTTTTTGTGCTTATCCAGAAGTAAAAAAAAAGAGTTCTTTATAATAGATCCTTTGAAAATAATTCCTTGAATAAATTTCTCTAGAAGCCCATAAACAAGCCAGGGAGAAAAAGAAAGGAACATCACATGCATCTTGGAAAAACACATGCCTGGGGCAACCTCTATGTGGTGGTAAATTGCTAGAAAGGGGAGAAAGAATGCATGTTCTCCCAGATTTCTACACGTAGTTGCATCACTACATGCATACATTGTTCTACCAAGGACGCATATACACTCTGCATTAAGGCACACCTATCCCTCTTCCAACAGAATGAAAGAAGCAATGTATTGTATCAATCATATGAATGAGATGCTTGTAGTCAATTAAGTACATGTGTCAACAATCAGAACAAGAATAACCAAGTTTTTCGGCCAAAGTTCAAACTGGATATCAAGTATTCAAGTGGGGTAAAATTTGAAACCGTAAATCCAAAGAACAAACTGAAATTCAAGATCATCAAGACGATAGCAAGCCAACCATTTTTTTGTGAAGTTGTCGCACTTGAAATCTCAGTCAATAATGCGAGCAGTGAAGTCACGTAGCACCTAGGAAAAAGCATAGATTGATTTGCTTAAATTAAATTAGATTTATGTGGCAGTTTTTTTTAGAGAATAGGTGAGAAAACTACACATAATATTTGGGCATGGAGGGTGATATCCTCAATATTGTTTCCATATGAGCAGGGGGAAATGTTATAATCCACATCACCAGCATCCTCTTTTATCCCCTCTTCTTGTGTGCATTAGTACATTTTTTCTAAATTCTGCATGTTAAAACAGGGTCAAACTAACAACATGAAACTAACAAAAGGCTGATTGCATCCAGAACTTGATAATAAATAAAAAGCTTTTGACTTCACCGCAAGAAAAAGCAGGAATATGTTAACATGAAGCTGGCTATATAACATATTAATATAGTTTAGGATCTCAACTGAAACAAATACAATAGTTTTATTTTGCTACTGGTGTCATTACTGTTGGATGTGATTGCATAGCGTGTATATTCACTCCTAAAGTCTCAATGTTACCAAAGGAAATACTGAACATTGGCAAACATACACACAAGAAGCATCTCCATTCACAAGTACACAGAACTTACTTGGCATTAAAAGTACTTGGAATTTTCTAGCAAAGTTAATATGTTCAAATGTAGATCAAGGTGGCATAGTAATATCTACCTGTTGTACAAACTGAACACTGTTTTGCCAGTAGTACCATCGACCTACATAGGATGGGAGTGCGAACCAGATTACTTGTTGCCTTTCAGAGGCTTGCAACCCTATACAATCAGTGTCAGTGGCCATCAGTTCTACAAGGAAGCACGAACCTACATAAACATCAGTTGATCGAACATATTGTCTAGCTTGCATCTAGAATCCAACAACACTGAAATCAAAGATTTTCTGTTGTTACAAAGAAATGGCATGACTGTGTTTTAGTACCCTCAATTGCTCAAGATGGGTGTGTATGTATAATTATGCCGAGTCTCATTGCAAGTAATTGCATGCTGACGAGTGCAACAGTCTGACACATGAGCAAGTCCAATGAAATACACCAGCAGGATAAAAAGAGAGAGGGTCAGACCTTTGATGTTGTTGCTTATCCTAGGACTGGAAGAAGAAGGAGCAGCGGACCTTGACGAGCACATGACCGGCGTCCTGGCAGAGGAAGCTCCACTCCATGGCGCTAATTTTGGGATACCACAATCATACATATGTGCAGATGGCAAAGTTAGAAATATCACTTTAAGCAAGTTTCAAGCGACACGATTAATTTTAATTTTCTGAAAGAACTTGAGATGACTTCTCTGAACTCTTTTTGATCATCTACATCCATATATCAGGGACTCTCCCAAATCTCATATGCAAAAGAGCAATGGCAGCAAGACAACATATGCTTGCTGGCATTGGTGCAGACATATAATCTAGAGAGAATGCCGCGGACGGTAGTACCTGTACATGGGAATCGTAGTCGGGAGGCTGCTCCAAGATGGCGCGCTCCAGGGCCTGGATGCGGAGCTCGTCGCCGGCGTCCCCTTCCTCATCCGAGTCCGAGAAGTCGAACCCCATCTTCCACGCCTCCTCCAGTAATGTCCACGGGCGGCGATGCCGTCGCCTCCAGCAGGTCTGATTTCATCGCCGCCGGGCTTGGGCACGATGCGGGCGGGCACTGTTATTTGGGGGACTGGCTCCTCCTCCCTCAGCTTCTTCGCATTGAGAACTTCACCACGGTCACCTGCTAGGGCAGGGGCGTGGCGGAGGAGTGGCAGAGGGGGGCGGCGCGGCGGCGGAGCAGCAGGGAGGCGGCGGGGTTGAAGGAGAGGTACATAGAGGGGGGCATGGATCTGGGGTGCAGCCCAGCCGCCAAGACACCATCATCGACCCAATCCCCAGCGGCGTGCTCGTTGCCAAACGAGAGAGAGAGGGGGGGAGGTCGCGTCAAGATAGGGAAAGAATTACCGTGGGGAGGTATTATCTGGGGTACCTGCGACTGTTAAAATCTGACGTGGCATAGCTGAGAGGGCGCTCTTTGCGCGACGGTTAAAGGGTTTAATTCTCTATCATATGTTATTGGAGCTTGAGAAGAAAAGTGGTTCCCGCGTGCTCCTCTTCGCCGCACTGTCCCGTGGGTTGCGAATGAGCCGAGCCGAGCTCCCACATATACGATTATTTTTGCTTGTCAGGAACAGAGAGTCTTTGACTGGTGGACCACGATCTGAGACATTATATCGTGGGTTGTTGCTGACTCGGATGTGGGGGTCGCGCCTATTTATATATGTGAGGCGCCTGCCAACCCTAGCCGTCATGCAAAACATATCACATCTTCCTTCATGTCCAATATTGTTTCTTTGTTGCTGCTGCGGCTGGTGATCCTATTTTGTCCACTGTGTACACGGTTGACGGGAAAGCCGACCTTCTAAACCCTGCCTCTCCACATCATGTACGGAAGAGGGGCGGTTAGATTTTCGAGGAGCGTATCCCTACACGGTTGCTCGCCGCCATTCGTCCACATCTGCGTCATTTTCATTGTCACAGCTGAGAAGCTTGAAGCCGAGAAGAAGGCCACCGAGGACGCCACCTCTGCCTGGCCGATCGGAGGGTGTATTAACAGTACTAGCTTAGCTATGTGCGTAGATGTTTGTACTATTGTGCATAGTACATGCTAGTCTGGTTCGTTATCAGTATGTCAATAATTTTATCAGTGCAACGGTCATAATTATTTTGTGGATTAATTTAGTCAAAAAATCACCTATTTACTCAGCACGAATCGGATCCAAAGCTTTCACCATTCTATTTGTGTACAGCAGTGCTATACTACCACCATAGTGCGTCTGATGGTGAGGTTAGCTTACCAGTTAACACCCACCCAACCAACGAGATCCAACGCAAGTACGATGTGGGCAGAGTGTGCAGGCATGTTGCGCTTGCGCCAATAGCAGAAGAGCAGATGCCCTTTATCAGCATCTACTATCTGGCAACGGCGGGTCGTTACCTTTCGCTTTTAACTTTCACAACTGGTAAAGAGAACAACAAGAGAAGAGGAGACGAGAGCAACACTTTGGTTTGGTCGTTTGCCCCAACGGCACCGTTCGGCCGAGCCACCGGGACAGGGTCAACATCACCGCCGAACGCATCATCAGGCCGGACAGATGGCTGTCCTGCACCTGCACCTCATTTTTCGTCCCTATCGCTCTATCTTCTCCGGCGGTGACATCACGCCGCCGCCGCCACGGGTGGATTTTTCCGACGCGTTGAAGTTTTGAACCGAGGAAACTGATAACGGCCGGCCGGGCGAGTCGAGTATAAGGCTGGTGCCAACGCACCGCCCCACTATCGCCCCGCCACGTCAGCTTTTACCCTCACTCTCACCCCACTCTCACCCCACTCTCACATCACGGTGCCAGTGCACGGCCTGTAGTGGCAGACTACCGCCACGTCATCTTCTCTCTCCTCAGATTTAGTTATTTCACTCGCATTTCTTTAGACATTCAAAATAATGTAAGAAAATAATTTTATTCAACTATAAATTGTACTGATTACATAATAAATAAAAAAATTACATAATAAATAAAAAAATTACATAAAAAATTAAAAAAATTACGTGGACGAATCAGAGCGCGCCGTGGACGAATCAGAGCGCGCCACGTCAGCTAGCCGTTGCCGCCCCCACTACCGCCTCACTACCGCCCCGCCACGCCATCGCGCCGCCCCGCCTCCCGCCCCACTGCCGCCCCACTGCCGCCCGCCTGCCGCCGCCAACGCGGGCGAGAGCGGGGCGAGGATCCACCGCCCGCCCCTCTCGTCTCGCCCCTCTCTCGCCCCGCTACCGCCCGACCGCGGGCGGTACCGCCCCCACTACCGCCCGCGTTGGCACCATGGCATCCACCTCCAACCAACCACTCTGGACGGCCATGCCGCGCGTGCTGTACCATGCCATGCCATCGAGCGTTCGTACGAGCATCTTAATTGCAGAGGATTCGATCCAGCGTGTTTGTAGATGAACAGATTGATGATGATGTACTGTATTCGAAGTTTTCACTTGTGCTAAGTACGAAGAAGAAACATACATCAACAACAGAAGAGATTTATCTATACACCGAATGCTGCTAGCAGTATCCCAATCGACGCCAATGGATGGCTGTGAACCGGCGAGTCGGCGTCGGGACTCAGAAGAGGTTGAGGACCTCGCGGATGGCGGCGTTGCAGAGCGGGCAGCGGCCGCGGCCGGCGCGCACCTCGCGGGCGCAGGCGCGGCAGAAGGTGTGGCCGCAGGGGACGAACGCCGCGCCCTTGCGCCGCGCCATGCACACGCAGCACCGCCCGCCCACGCCCCTCCCGCTCCCCGCCTCCTCCTCCTCCGCCGCCGCGTCCTGGTCCACGCGCGTCCACGCCCCGGCCTGCGCCGCCGCCGCCGTCCACTGCCGCTCCGCCTGCTCCAGCAGCGCCATCAGCGACACCCGCCGCTCCTCCCCCTGCCCGGGCGACGCCGCCGCCGGTACCGCTCCCGCCACGGGCACCGCGGGCTCCGCGGCGCGCGTGGAGGAGGGAGGGGCCGGGGGAGCGGCGTCGTCTTCGGGGCCGCGGATGACGTCGAGGAGCGTGCGGCGCCTGGCGGGCCGCGCGCCGTCTCCCTGAACGTCGTCGTCGCGGAGCTTGAGGAGGTCGCGCAGGTTTGAGGACGCGGCGAGCTGCTCCGCCAGAGTGACGCCGCCGCGCCGGGCCGGCACCACCCTGGGCGCCCCCTCCATCAGCCCCGCCTTGGCGTTGCCTTGCGAGGCCGCTCGGGTCAGGAGGAGCGCGCCCTACGCCACGCTAGCTCACGCTACGCGTATGTGGATTGTGGACTCACTCGCTCGTGGTGGACGCCGTACCGTAACAAGAGCACGAGTCGCGCGCCTAAATACTCCTCCTCGTATTAGACGGGTATATACAAGTGCTGGTACTACTAGTACAAGTACTGTACCCAGGTAGACTCTTCTGGTTGGACTGGACCTTGGACCCGGCCCGGTCTGGCGAATAGTTTTTGTGCCGGCCATTGTCCGATCTAGTTGGAGCGAGCACGCTTCTCTCTCTCTGCGTCCAAATGGCCAAGTTGCGCGCGCGCGCGCGGTCGGGCGGCGACGGCGGACGGATTTTCCCGAGCGGCGACTGACGGGCTGACTTTCGCCGCCGTTCTGCTGGCGGAGGGCCGGCAGGTTTCTGACGAGCGGTTCAATTTAGTCGCCGGATTGTATGGTTGGCGCAGGCGCGGCGACCGAGCTCGGGGCGGTGGTTTGCCGTTCGCCGGACGGACGGACGAGGCAGCAGCATTTGTCAAACGTTGCAGCTGCATCCTGGGGATGTCATGTCACGTGGATTCTGAAAGTGCGACCGCGATCTACGACCTTTGCTCGCTCGGCTTTCCCACGTGCCGCGGCGTGGATCGCAGCCATCTGCCTCGCACTTGCCGGTCAGATTTGCGGCTGGTCGCGGGGAGAGATCTGGCTGCCACCTTTTACCGTGGGTTTTACGGGTCTGTGCTGGCGGTAAGTCAAGCTGCACGCTCGATGTAGTCGTCAACAACAACAACACCAAAAACTGTACGCTCAGACGCTAACCGAACCGGAAAAATTGGATCGCAGCAGGAGGCGATCAAGGAGGCGACCAGGAGTCCTTCGCGCGCCGCCGGTGACGCCGCCGGTTCCCTCTCTCTCCGTCGGCCGCTCCGGCGGCGGGAGGGAGGGGGAACCTCGGGTCTGTTCACTAGGTGGGTGTGTGGTAGGGTTAGGGTTGAGGGAGACGCTGCCGAGGCCGTTGCGGTGGTGTCGTGTCGGAATAAGTTTTTCCGGGCTTCGTTCGCGGTCAGGCAAGGCTTTTGCCTTCGTCTAGGAGCCAGCGGTGTTGGGGATCCCCGGATCTCGTCGAGGTCGCGGGCTATGGTGGTTGGAGGTCCATCGGCACTGGCCGTTTGGATCCTCAGATGGACGATGGAGGCAGGGAGACGAAGACCTTTCTTCTTCCTTGTTGGTATGATTTGCTGCTGCTGTTTTTCTCCTTCCTCTGCGCTGATGCTGGTGGGAGTTCCTGCTTTGCCCGGGCGGATGGCCCGACCGTGGTGCTGGACCGGTCGGATGACTCGAGTTCTCTTCCTTCCGAAAGGGACACTTTTCGCGGTATTCAAAGCCAAAGATGGCGAGGCTGTTGCAGGTGTGTTGGATTGATGTCCATGCCCTCTCAGCGCTGGTGTCAAGAAAGGAGGAAGCAGCGTGGCGGTAATTGTACCGTGGTCGAAGATGATGACCTGTTTGCGACTGGTTGCATATCCTTCTGCTGCAGGGGTCTTCTCTCAAGATTCAGGGATGATGACACAGGGCTCCGGAGATCTTCTTGTGTTATGATTGTCTTAGGGTACTCTAGGTGTTCATGGTCCGTTGTGTTTGCGTTTCAGTGTGTTTGTAAAGGTCACCTACTTTGTACTGATTCGTGATTTGATTAAAGATTTTCATGGTCCAAAAGAAAGCCTATACATTGAGACAATTGCTTGGTTACCATTGACAAGCTCGGCGTTGCTTCTGTGCCGCTTACAAGCTTCGTTTCCTTGCCAACTAGATCATAAGTGCGCGCGTTGCCGCGCCCGTCCATGAGAGAAACATTTATTTTATAATTTGAACTAAAACCACGATATTTATTTTGAGTCGGAGGAATAGTAAACAATGACAACAATACAGTCAGGATTTGCATATTTTAAATAATAACTTGCACAGAGCACACCAAAGATGCGAAAGCAAGCCAAAATGTGACCCACTGACACTGCCATGTTGAGCAACACGAGAGTAGTTTCGTACTTTCTGTACCTTTTCTGATGGTGCACTCAGTCTTATTAGGCATGCTTGATCCATCAACCTCGCGATCATCAGATCCGTCCAAACTTTGTTGCATAACCTGCTACAAATGTCAACGCTGAACATTGAGCACAACACATAAAAACATATGTGGCACGAGGAAAAAAACATCTACATACATCAGGGAGGAACTAATATACGTAATTGATGAACAAAAGAAGACTAATCGAGTAAAAGACCTCCCACAAGAAGCTAAATTATACACCAAGAATATTTGAGAACTCTTTAGCTAGTAGATCAATATAAAGCATGTGCCAGTTAAGGATTTCTGCAAACTGAGAAGTTGCATGATAAGTTCAAAAACAACACCATGCTTACCATTTTGAGAATAATCCATTCATCATCTTTGTCATAAGAAACTGAAGTACATACTACAAAATTGAATTTTCGATCTACTCAGCTTGGATCAGCAGTGTGAGGAAGAAGAACAAAGGGGAGGATGGCACAGTGACAAGTCTAGGGCCTGAACTTCCACATGCTTCACCCCAGCTGGGGCGAGTCCTAGGTGGCCGGCTCGCCGCTACTCGAGAGGCCTAGGCCCCTCACAGACACGAGGCATATCCTCCGTCAGCCACCATCGCTGAGTTGAGATGCAAGCTGCCACATGGTTGCGGGTCGTGGGGAGTTTTTTTTTTCAAGTGAACGAGAGATCGGGAGAGATCGAGAGAAGCAGCGAACGGGAGCGAGAATCTCGTTGCTGGACCTACGTGGGCTTTCGGACTCTGATCGGCCCGAGGAACGAGATGATCACTCGCTCGGTCTGAGGAGCAGCGGCCCTATTACGTGGCTGACAGGCCGCGACACGGTGAAAGCGCGCTACAGCGCCAGTTCGGAAGAAGGAGCAGTGAGGACCGTTCCTACGGTGGATCGGACGGTGGACGGAGCAAAAACACTGAGAGGGCTAGTAGGTCGCTGTGTTATACTGTTTTTTAATTTGCCATCAACCGTTAAGTTGGGGTGAACCACTTCTGTTAAAAGTAAGCAAAATGATGATTTTGCCCTCAATGGAAATGAGCAACCTTGCCAATTTTATTTGTAACCATGCTCAAACACTTCTATTCAAATTAACATATTGAGATCACATAGTTATGTGTAATTTTAGATCAAACATATTCGAACTTCTCCGAGCGCGCGCGCTTCGCCGGCGACGATGGTGGGATGGACTTCGACCTGATCTTCTGGGCGATCCAGGAGGCGGAGTCGCCGGATCCGATGGTGGCAGCGAAGTGGGCGTACTTCAAAACGGGGAGTCCGTCCCGTTTAAACATCAGGCCGCCGTCGGTGTCGGGTCTGGCCAGGATTCCGCGGGAGGCCCTGGCGCCGGGGGACAGTCCTCCTCACGCCCCTTGACTTCCCCTGCTCCCGGCGTCCGAGTGGCTCGTCTTCGACGACGGGTCCTCGGGGATCGATCTAGGCTGTTGGGCAGCGGCCTGGATCCGCCACCATGGCCGGGAGACCAGGGAGAGATGCGCCATCTTCAGAAAAAGGTAAAACCACCTCCTGATTCTCTTACAGCTGATGCAATCTCTAAAGTGTGTCGAGTTAGTCCTGTGACTAGTGGATCGCTTCGTACCCGAGGTCTTGATTCTCCTTGTGGAGAGGGACTCTGTGTTCATGGATGTGGCTGCTGTTCTAGGTTTTCTAGGGAGGTTCTTCCAGGTCTGGTGAGCTCTGATGGGATTAGGAATCTCGTTTGTGCGAGAGATTTGAGAGAGGAGGATGTGGAAGTCCGGCTTGGCCCGAAACCTACTCCTGAACCGTTGATTTCCGGATGGGTGGCCAAGAGGAAAGCGCCTATGGTAAATACGCGTCCTAAATTAGGACACGGTGAGGGGGAGGAAGTGGCGGACTTTTATGGGCAGCTTTGGGTTGTTCCCTCCCCCAGCCGCCACCCTCGTCCTCATATACCGCACCGGGCTCCCCCTAACCCTAAGTTCACCTTCCCCTCTCTTTTCTGGGTGCGGAAGGATCTTTTTAGATCTGGAAAATTCACCATTGTAGACTGCTTTCCCATATCCCACCCTGGTCGTTTTGATCCCCCACCTACCAAATTCCATCTAGACAAGCCTGGGCTTCTACCAGGGGAGAGATCGTTCGCTGAGGTTGTGATGAACATGGATGGAAGGGGACAAGGTGGCCGGAACCGTCGACCTCCAGCTCCCAAGAAAGTTCCGGTGCAGCAAGATGGGAGAACTGGGGGCCAAACACAGGGGGCCCCAGCGCATCCCGGGGGTGTGCAGAAGCGGGCAGAAGGGGGGGAGGGAGACCTGTTCCTCCTGTTCCTGTCCCTGCCCCAGCTCCTCAACCTCCTCCACCTCCCCATCCCGTCCCTTTGGTTCAACCCCTCGATCCCAGGTACAAGGATATGATCTGTTTCAACTGCAGGATTGTAATGCCCCGGATGTAATACTTTTCCTTTTGGGCTTATAATAAATCTCCGGCTTCATCTATTTCCATTTCGGGTTCTTTGTCTTTCGGGCTTTCGTCGTTTTGTTGTGTGAGTGTGTGGCATTCATTCATATCATGTAGACATGTGCATTGCATTGCTTTTGTGTTGTGGGTTGCATCCGGTTCGTGGCGTTCCTTCCCGTTGTCCGTTTCGTGTTCCGGAGCTCCCTCACGTGTCCGTGACGTCCCGTAGGCCTTCTTTGTTGTTCGGGCGTTTTTCGTTACCGGTGTGCCATGAGGTTGTGTTGTGTGTTGTTGTTTTGTTGTGTGCAACCCGCCTCTCAAATCTCGTCTCGTTTGGACTCCGTTGACTTTTCCCTCCGTTGCCCGTGTGGGTCCGAAGTGCCCTTACTTCGTGTCCCGGATATACCCCCACTGCTTTCTTTTATCTCCGTTTGGTCCTTTAAAATCATCCCCGCGATCGGATCCGTTGGATCACGATCGGAGGGATCCTAAACACCCCTAGCCTCCAAACCCTAGTCTAAAACTGCTACTTATAGACCCCCCTAGGTCTATTTTGAGCCTCCCTATTCCTTCTTCTTCCTCCTCCAGATCCACTTTCGTTTTTTTTTTCCTTTTTTTTTCTCAGATCCGCGCACTGTTCATCTGGATCCCGAAGGATCCCGGGAATCCAGCCGGTCCGCCGCCTCTAGACCGCAGCGCTCGGACCGCGCGAGGTCAACGCCGCGGCGCCAGCTCCTTCTGGCCTTCGCGCGACGAGCGACCGGGCCGTACGCGTCGACCGCACCGGGCTGGTCCTGGGGACCAGTTCGTCGGGCCCTTCGCCACCTCCCTCGCCTCGCAACGGCCGCGTCGGGCCGCCACGCTCCCCGCCGCTACAGTCCCGTCGCCTGGGCCAGGCCCGCGACCGCGCCACCCGGCTTCCGCCTCGCCTCGCCCGCGGCTGGGCCAGCCTCCAGCTCCAGGCCGCCCGCGTGACCGCGCCAGGGGCCCCTCGCCGCCGCTCGCCAGCCAGCGCGGTTGGGCCGGCCTCGCCTCTTCAAGCCACCGCGGGCCGCCGCGTCGGGCCGCCTCCAGCCCAGCCAGATCCCGCGCCGCCGGCCTCTCCGCGCCAGGCCGGGCCGCACTGTTCCTCCACCGGGCCCATCTACTGTTCCAGATCTGGATTTTTTAGATCTGAGGTCTATTTTCAAAAACCCTAGCCCCTGTTCTTTTGATCTGTGATGCTATCTTCCAACGTGCATAACTTTTCGTCTGTAGATCCGTTTAGCGCGTGTAGCATGTCCAGATGTTCGTGGAGATGCCCTCTACGTTTTACTTGTTGTAGTCATGCATGTTAGATGTCATCTTGACACTTGTTTTGCTGTTGCAAGAGGGCATCATGATATAAACTGCTGTTATGTGTTATTTTCATGCCACCTTTGACATGTAATATCTTTTAGCTCGTTTGTCCAAACGATGCAAATGACATGTCCACGTGTTCGTCTTGGCACGAACTACGTGTTGTGTGTGATAGGTTGCATGGTAGATGTATTGTTTCCTTGTTATCTTCGTTGCAAGATGCCATGTTCACATGTTGTGTTTTCACTTGTTATGAAATGCCATCTTGTTGAGCTCGTTGCAATCGGTGTGTTCACCACATTGATGCATGTTTGTTTGTTTCGGGATCACCGTCATATGTATTTTGATGAGGTGCTTACCCTTTGCCATGTTTAGTTTCGAGGTGTCTTAAACATGCTCTTTTTGATGCTATGATGATGTTGCTGTTTTAGGACTTAGTGAAATTTCACTAAGTCTGAAATCTGTAACGTTCCGATGCCATGTTCATGTGATGTTGTAGGACAAAGCATGATAGTTTTGGGGTGGATTTTGATTGTTCCATGAAGTATATATTGTTGTCTTTCCATTCATGTACTCACATGTCCATTTGAGTGGCTGTAGCATGTTTATCTTTTGCTCCAAACTTTCAATAAAATTCTGCTGCCAGAATTTTATTTCAAAGTTCAATATGTCCAAGATCATTGCTATTGATCCGTGACTCCGTTGGGGGTGCACTTTGGACCTAGTTTCTGTACATTATATCTAGTTTGTGTTCAAGTCCTTTGCCATGCTTTTTGGGTGCTGTAGATTAATTATTTTGAGCTCCCAAGATGCTATGTTGCTGTAATTTGCAGTTTTCGCTCAAATCTTGTTTCGGGCATAACTTTTAGCCCGTAACTCCGATTTCAGCGAATCTTATATCAAACTTGGGTGTTTTTCTGTGTAGATTAATATTATCAGCTTGTTATCTTGTTTTGAGGTGTTTTGCTTGAGTGATGTTTTACGTGCTCCATGTGCATCTTTAGTGCATCCGTCATGCATACATGTTTTTTCGAGTGCGCATTGCATCGTGTTGATTGGTGCTTGGTGTGTTTGTCTTGTTTAGACCCGGAAGTTGAGCACGAGTTTTCCAACGAGGTTGAGCACGAGGTTTCCAACGAGTTTGAGCACGAGGACCCTTCTTTCGATCCGAACTTCTTCTCTTTAGGCAAGATGACCGAACCCCGATAACATTACTATCTTTGTTCTATTGCTAGTAGTCTCGATCTATAGTTTTGCCTCGATGCCCATGTTCTTCTTGTCAGCCTCCTACTTGTAACCAATTGCCATGCTTAACCAACCCTACCTATGCAAACCGTTGCTTGGCTAAGTACGCTTCGCTCAGCCCTTCTTATAGCGTTGCTAGTTGCAGGTGAAGTGAAGATGCTTGCTCCATGTTGAAGTTTGGTTGGGTTATATCACACTATATAAATGCTTTATTTGAAATCACCTATATATTGGCAAGGGTGGAAGGCTAAGCCTTTTGCTTGGTGTTTTGTTCCACTCATGCCGTTAGGATCCGTATAAGCCGGTTTTATGTTCCTTGATTATGCGTTCCTAACACGGTTGGGGTGTATGGGACCCCCTTGATAAACCGCTATGTGCTAAGTCTTTTCCAGCAAATCCCAACATTGGTACTATTTGCCTAATAACAAACTAAACATGCATAGGGAGTAATTAACCCTCTTTCTTAATCAACAACCCCGGGCCAGTGCTCCACATGAGTGTTGGTCCGAAACGGGGAGTCTGCGGGGCCGCCTTGGGGCAACCCGAGGTATTTGGTATCCACCCGTAGAATCGCCCATCCGGTCGTGTCCTGAGACCTAGATACGCGCGGCTACTATCAGGGTGTCGACACGCCGGGAGGATTTGCTGGATTAGCCTTACCTTAGTTCGGTTTAACTTGAGCACGGGATTCCGAGGATACTCGGGTCTTCCCACTTTGGAGTTGCGACTCCGCGGATCGTGGGCTTGTAATGGGTCAAGTTGGAACACCCCTGCAGGGTTTGAACTTTCGAAAGCCGTGCCCGCGGTTATGTGGCAGATGGGAGCTTGTTAATTCCGGTTGTAGATAACTTGACACAATGATGCTAATACACTACCAGCGTGTGTTCCGTGACTGTCAATTTCCGAATAGGGATTCGGGAGTTGAACACGGAGGGGTTATGTTTGTGAGCTTGTAGTCAGGATCACTTCGTGATCACTTCTCGCGTTGCCTTCTCTTCTCGCTCTCACTTGCGTAAGCTAGATGCTAGTTGCTGCAGCAGCCTTGTTCTTTCTTCAGCCTTTCCCTCACCTAAAGGCTTTGATAGTTCTGTTACCCGGGAACGGGATTGCTGAGTCCTCTGTGGCTCACAGTTACTTCACACACCAGATGCAGGTCCAGCCGTGAGCTATCCAGGTGATGGCACCGAGCTGGATTGGGAGTACGACGAGGAGCGTAGTCGTTACTACGTGCGCTACCCGGACGATCAGTAGTGGAGACTCTTACTAGGATTCGATCCGCCTGTGGTTGTTTTTTTATCTGAGTTTGGTACTTTGATTTTTGGCTTTTGCCCTTAGAGGGTTGTAGTGATCTTATTGTATGATGTTTGAGACTTGTACTGTTATTCTGTGACGTGGCGATTGTAAGCCAACTATTTTCAGTTTACTATCCCTCTTTTACATGAGTTGTGCAAAGATTACCAAACTTGAGATCATTCTAGGAGGGACTTATGCCTTTAAGTCGTGCCTCGACACGTAGGAGGTATAATTCCATCCTGGGCATTACAAGTTGGTATTCAGAGCCTTCTCCGACCTAGGAGCCCCCACTGTTTGATCGAACCGTTGACGGTTGAGTCTAGGCACACACTGAAAACTTTTTGAGTCCTATATTATATCGGAGAGTAGGATTTCTTTGCTTCTCATCCCCTTTCTCTCTGGTGAGGACTCCTGACGTCTACTCTTGTCTCTCCTATCTTCAAAATTTGCACAAATTTTTTTTTTAGGAATCCCGCGAGTATTCTGGGATTGTTTCGATGTTCTTGTGACAAGGATATTGTTCCCGATGCCTCCTGTTACCGAGGAGTTGAGCTTCGGGGTATCACTGTAACAAGCATATCGCAACAGTTCTAAATACTTAAGACGGCCGACATCGAAAATCTCCCCTATACGGCCAGTGGCACGATAACCCCGACATCACCCAGTACTGGGGAGGTAGTTCGGGAGTATTGCCATAGCTTGTTATAGTGGATGCTTTTCGAAGGTCCGAGGTACACAGTTTCCGAGAAAGACTGGTTATGTGTTGAAGGATGGATACACCTGGATGTAGGTTAGAGTTGATTGCGCGGTGCTTCCCGTGTATCCCCAACACCTGATTGCATAACTGGAATCTTTCGGAAAGCTATAGGTGGGTTTTATCCAGTAGATCGTAGGCATTCTTCCAACGAATGCAGGTTAGTGAGTTCGGGGTTCGACATTGAGTGAAGGAGTTACATGACCGAGGTTACTATCAGGAGTTGCATCTTAAAGGGTCCTTGGCTATGCTGATCCGGGGATTGCAAAACCTTTTCGTAACGCGTTCATATGCTTTCAGCACAAAGATGTTAGAACGAAACTCCTCTCTTGTGTTTGTTCCTTTCCGTACCTTGTTGTTTTATTATTTTATCCTTTTGATCCCTATGTGGCTTCTCGTGAAGACTGATGTTATCATTTAACTAAGAAATTCATTCGTTCCTCTTGTTCGGATGATTTCATTCGTTCTTATTGTTCGAATGATTATTGTGAAGACTTGTTGCAATTCATTCCATTGATTCAGCTTATTCCTTTTGTCAATCAATTGCTGATTCGTGGTCATCTCTTACAGGATGGCTCCGAAAAAGGTTCCGAATGCCAACCCAGAGGTGGAAGAGGTCCCAGAGCATCCTCCTTCCCCTCCTCCTCCGCCTAAGGCTTGGAGAGCAATTATGCAGACTACTGCTCAGAACACTCAGTTGATGATGCAGATGATGCAGATGATGCAAGCTAATCAAGCTAATCAGGGCATTCCAATGAACCAAGGCAACTTCTTCCAGCAGCACCATGCTACCCTCAACCAGTTCTTGGCCAACAATCCTAAAGCTTTCAGTTACTGTGTCGACCCTCTTGATGCTGAGGATTGGTTGACCGACATAAAGAAGCATTTTGAGTGCAGTAACGTGAAAGAAGATGACTATGTGAAGTTTGCAGCCTTCCAACTGAAAGATCAAGCAGCTGATTGGTGGCAGCAATACAAAGACTCAAGGCCGGGTCAAGTGATCTCGTGGGAGAACTTCTGCAAGGATTTCCGCTCGCATCACATTCCTACAAGTGTTATTGAGGGTATGCGTGAGCAATTCCGCAACCTCAAGCAGGGCTCCATGACAGTCTATCAGTATAATGTCAAGTTCCAAAACCTCGCTCGTTATGCAAAGCAAGACATACCTGATGCAAAGAGCAAAATCTATCAGTTCCGTGGAGGTCTCAAAGATGAACTTCAGCTTGCTCTCACTTTGTTCGAGCCAGACGAATTCGATAAGTTCTATAATATGGCTTTGAAACAAGAAGCAGCTCAGCTCAAGATGGAGGCTTCTAAGAAGAGAATTCGAGATGCTGTTCACTCTACCTCATCGTCTCAGTTGGCTGCGAAACAACAGAAATTCTGGCTTCCTCCTCCTCCAATGATTCGAGCTCCATACAACAACTCCAACAACAAGAACTCTAGTGGTCGTGGTTTCTCCCACCCACCCAACCCAAGCAACCAGTCGAAGAAGCAGTTTCAGTCTCAAGGCTCCAAGTCCAGTGGCTCTCATTTCCGTCCTCTCTCTGAAGTGGTGTGCAACAAGTGTGGCCAGAAGGGTCACTATGCCAACAGATGTCCGAATCCGAAGCGTCTTCCTCCTCCACCACCTATGAGTTCAGCTATTGTCAAGCATGATCCAAAGTCTGCCAGGGTCAATCTGATGAATGCAGCACAAGCAGAGGCTTCTTCTGATGTCATTCTGGGTAACCTTCCAGTGAACTCTTTTCCAGCTAAAGTGTTATTTGATTCGGGTGCATCATGCTCTTTCATGTCTCAACCTTTTGCATCCAAGCACAGTATTGCCACTTCAAATTTGCCTCAGAAGTTGCAAGTTGTTTCTCCGGGCAAGATTATGACTTCTAGTGTTTATGCTCCGGATGTTTCTATTCGCATGGGAGATTATCGTTTTCTGGCTAAACCGGTGATTCTTGGTCATTTTGATATCGATCTCATTTTCCTTCGGCATGAAATGGGAGGACTGTCTTCCATTTGCCGAATTCTCTTACAACAACAGCTTTCAAGCAAGTGCAGGCAAAGCACCGTTTGAAATTCTCTATGGCAGAAAGTGCCGTACCCCTCTCAACTGGTCTGAAACAGGTGAACGCCAACTTCTTGGCAATGATTTGATCTCTGAAGCCGAAGAAATGTGCAAAGTCATACGTGAGAATCTCAAGGCCGCTCAGTCGCGTCAGAAGAGTTACTATGACGGAAAGCATCGTGATTTGGCTTTCGACATCGGTGATCATGCCTATCTCCGAGTTTCTCCGATGAAAGGAACCCAGAGGTTCGGTATCAAAGGAAAGCTTGCTCCTAGATACGTCGGTCCTTTCAAAATTCTTGGCAAAAGAGGCGATCTAGCCTATCAGCTCGAGCTCCCTTCCAACTTTGCAAATGTTCATGATGTCTTTCATGTGTCTCAGCTTCGCAAATGCTTCAAGGCACCTGAGCGCATGATTCCGTTTGAGGAGATTGATCTTCAACAAGACCTTTCCTACCGAGAGCATCCAGTTGCAATTCTCGAAGAAACTGAACGCAAGACTCGCAACAAGACCATCAAGTTTCTGAAAGTCAAGTGGTCACATCACACAGACCGAGAAGCTACCTGGGAACGAGAAGATCATCTTCGTTCCGAGTACCCTTCCTTTTTCCAGTCCTAGATCTCGGGACGAGATCTTTTTGTAGTAGAGGAGAGTTTGTAATGCCCCGGATGTA
>LR738713.1:584540375-584583357 GCA_902687465.1 Secale cereale
TTTTTTTTCTCAGATCCGCGCACTGTTCATCTGGATCCCGAAGGATCCCGGGAATCCAGCCGGTCCGCCGCCTCTAGACCGCAGCGCTCGGACCGCGCGAGGTCAACGCCGCGGCGCCAGCTCCTTCTGGCCTTCGCGCGACGAGCGACCGGGCCGTACGCGTCGACCGCACCGGGCTGGTCCTGGGGACCAGTTCGTCGGGCCCTTCGCCACCTCCCTCGCCTCGCAACGGCCGCGTCGGGCCGCCACGCTCCCCGCCGCTACAGTCCCGTCGCCTGGGCCAGGCCCGCGACCGCGCCACCCGGCTTCCGCCTCGCCTCGCCCGCGGCTGGGCCAGCCTCCAGCTCCAGGCCGCCCGCGTGACCGCGCCAGGGGCCCCTCGCCGCCGCTCGCCAGCCAGCGCGGTTGGGCCGGCCTCGCCTCTTCAAGCCACCGCGGGCCGCCGCGTCGGGCCGCCTCCAGCCCAGCCAGATCCCGCGCCGCCGGCCTCTCCGCGCCAGGCCGGGCCGCACTGTTCCTCCACCGGGCCCATCTACTATTCCAGATCTGGATTTTTTAGATCTGAGGTCTATTTTCAAAAACCCTAGCCCCTGTTCTTTTGATCTGTGATGCTATCTTCCAACGTGCATAACTTTTCGTCTGTAGATCCGTTTAGCGCGTGTAGCATGTCCAGATGTTCGTGGAGATGCCCTCTACGTTTTACTTGTTGTAGTCATGCATGTTAGATGTCATCTTGACACTTGTTTTGCTGTTGCAAGAGGGCATCATGATATAAACTGCTGTTATGTGTTATTTTCATGCCACCTTTGACATGTAATATCTTTTAGCTCGTTTGTCCAAACGATGCAAATGACATGTCCACGTGTTCGTCTTGGCACGAACTACGTGTTGTGTGTGATAGGTTGCATGGTAGATGTATTGTTTCCTTGTTATCTTCGTTGCAAGATGCCATGTTCACATGTTGTGTTTTCACTTGTTATGAAATGCCATCTTGTTGAGCTCGTTGCAATCGGTGTGTTCACCACATTGATGCATGTTTGTTTGTTTCGGGATCACCGTCATATGTATTTTGATGAGGTGCTTACCCTTTGCCATGTTTAGTTTCGAGGTGTCTTAAACATGCTCTTTTTGATGCTATGATGATGTTGCTGTTTTAGGACTTAGTGAAATTTCACTAAGTCTGAAATCTGTAACGTTCCGATGCCATGTTCATGTGATGTTGTAGGACAAAGCATGATAGTTTTGGGGTGGATTTTGATTGTTCCATGAAGTATATATTGTTGTCTTTCCATTCATGTCCTCACATGTCCATTTGAGTGGCTGTAGCATGTTTATCTTTTGCTCCAAACTTTCAATAAAATTCTGCTGCCAGAATTTTATTTCAAAGTTCAATATGTCCAAGATCATTGCTATTGATCCGTGACTCCGTTGGGGGTGCACTTTGGACCTAGTTGCTGTACATTATATCTAGTTTGTGTTCAAGTCCTTTGCCATGCTTTTTGGGTGCTGTAGATTAATTATTTTGAGCTCCCAAGATGCTATGTTGCTGTAATTTGCAGTTTTCGCTCAAATCTTGTTTCGGGCATAACTTTTAGCCCGTAACTCCGATTTCAGCGAATCTTATATCAAACTTGGGTGTTTTTCTGTGTAGATTAATATTATCAGCTTGTTATCTTGTTTTGAGGTGTTTTGCTTGAGTGATGTTTTACGTGCTCCATGTGCATCTTTAGTGCATCCGTCATGCATACATGTTTTTTCGAGTGCGCATTGCATCGTGTTGATTGGTGCTTGGTGTGTTTGTCTTGTTTAGACCCGGAAGTTGAGCACGAGTTTTCCAACGAGGTTGAGCACGAGGTTTCCAACGAGTTTGAGCACGAGGACCCTTCTTTCGATCCGAACTTCTTCTCTTCAGGCAAGATGACCGAACCCCGATAACATTACTATCTTTGTTCTATTGCTAGTAGTCTCGATCTATAGTTTTGCCTCGATGCCCATGTTCTTCTTGTCAGCCTCCTACTTGTAACCAATTGCCATGCTTAACCAACCCTACCTATGCAAACCGTTGCTTGGCTAAGTACGCTTCGCTCAGCCCTTCTTATAGCGTTGCTAGTTGCAGGTGAAGTGAAGATGCTTGCTCCATGTTGAAGTTTGGTTGGGTTATATCACACTATATAAATGCTTTATTTGAAATCACCTATATATTGGCAAGGGTGGAAGGCTAAGCCTTTTGCTTGGTGTTTTGTTCCACTCATGCCGTTAGGATCCGTATAAGCCGGTTTTATGTTCCTTGATTATGCGTTCCTAACACGGTTGGGGTGTATGGGACCCCCTTGATAAACCGCTATGTGCTAAGTCTTTTCCAGCAAATCCCAACATTGGTACTATTTGCCTAATAACAAACTAAACATGCATAGGGAGTAATTAACCCTCTTTCTTAATCAACAACCCCGGGCCAGTGCTCCACATGAGTGTTGGTCCGAAACGGGGAGTCTGCGGGGCCGCCTTGGGGCAAACCGAGGTATTTGGTATCCACCCGTAGAATCGCCCATCCGGTCGTGTCCTGAGACCTAGATACGCGCGGCTACTATCAGGGTGTCGACACGCCGGGAGGATTTGCTGGATTAGCCTTACCTTAGTTCGGTTTAACTTGAGCACGGGATTCCGAGGATACTCGGGTCTTCCCACTTTGGAGTTGCGACTCCGCGGATCGTGGGCTTGTAATGGGTCAAGTTGGAACACCCCTGCAGGGTTTGAACTTTCAAAAGCCGTGCCCGCGGTTATGTGGCAGATGGGAGCTTGTTAATTCCGGTTGTAGATAACTTGACACAATGATGCTAATACACTACCAGCGTGTGTTCCGTGACTGTCAATTTCTGAATAGGGATTCGGGAGTTGAACACGGAGGGGTTATGTTTGTGAGCTTGTAGTCAGGATCACTTCGTGATCACTTCTCGCGTTGCCTTCTCTTCTCGCTCTCACTTGCGTAAGCTAGATGCTAGTTGCTGCAGCAGCCTTGTTCTTTCTTCAGCCTTTCCCTCACCTAAAGGCTTTGATAGTTCTGTTACCCGGGAACGGGATTGCTGAGTCCTCTGTGGCTCACAGTTACTTCACACACCAGATGCAGGTCCAGCCGTGAGCTATCCAGGTGATGGCACCGAGCTGGATTGGGAGTACGACGAGGAGCGTAGTCGTTACTACGTGCGCTACCCGGACGATCAGTAGTGGAGACTCTTACTAGGATTCGATCCGCCTGTGGTTGTTTTTTTATCTGAGTTTGGTACTTTGATTTTTGGCTTTTGCCCTTAGAGGGTTGTAGTGATCTTATTGTATGATGTTTGAGACTTGTACTGTTATTCTGTGACGTGGCGATTGTAAGCCAACTATTTTCAGTTTACTATCCCTCTTTTACATGAGTTGTGCAAAGATTACCAAACTTGAGATCATTCTAGGAGGGACTTATGCCTTTAAGTCGTGCCTCGACACGTAGGAGGTATAATTCCATCCTGGGCATTACAGGGATGCCTGGTCACTATGTTGGTAATTGCGTTGAGGCCAAAAAATGTTTCATCTGTGCTGGGAATCACAACGTCAACAATTGTGCAGCCTGGGCTCGTCCTCATCCCATTGCCACATATTTTGGTAGTGCGGCGGCGGGCTTAGGCTTTTACCATGTGGATGTCCCTGTGACTAGTGAATCGAGCTGGTTAAACTACAAGAACTGTGCAGTTTTGAAAGTGGTCAAAGGTGAAGTATCTGCTTCAGAGCTACTAATTCAGTTAAATGGGATATTCTGCAAAGCGAAAGAGTGGCCGTGGTAGATCAGAGAATTAGAGGATAAAAAGTTTCTGCTGAGGTTCCCACCCTGGAAAAATGTTGAGGACTTAATTGATTTTCCAGCTTTTAACCTACCTATTGATGGTGTATCTGTGAAAATCTGTGAATGGGAAGGGACTCTGGATGAATTTGGAGATCTGAAAGAAGCCTGGGTGGTAGTTGATGGTATTCCTCCAAAATGGTGCTCCTGGAAGGTTTTTGCGCAGGTTGCTGCATGTTTTGGGATCTTGGTGGATGTAGACTGGAATGGCATTTTCAAAAGCTTTTATGAAACGATCAGAATCAAGATTGCATGCCGAGACCCCTGCAAGATTCCTTTTGAGAGACTGGTGGAGATGAAGAAGAAGCTCTATCTGCTGTTTTTTACTGTGGAAGGCTTTGAACAATTTGGAGAAGGATCTGATGGAAATGATGAGGATCCTGGGCAAGATAGCAATGGTAATGAAGAGGAAGAAAAGGATGAAAACTTGACAGAAAAAGATAACCAAGGAGATGACAAGGAAGGACCTTTTGATAGCTTGGATGGAGCCAACTTTACTTCTAAAGGAACTCCCAACTCCAAATCTAGCAAACAAGTCCAGAAAAATTATGTTCCTGTTTCTGCAGAGGTGTTTCATCCTAATATCATGATTGATGAAGCTCATAACAATTTCCTAGATGAAGTGGGTGCCAGTAACTGTAAAGAAAACAAACAAATGGAGAATGAAGTGGAGGTCTCTACCCCTTATTCATATCATGTACTGCCTGAGAATGATGGGGAGATTTCTATTTCCACTCATTTGGAGTACTGCTCTGAGCAACTCAGTAAATTTGACATGGAAGAATCTGAAGGAGAAGAGGAAGATATGGCTGTAGAACTTCAATGTCTACCTGAGGACCTGGTTCTGGCCGTGGGAGCTGCGAAAAGATCTTTATCAGAATCTCTAGATAATGCAGTTTCAGAGAAGAAGAAGAAAGTGGATTCTGGTGTTAGGAAGACTTGGGGGCCGATTCTGTCCAATAGACCCAAGACTCGTGATCATGGGAACTTGAAGATTATGGAAAAAGCAAATGCATATCTGCTGAAGAAGAACTTGGAAATTCCTACTACCTTCAAAGGTAAATCTTTTGCTAGCCTTGATATTGAGACTCTGTCCTCACATGCTACTAGTGTTGGTTTATGTGTTGGGGGTAACAAAAAAGAAAGTAATGAAATCATTGCAGATCTAGTAGATAGGGAAAAACTTAAATGCCTTCAGTTTGCTGATTCTAACCCGGAGATTGTTCTTCCAAGTTCTATAGACTTAGATTATTGTGACAGTAATTCTCCAGAACATCAGAAGAAATTTTTTTCTGATGAGGCAGATGGCACTGCTGCCGTGGAGATTGATAGTCCCAAAATTAATGCCAAAAACCAGCCTTGTGGCTTATCCCATCCCTTCAAAGTCAAATGATAGGTGCGTTTTGGAATGTTAGAGGTCTTGGTCAACCTGGTAAACTTCAGTGCCTCAGGGATTTCCTGAATACCAATCGTGTTGATTTTGTGGGTTTCTTTGAAACCAAAAGAGAGATTATAGAGAGGGGGACCTTACTCACCATTGCGGGCAACACTGATTACGATTGGCATATGTTGCCTGCAGTCAATACGGCGGGAGGGATCCTTGTGGGTCTTAGGCTCGATATGTTTGATATTGTTGACTTTTCTTATAAGAAATATTGTGTCATAGTTACTGTTAAGAGTAAGAGTGATTCTTTTCTTTGGCACTTGGTTGCTGTTTACGGCACAACATATAATGAGCTTAAAACTGAATTTGTTGCTGAACTTCATGAGGTCATGTCCACTCTTACCTATCCTGTTATTATTGGTGGGGACTTCAATATGGTTAGGTCTAGAGATGATAAGAGCAATGGGATTTTTAACCCTCAGCTTTCCTTTCTTTTCAATGATTGGATTAACAGGTGGGCTCTGATGGAAATTGGCATTTCCAATAGAACCTTCACCTGGAGCAATAACCAAGAAAACCCTATTTTTGCTACTATAGATAGGGTGTTTGTTTCTATTTCCTGGGATGCTCACTTCCCCATGTCTTCCTTGTCAGCCCTCCCTAGGATTGGGAGTGATCATACTCCTCTTATCCTAGATACGGGTGCTAGGAAAACCACCTCTCCCAAACCTTTTCGGTTTGAAAAATGGTGGCTGGATCAACCTGATTTTAGAGATATAGTGATTGAGGTATGGAACTATGTAGTTCCGGGTAATTGTGCCCTGGATATTTGGATGAATAAGTCTAAAATCCTTAGGAAAAAGCTTAAAGGTTGGAGTATTAACGTGGAAGCTGCCATGAAGAAGAGAAAAAAAGCCCTGAAACTGGAATTTGATATTCTGGATGTGTTCTCGGAACGTAATCAACTTGATGATAGAGATAGAGCCCGTATGGGTGAGATCAAGAACGAGCTGGATATTATATGGCATAAAGAGGAGGTTGCCTTGTGGCAACGATCTAGAGATAGAAAAATTAAAGATGGTGATAAGAACAATGCATACTTTCATGCGCTGGCTAATCATAGGCATAGGAAAAACCATCTTTCCGAATTGGTTGGAGAGCATGGCCCGGTGCATTCCACTAAGGAGATGCTGGAAGTGGCCACAGATTTTTATAAGAATCTGTTTAAATTTGAAGAGAAACATAATATAAAGCTGGACCCCTCCTTTTGGAAGGAAGATGAGTTAATTACTCCAGAAGAAAATAACATTCTGCAAATGAACTTTTCTGAGGAGGAGATCAAAAATGCAATTTTTGGCTCTTATGCTCATGGGGCCCCCGGCCCAGATGGTCTATCCTTTCTTTTTTACCAAACCTTTTGGGAAGTGATTAAAGCTGATTTTATGGCCTTAGTGAAAGATTTTGAGGAAGGTAAACTGGATCTCTTCCGTATTAACTTTGCCATTATTGTTCTTATTCCTAAAGAACCTAATGCTAAAGACATGAAGAAATTCAGACCTATTAGCCTCAGTAACTGTGCGGTTAAAATCTTCTCCAAAGCTATGACAAACAGGATTGCTCCGATTTGTCATAGGCTTATCTCATCAAACCAGACCGCCTTTATTAAAGGCAGATACATTTTGGAGAGTGTGGTTCTGGCCCATGAAGTGATCCATGATATTAAGAAATCTGGTGCTCAAGGTTTAGTCCTCAAGCTGGATTATGAGAAAGCTTACGACAGGGTTAGCTGGGAATTCCTATTTGATATGCTTCACTCGAGGGGTTTTGGGGAGAAATGGATCTCTTGGATTAAAACAATTGTATTTCATAACACATTTAGTGTTCGTATCAATGATACGGTGGGTCCTCATTTTCTGGCCGGGAAGGGGCTGAAACAAGGCGACCCACATTCTCCTTTGCTTTTCAATTTAGTAGCCGATGTCTTCTCTAAGATGCTGAACAAGGCTACAGATCGGGGTTTAATCTCTGGGCTGCTGCCTAGAGCAATCCCGGGGGGTGTTGTTAGCTTGCAATATGCTGACGACACTATTCTGTTTTTGGAAAAATCAATGGTTAAAGCTAGGAACTTTAAATGGCTCCTAGCTTGTTTTGAAAACCTTTCAGGGATGCGGATTAATTTTCATAAAAGTGATCTGCTTACTGTCAACATGGATACGGAGGAAGCGAGAGAATTTGCTCAGATCTTTTGTTGCAATCTAGGGGATTTCCCCATTAAGTACTTGGGAGTGCCTCTGCACTATGATAACCTGAAAAGAGAAGATATTCAACCTATCATTGATAGAATCATCAAAAACATTTCTGGTTGGCTTGGTAGATATTTAACTTACAGAGGCAAGATTATTCTACTTTGTGCTTGCATTGTGAGTATTCCTGCTTATTTGATGGCTGTGATTAAATTCCCCAAATGGGCTATCAATGCTATCAACACCCAGATGGCTCATTTTTTCTGGGGGGATAGTGATAATCAACAGAAATACCACTTGGCTAGCTGGGGCATGATCTCTAGAAAAAAAGAGTTTGGAGGCCTTGGTATTCCTAACATTAGAGAGTTCAATATGGCCTTGTTAGCTAGTTGGGCTAAAAGATACTTTGATGGTAATGAGAGTGAGTGGAAAAAAGTTATTGCATATAAGTATGATATTAACAAACCTAATATTCTCTGGTCTAAAAATGGTACAGGCTCTTCTTTTTGGAAAAGCGTTACCTGGGCTTTTAATGCGGCTAGAAATTTCTATAGATGGAAGATTGGGAATGGTGAAAATGTCAGTTTCTGGCATGACACCTGGGTGGGAGATTTCTCTCTGAAAACCCAATTCTGGGAGTTGTACTGTATTTGTAATCAAGAGGAGTGCTCTGTAGCACAGGTTTGGGATGGGGTTGACTTGAAACTATCCTTTAGAAGGTGTGTTGATGAATCAGGCCTGGATAGCTGGAACCGTTTGGTTGCTTTGGTTAAAACTGTGTGCTTAAGCAACGAGGCAGACTCTCCAGTTTGGACTCTAGAATCAAATGGGGTCTATTCGGTCAAATCCTTTTACAAAACGATTAATTTTGGAGGGGTGGTGTCTAAGATTGGGGACAAACTTTGGAAAGTTCTGTGTCCTCAAAAAATTCACGTCTTCCTTTGGCTGTGTGGCCATGGGAAGATCCTTACCCGCGACAACTTAGCCAAGAGGAAGCAGGTTGATGATGTGTCTTGCCTGTTCTGTAACGAAAACGAAACTATCCAACATCTTTTGTTTGACTGTGTGGTTGCCAAACAGATCTGGACTTTTGTTGCTGACTGTTTGATTTTCCACTTGTATCTAGCTTTGATGATATTTGCGCCTTTTGGCAAAACAGTAAAAAAAATATTGTACTTAACCTGGTCACTGCTGCCTCCTTGTGGAGTATATGGAAACTCAGAAATGAATTCTGTTTTCAGGGGCGCACCTGGAGAGATGCAAGATGTATCCTATCAAAACTGAAAGTATTTCTACAACAGTGGAAGGTTCTCTGCGACGATGCTGAGGCAAAGTTGCTGACAAAGTGCATAAGGTTGCTGGACAAACGGCGAGGGGAGGTCTTGAGGATTGCTTGGATCTGATCAGGTGGAGGGGAGAGGAGCAGATGTTGGGTTCGAGCTAGTTCAGCAGAGCATTTTTGTATCCACTCTTCCCTGTTGTAATAAGCTTTGGCTACTTTAGACCAATCTGTGTGGTTGTTTAGGTTGCTTTTGCTTCGCTGTGGAACTGGTTTATGTGTTTGACTCTTTGCCTCATTTTCAATAAAAAGTGGGGCGGGGGGGAAACCCCTTTCATTCAAAAAAAAAATTCTATAAGAATAATATAATATTCCCAAATAGTAATACGTGCAGCTGCGCTCAATGGACGTCGCGAGGGCACGCAGTACACGATAAAAAGCTCACACTACAAAGCAAGTAATTAACACTATGTGTCATCATTACACTACGAAAAAGGAAAGTATATGTTCCTCATCCCATCGCCATGCCTACTTTAGACAAATCAGTCAAAAAATGACGAGCACGTGTATTTATTTGGACTTAATAAAAATATAAAAAGCCGTAAGTTTTGATTCAAGTATCCGAATTCAAATTCGTTTTCACCATTGGGTTTCTCGCGGCGAGTTCTTCAAAACTAGATCCCATATGGACATGTTTCGACAAACTTTCTGTTTTGAGCAATTTTGGGTGCTAAAGAGGCAACTTTAGTGTTATAGGAAAGCAACTTCTTAGTTTGCCTACTATTGCCTATCAATGAAAAGTCATTATAAGCTACCTCCCATGACTTTTCTGTTCACTAAATTCACATATAAGTCGTCCCCAAATGCTTATTACTGCAACTGAAATATTTGGAGACGTCGAGCGCACCCTCTCATGCCATTCAATTTGGCACAAATCACGCGCAGGTGCTTTCCTGTCTCGTATGACGACTGAAAGTATGGTGAGGCCCCTTCCAGAAAATAAAAAAGAGATAACCACTGTAGTTTGTGGAAGAGCCGCCCCCACCCCACCCCATTTTTCTGTCGGTTACCATCGAAGAGACGATGGGAGAAAGGGGAGGGGATTCACTCGCGCCTCATCGTGATTCTCCATCGGAGGGTGGCAGCAGGCGACCTCGGCAACCACACATATAACGGTTGGATTTCGGTAAAACTATCACACAACAAAAGCAACAAAAACACATAGAAAAAGATACTTGGATCCCCCTTTTTATGCACAATACATGAAAGATAACATAGTTGCCCACAATTAGGCATACAATTGCCTAAACCATGTATCTGATTGCCCAATCCTCGTGAACAGAAATATTACCAAGACCACGATTTGGCCAATATCTAAAGGTTTTAGATACCTTTCAATTAAGTTTGTGTCATAGTGGTGTGTCAAGAATTTCTTCTCTTCGGGTGGGATCCAATGATATGATCGTAAACACTTGACAAATGATCATAAAGGGTGGTGGGGTGGAGCTGGTCATGGGGACATAACTAAAACCATGAGGTTTTTTGATGAGATTAAGTGTATCTTTGAACCCCTAAATAACGAACATGTGTATGTTCGTTATCATTTTTTCAGGTGTCATAGTTGCCCACAATCAACTATACAATTGGCTAGAACTATGTATCCAGTTGCCCAACCCTCATGAACAGAAACATTACCAAGTCCATAATTTGGCTATATATAAAGGTTTTAGATACCTTTCAATTAACATTGTGTCTTGAGATGCATCAAGAATTTCATCTCCTCGGGGTGGGATCCCTTGGGGATAGTAAATACTTGGCGAATTGATCATAGAGGGGGACCGGTGTGAGCTGGTCATCGGGACATAACTAAAACCACGGAAAGTTTTAGGGGATTAAATTTATCTATGACCCCATTCAAAAATGAACATGTGTATGTTTTTTATTCTTTTTTTCAGGTGTCACAGTTGCAAACAATCAATGATATTGTTGCCTAAAACCATGTACCCAGTTGCCCACAATTACCCATACAGTTGTCTACAACCATGTAGATAGTTGTCCACAATACACAATACAATTGTCTACAATCATGTATCCAGTTGTCCATAATCAATTATATAGTTGTCTAAAACCATGCATCCAGTTGCCCAATCCTCATGAACAGAAACATTACCAAGACCATAATTTAGCAAAATACATTGATATACATAGTACAATGAAGTCACTTATATGTAGCACTAAAGGTGCCTCATATTTTTGTGTGATTTTCTCATTTTATACAAACCAACCTAATAGGCAGTCCTATGGCAAAAAATGAAGTTGCTTTCCTGGAGCACTAAAGTTGCCTCTAAAGTACCCAAAGTTGCCTTGATTTTTTTCCGACGAAACCTATCTATATGATATCTAGTTTTGAAGACCTCGTCGCGAGAAACATAGCTGTGAAAACGAAATTGGATTTCGACGCTTAAATCAAAAGTTATAGCTTTTTAAACTTTTTATACCTTGATACGTCCAAAACGTATCTATAATTTCTGCTTGCTCCATGCCTCTTTTGGGTGATATTGCTATGATATTTATACACTTCCATACACTTTTGATCATATTTGAACTAACCTATTAACTCAGTGCACCCCAGTGCCAGTTTCTGTTTTCGGCTGTTTTTGTATTTCAGGTTTTCACATTACGAGAACTGCCAGAAAAAATCCAGAAAAATTATATAAAAAATCAGCGTTCCAGAAACTACCGTGCGCCCGAAGTACAGCCGGGGGGGGCACCAGGGCTCCAGGCGCCCTGGCGGCGCGCCCCCCTGGGCCGCGCCGGGGGGGCGCCTGGGCCCCCCGAGGCTCCGCTGATGCCCCCCTTTGGCATATATTTAAAGCGTCTCCCGAAACCCTCGAGACGGGAACTCTTTTTCGCGATCTCATCTCTGTTCTGCCGCCGCCGCCGCTTTCAAGATCGGGAGCACCAGGAGAACTCTTCCCGGCACCCTGCCGGAGGGGAGGATCACCACCGGGAGCTTCTCCACCACCATGGACGCCTCCCGGATGAGTTGTGAGTAGTCTCCCTTGGACCATGGGTCCATGACCAATAGCTATGTGATGTCTCCTCCCGTTCTTGTGCTTCACTAATTAGTCCTCGTGAGCTGCCCTACATGATCGAGGCACATATGTAATTCTTATGTTGTTGCTATGATGAGTTTGCTGGGATCCGATGGATTATGAGATTATGTTCAGATTGTGTTTGAGTAATATATTTGATTCACCTCTTTTATATTTATGTTCGTAAGTAATTCTTATATGTTCTCCGTTGTTATTTATTGCTTTGGCCAAGTAGTAGGTAGTGACTCCAAAAGGGAACGTTATGCTTGATTGTGGGTTCCTGCCCCTCGATGACTAGCTTGAGTGACAGAAACATGAGTCTATGGGATATGTTGTTGCCACAAGGGGGAAAACAACGGTGCTTGTGCCCGCGGGTGCAAGGATTGTTTACTTTACGCAAAGTTCTTTTAATGCAGTTGTTTGTTGCTTTGAGTTTACACTATGGGTGGGACTCACAACTTAATACCAGCGAGATGTTCTGGATAGATATCTCAAGGTGGATGATTAGTAGTAGATGCAGATGGATTTCGGTCTACTTACCTCGGCGTACCGCCCATGCTTTGAACCTCTACCTTTCTTGCAACTTAGTCAGCATTGGTCCTGTCAATTGCCCAGTTGTAATTCGTTTACCTCACATAGCAGTTTTATCGTCTTTTGGGAGAGAGACATCACTAGTGAACATCATGAGACTCCGGTCCAGATTACCAATATTGATCACATCCGCTATTTACTTTCCGCTTTTTACTTACTATTGCAATTATACCTATCTCTATTATCACTTGCATTTGATCCTTTGTAAACTACAAGGCCGGAGGGATTGACAACCTCTCTGTACTCGTTGGGAGCAAAGTTATTTGTATCTGTGTGCAGGTCCACGTTGATTGCTAATATCCGGCGCCGTTAGCAGTTGACACCTTCTTGTTGAAACTGGGAGTCTCAGAGAAAACGATCCTTGGTATTGCCAAGGGAAAACTTCTGCTACACTGCATCTCAAACCTTCCACTTGGGGTAACCAACGAGGGGTGAGAAGCCACCTAGCAAAGCAATTTCTGGCACCGTTGCCGGGGACTCCACTCTTCAGGATAGGGGAGTTGCACGCTATCTTTTACCTTTGCTTTTAGTCTTGTTAGTTTACCTTTCAGTTTTTGCTTTAGTATCTTTTATCGAAAATCACAAAAATAGTTATCTTGCTTGCTTGCTACTATGGGTTCCACTGAGAACACCAAGTTGTGTGACTTCACTAGTCACAACAACGATGACTTTATCTGCACACCTATCACTACACCTGCCACTTCAGCACCTTCATATGAAATTAAACCTGCTTTACTGAACTTACTCATGAAAGATCAATTCTCCGGTGCTGGAGATGATGATGCTTTACACTTGAACAACTTTGTTGAACTTTGTGATATGCAAAAGTATCAAGAAATAGATGGTAATATTGTTAAGCTTAAGCTTTTTCCTTTCTCCTTGAGAGGAGGAGCTAAAATTTGGTTTCAGTCTTTGCCTAGAAACATCATAGATTCATGGGACAAGTGCACAGATGCTTTTATTGGAAAATACTATCCACCTGCTAAAATTATCCAACTAAGAAGTAACATAATGAATTTTAAACAATTGGATAATGAACATGTTGCCCAAGCTTGGGAACGTATGAAATCTCTTATCAAGAACTGCCCTACTCATGGTTTGACTACTTGGATGGTTATCCAAACTTTTTATGCAGGCTTGAACTTTACCTCGCGGAACTTGTTAGATTCGGCCGCGGGAGGAACCTTTATGTCAACTACACTTGGTGCTGCCACAAAGCTTCTCGATGAGATGATGACCAACTATTCCCAATGGCACACCGAACGCGCTCCAACAGGTAGGAAGGTAAACTCTGTCGAGGAGATTTCCTCCCTAAATGAAAAAGTTGACTTGATCATGTCTCTACTTTCGAAGCAATCTTCTATTGATCCTCGTGATGTTCCTTTAAATTCTTTGATTGCTCAAGAACAAGTAGATGTGAACTTTATCTCTAGAAACAATTTTAATAACAATGCTTATAGGAGTAATTTTGGTAGCAATCCTAGACCGTTCCCCTCTAATTCTTATGGGAACAACAATGCTTATCCTAGCACCAGGAACTCCACTACTGAACTAGAGATTATGCTTAAATATTTCATCACTACCCAAAAAGCTTTTAATAATAGTGTAGAAGAAAGGCTAAACAAACTAGGTGATCTCTCTTCAAAGGTAGACCATTTAGCCAATGAGGTAGAATTGCTTAAAATTAGAACTTCTCCTCTTGAGGAGAGGAAGGTCACTCCTATTAATGCTATTCAAGTGCAAATTATTGAAAATATTAGGATGATGGCTAAACTTAAAGAGAGATGGGCTAGAGAAAGGGAGGAAGAAGATAGAATTAAGAGCCTTCCTACCCACCACACTGTTGCTACTATCCAAGTTGTTGAGGATATCCAAACTCTTAGCACCCAATGCACTCCTGGTCCCGATGGACCTATTAATGGTGATGCTATGACTATAGAAACTACCAAACAAGTGAACCTAAAGGACACCACTACCACCTTACTTGATGGTAGTGACCTTGATTTTGACAATTGCACTCTTACCGAAGTTATTGATTTCCTTCACAAGATGTCTAGAGATCCCCGCACTAGCACGATTAACCTTGCCTTCACAGAGCATATCACTAATGCTCTTATCAAAGCTAGGGAGGAGAAACTTAGAGTAGAAGCCTCCATACCTAGAAAGCTAGAAGATGGTTGGGATCCTATGATAAAAATTAAGTTGAATAACTTCTCTTGCTATGCTTTATGTGATGTTGGTGCTAGTACCTCTGTTATGCCCAAAAGAATATATGATATGCTTAAATTGAAACCTTTTGATTCTTGTTCTTTTGGTGTTCGTCCCGTTGATTCTTCCATAAAGAAACCTTTGGGGAGGATCGACGATGTTCTTATCATTGTCAATGACAACTATGTTCCCGTTGATTTTACTATTATGGATATTGAATGTGAACCTTCGTGTCCAATTATTTTGGGACGTCCTTTTCTACGCACCGTTGGTGCTATCATTGACATGAAAGAGGGTAATATAAAATTCCAGTTTCCTCTCAAAAAAGGGATGGAACACTTCTCTCGAAAGAAGATTAAGTTACCTTTTGAGTCCGTTATACGGGCAAGCTATTCTTTTACTCTTGATAAAACTTGATCTCTATGCATTATGCCTAGCTTAAAGGCATAAAAGAAAGCGCTTTTGGGAGGCAGCCCAATGAATAAATTTTATTTTGTTTTTGCTGTGTCTTGATGTTGTTACTACTGTAGCATCATCATTGTATCTTTGCTTTTCAAATTTTGTGCCAAGTGTAGCCTCTGATTGCAAGAAAGTTCAAAAGTTGTGACGTGCTGTCCAGGAAACAGATTCTGTCCTTGGATAGAAAAATTCGTATAAAATCACCAGATCATCTTTTTGGTCTGAATTTTTTCGACAGCGTGCTCTATATAATTGTCTTTCGTGCGTCTGTTTTGAGTTTTTTGATTAGAGTTGCAGAAGTGCCTCGGAAAAATCATTTACTACCTTCTGTTCTGTTTTTCACAGATTCTGTCCTGTTTTGCCTTTCCTTCATTTTGCAAACCTAGAGCTTGCTTTTTCTTTGCAGAAACCTTTTGGCAATCTTGAGAAACAGTAGAACTTCAAGAATATCTTTATTTCCAGCAAGGAACAATTATTTTATTATGGGTACTAACCTCGCTAATCAGATTATGATGAGTTATGTATGAAGGAAGTTTTCAAGTGTGCGAGGGAAGATGATAAAAAGATTCAGGAGTGTCAAACGCTCAAGCTTGGGGATGCCCACATGCACCCCCAAGAAATATTCAAGGAGACTCAAGCGTCTAAGCTTGGGGATGCCCCCGTGCATCCCCTTCTCCATCAACATTATCAGTTCGTCTTTCGTTCCATTATATTTTAATCACTTCATGTGTTATGTGCTATGCTTGGAGCATCTTGCTTTTAGTTTTCCTTTTAGTTTACTTTAGCTTTTCATAACGAGTCGGAACTCAGCTTTCTTTATGTGGGAGAGAAACACGCTCCACTTCTACCTAGAACATAACATAGAATTTTCATATCTATCCTTGCTGTGTGTGTTCTTTGTCTTTCAATAGCTACTATCATGCTTAGCTCTTAGTATTCATGCTTATCTTTTCAAAGAGCTTTCGTTTAGTTGGTTGCTTGAACTCTCTTTAGTTATCATGCTTATCTTATTAAGAGAGTTTGCTTCCATTGCATTGGTTGATATGTCTATGATAAAGATGCTACGTGCACGATGGCGCTTAGTAGTTCATGTTTTCTTATGGTTAGTCTCAAATAGCTAGGGGGTTCCCAATGTGTTATTGGAGTACCAACATGGTTTGTTTGCCTATGATGTGGTATGGTTTAGTAATATCTTCCTTCAAGAATTTATTTTTGATTGACTTGGCGTATGCTCACGCATATTTAAGACTGTAAAGAAAGTCTGTCAAGCCTTGATGATCTTTTATTTCTGAGTAGCGATATAACTTCCATGCCTGATTCAATGTTGCTTTGTCGCTCTGCATGATTATGACCGTCATTGCTCTCTTAGTTGGTCGCTCCCAGTCTTTTGCTAACCTCCACCTGTACTAAGCGGACTGACTGCTTGTGCATCCACATCCTTTTAATCAAGTTATGCCATATGAGTCCACCATACCTTTCTACATGGTATTTACCTGCCATTCCTAACGGAGACTTGCATGTGTGATGGGCCTCTAACCCCTCGTTGGTTACCCCAAGTGGTAGGTGTAAGATGCAGTGTTGTGGAAGTTTTTTCCCTTAGCAAAGATGCCAAGGATCGAATCCCCAGAGACTCCTAGGTTCAACAAGTAGGTGTCAACTTCTAACGGCGCGGATTAGCAATCAACGTGGACCTGCACACAGATACAAATAACTTTGCTCCCAACGAGTACAGAGAGGTTGTCAATCCCTCCGGCCTTGTAGTTCACAAAGGATTAAACGCAAATGATAGTAGTGATAGATAATGTTTGCAATAGTAAATAAAAGCGAAAAGTAAATAGCGGATGTGATCAATGATGGTAATATGGACCGGAGTCTCATGATGTTCACTAGTGATGTCTCTCTCCCAAAAGACGATAAAACAGCTATGTGAGCTAAACGAATTACAGCTGGGCAATTGACAGGACCACGAACGCAAACCAATGCTGATTACATTGCAAGAAAGGTTGAGGTTCAAAGCATGGGCGGTACGCCAAAGTAAGTAGACCGAAATCCATCAATATCTACTACTAATCATCCACCTTGAGATATCTATCCAGAACATCTCGCTGGTATTAAGTTGCGAGCCCCACCCATAGTGTAAACTCAAAGCAACAGACAACTGCATTAAAAGAACTTTGCGTAAAGTAAACAATCCTTGCACCCGCGGGCATAAGCACCGTTGTTTTCCCCCTTGTGGCAACAACACATCCCCTAGACTCATGTTTCTGTCACTCAAGCTAGTCATCGAGGGGCATGAACCCACAATCGAGCATAACGTTCCCTCTTAGAGTCACTACGTATTACTTGGCCAAAGCAATAAATAACAACGGAGAACATGCAAGAATTACTTATGAACATAAATATAAAAGAGGTAGATCAAATATATTACTCAAGAACAATCTGAACATAATCTCATAATCCATCGAATCCCAGCAAACTCATCATAGCAACAACATAAGGATTACATATGTGCCTCGATCATGTAGGGCAGCTCACGAGGACTAATTAGTGAAGCACAAGAACGGGAGGAGAACATCACATAGCTACTGGTCATGGACTCATGGTCCAAGGAAGACTACTCACAACTCATCCGGGAGGCGTCCATGGTGGTGGAGAGGCTCCCGATGGTGATCCGCCCCTCCGGCAGGGTGCCGGGAAGAGTTCTCCTGGTGCTCCCGATCTTGGAAGCGGCGGCGGAACAGAGATGAGATCGCGAAAAAGAGTTCCCGTCCCGAGGGTTTCGAAGGACGCTCTAAATATATGCCGAAGGGGGGCACCAGACGGGGCTCGGGGGGCCCAGGCGCCCCCCCCCCCCCCCCGGCGCGGCCCGGGGGGGGGGGGGCGCCGCCAGGGCGCCTGGAGCCCTGGTGGCCCCCCCCGGCTGTCCTTCGGGCGCAAGGTAGGTTCTGGAACGCTGATTTTTTATATAATTTTTCTGGATTTTTCGTGGCAGTTCTCGTAACGTGAAAACCTGAAATACAAAAACAACCGAAAATAGAAACTGGCACCGGGGTGCACTGGATTAGTAGGTTAGTCCAAATATGATCAAAAGTGTATGGAAGTGTATGAATATCATAGCAATATCACCCAAAAGTGGCATGGAGCAAGCAGAAATTATAGATATGTTTTGGACGTATCAACATCCCCAAGCTTAATTCCTGCTCGTCCTCGAGTAGGTAAATGATAACAAGAATAATTTCTGTGGTGACATGCTATTAACCATATAGGACTTATTCATAGTCATATGACAAAAGCTTACTGAGACAATGATTCTATAGTAATTAAGTTGCCTCATGAGAAAATCACAAATGACTGAAAGTTTTACAACATGACATTGAAGCATCAAATAGATTTGCAATGAACATGATGTGCAAATATGATGAAGTGATATCTAGCTTGCCCCCTTTAGTGAAGCAAAACATAAATGCAGGGGCACCTTCAAGGTTTAAGTGATGACTAGATACAATGATTTCAAAATAAACGATATCACAGTCATGCAAAAGACAATGCTACTTTGGGACAATGCACATTACACTCAAAATGACAATCATGCTCTCAGTAGTTGGTGCTTTTAAAAGAAGGTGGAGACTCAACATAAAAGTAAAAGAATGGTTATGTGCTAGAGCTTTTTATTTTGAAACCATAGAAGCAATTTTGTCAACGGTAGTAGTACTTCATATGTGTCATGCATAAGACATCCTATAAGTTGCAAGCCTCATGCATCGAATACCAATAGTGCTCGCACCTTGTCCTAATTAGCTCAGATTTCCATGGGTTATCATTGCATTACATATGTTTCAACCAAGTGTCACAAAGGGGTACCTCTATGCCACCTGTACAAAGGTCCAAGGAGATAAATCGCATTTGATTTCTCGTTTTTGATAGATCTCAACTTGAGGACATCCATACCGGGACAACATAGAAAATAGATGATGGACTCCTCTTTAACGCATAAGCATATTCTCATAAGAGATTGAGGATTAATGTCCAAGCTAAAACTTCCACCATGATACATGGCTTTGGTTGGCGGCCCAATGTTCTTCTCTAACAATATGCATACTCATTCAACCCATGGCAAATCACCCTTACTTCAGACAAGACGAACATGCATAGAAACTCACATGATATTCAACAAAAGTGTGACAGTTGATGGCGTCCCCAGAAACATGGTTACTGCTCAGCAAGCAACTTATAAGAAATAAGATACATAGGCAACATATTCTTTACCACGATAGTTTTTAAGTTACTTTCCCATGAGCTATGTATTGCAAAGTTAGTCTGCTTAGTATAGGTGGAGGTTAGCAAAAGACTGGGAGCGACCAACTAAGAGAGCAATGACAGTCATAATCATGCAGAGCGACAAAGCAATATTGAATCAGGCATGGAAGTTATATCACTACTCAGAAATAAAAGATCATCAAGGCTTGACAGACTTTCTTTACAGTCTTAAATATGGGTGAGCATACGCCAAGTCAATCGAAATAAATTCTTGAAGGAAGATATTACTAAACCATACCACATCATCGGCAAACAAATCAAGTTGGTACTCCAATGACACAATGGGAATCCCCCAGCTATTTGAGACTAACCATAAGAAAACCTGAACTACTAAGCGCCATTATGCACGTAGCATATTTATCATAGACATATTAACCAATGCAACGGAAGCAAACTCTCTTAATTAGATAAGCATGATAATTAAAGAGAGTTCAAGCAACCAACTAAACAAAAGCTCTTTGAAAAGATAAGCATGAATACTAAGAGCAGAGCATGATAGTAGCTATTAAAAGACAAAGAACACACACAGCAAAGATAGACATGAAAATTCTATGTTATGTTCTAGGTAGAAGTGGAGCGTGTTTCTCTCCCACATAAAGAAAGCTGAGTTCCGACTCGTTATGAAAAACTAAAAAGAAAACTAAGCAAGACGCTCCAAGCATAGCACATAACACATGAAGTGATAAAAATATAGCGGAACGAAAGACGAACTGATAATGTTGATGGAGAAGGGGATGCACGGGGGCATCCCCAAGTTTAGACGCTTGAGTCTCCTTGAATATTTCTTGGGGGTGCACGGGGGCATCCCCAAGCTTGAGCGCTTGACACTCCTAAATCTTTTTATCATCTTCCCTCGCACACTTGAAAACTCCCTTCATACATAACTCATTATAATCTGATTAGCGAGGTTAGTACCCTTAATAAAATAATTACACCTTGCTGGAAATAAAGATATTCTTTAAGTTCTACTGTTTCTCAAGATTGCCAAAAGGTTTTTGCAAAGAAAAAGCAAGCTCTTGGTTTGCAAAATGAAGGAAAGGCAAAACAGGACAGAATCTGTGAAAAACAGAACAGCAGGTAGTAATTGATTTGTTCGGGGCACTTCTGCAACTCAAATCAAAAAACTCAGAACGGACGCACGAAAGAAAATTATATAGAGAACGCTGTCGAAAAAATTCAGACCAAAAAGATGATCTGGTGATTTTATACGAATTGTTCTATCCAAGGACATAATCTGTTTCCTGGACAGCAGCTCACAACTTTTGAACTTTCTAGCAATCAGAGGCTATACTTGGCACAAATATGAAAAGCAAAGATACTATGATGATGCTACTGTAGTAAACAACATCAAGACACAATAAAAGCAAAATATAAAAATTTATTCATGTGGGCTGCCTCCCAAAAGCGCTTTCTTTTATGCCTTTAAGCTAGGCATAATGCATAGAGATCAAGTTTTATCAAGAGTAAAAGAATAGCTAGCCCGTACAACGGACTCAAAAGGTAACTTGATCTTCTTTCGAGGGAAGTGTTCCATCCCTTTCTTGAGAGGAAACTGAAATTTTATATTACCCTCTTTCATGTCAATGATAGCACCAACGGTGCGTAAAAAGGGACGTCCCAAAATAATTGGACATGAAGGATCACATTCAATATCCATAATAGTAAAATCAACGGGAACATAATTATCATTGACAATGATAAGAATATCGTCGATCCTCCCCAAAGGTTTCTTTATGGAAGAATCAACAAGACGAACACCAAAAGAACAAGAATCATAAGGTTTCAATTTAAGCATATCATATATTCTTTTGGGCATAACAGAGGTACTAGCTCCAACATCACATAATGCATAGCAAGAGAAGTCATTCAATTTAATTTTTATCATAGGATCCCAACCATCCTCTAGCTTTCTAGGTATGGAGGCTTCTACTCTAAGTTTCTCCTCCCTAGCTTTGATGAGAGCATTAGTGATATTCTCCGTGAAGGCAAGGTTAAGCGTGCTAGTGCGGGGGTCTCTAGACATCTTGTGAAGGAAATCAATAACTTCGGTAAGAGTGCAATTATCAAAATCAAGGTCACGAGCATCAAGTAAAGTGGTAGTGGTGTCCTTTAGGTTCACTTGTTTGGTAGTTTCTATAGTCATAGCATCACCATTAATAGGTCCATTGGGACCAGGAGTACATTGGGTGCTAAGAGTTTGGACATCTTTAACAACTTGGATAGTAGCAACCGTGTGGTGGGTAGGAAGGCTCTTAATTCTATCTTCTTCCTCCCTTTCTCTAGCCCATCTTTCTTTAAGTTTAGCCATCATCCTAATGTTTTCATTAATTTGCACTTGAATAGCATTTATAGGAGTGACTTCCCTCTCCTCAAGAGGAGAAGTTTTAATTTTTAGCAATTTTACCTCATTGGCTAAATGGTCTACCTTAAAAGAAAGATCATCTAGTTTATGTAGTTTTTCTTCTACACTCTTATTAAAGGCTTTTTGGGTAGTGATGAAATCTTTAAGCATAATCTCTAGTTCAGTAGTGGAGTTCTTGGTGATAGGATAAGCATTGTTGTTCCCATATTAATTAGAGGGGAACGGTCTAGGATTGCTACCAAAGTTACTCCTATAAGCATTGTTGTTAAAATTGTTTCTAGAGATAAAGTTCACATCTACTTGTTCTTGAGCAATCAAAGAATTTAAAGGAACATCACAAGGATCAAAAGAAGATTGCTTCGAAAGTAGAGACATGATTAAGTCAACTTTTTCATTTAAGGAGGAAATCTCCTCGACAGAGTTTACCTTCCTACCTGTTGGAGCGCGTTCGGTGTGCCATTGGGAATAGTTGGTCATCATCTCATCGAGAAGCTTTGTGGCAGCACCAAGTGTAGTTGACATAAAAGTTCCTCCCGCGGCCGAATCTAACAAGTTCCGCGAGGTAAAGTTCAAGCCTGCATAAAAAGTTTGGATAACCATCCAAGTAGTCAAACCGTGAGTAGGGCAGTTCTTGATAAGAGATTTCATAAGTTCCCAAGCTTGGGCAACGTGTTCATTATCCAATTGTTTAAAATTCATTATGTTACTTCTAAGTTGGATAATTTTAGCAGGTGGATAGTATTTTCCGATAAAAGCATCTTTGCACTTGTCCCATGAATCTATGCTATTTATAGGCAAAGACTGAAACCATATTTTAGCTCCTCCTCTCAAGGAGAAAGGAAAAAGCTTGAGCTTAACAATATTACCATCTATTTCTTGGTACTTTTGCATATCACAAAGTTCAACAAAGTTGTTCAAGTGTAAAGCAGCAGCATCTCCAGCACCGGAGAATTGATCTTTCATGACTAAGTTCAGTAAAGCAGGTTTAATTTCATATGAAGGTGCTGAAGTGGCAGGTGTAGTGATAGGTGTGCTGATAAAGTCATCGTTGTTATGACTAGTGAAGTCACACAACTTGGTGTTCTCGGTGGAACCCATAGTAGCAAGCAAGCAAGATAACTATTTTTGTGATTTTCGATAAAAGGTACTAAAGCAAAAACTGAAAGGTAAACTAACAAGACTAAAAAGCAAAGGTAAAAGATAGCATGCAACTCCCCTATCCTGAAGAGTGGAGTCCCCGGCAACGGCGCCAGAAAATACTCCTTGATGGGCCTCTAACCCCTCGTTGGTTACCCCAAGTGGTAGGTGTAAGATGCAGTGTTGTGGAAGTTTTTTCCCTTAGCAAAGATGCCAAGGATCGAATCCCCAGAGACTCCTAGGTTCAACAAGTAGGTGTCAACTTCTAACGGCGCGGATTAGCAATCAACGTGGACCTGCACACAGATACAAATAACTTTGCTCCCAACGAGTACAGAGAGGTTGTCAATCCCTCCGGCCTTGTAGTTCACAAAGGATTAAACGCAAATGATAGTAGTGATAGATAATGTTTGCAATAGTAAATAAAAGCAAAAGGTAAATAGCGGATGTGATCAATGATGGTAATATGGACCGGAGTCTCATGATGTTCACTAGTGATGTCTCTCTCCCAAAAGACGATAAAACAGCTATGTGAGGTAAACGAATTACAGCTGGGCAATTGACAGGACCACGAACGCAAACCAATGCTGATTACATTGCAAGAAAGGTTGAGGTTCAAAGCATGGGCAGTACGCCAAAGTAAGTAGACCGAAATCCATCAATATCTACTACTAATCATCCACCTTGAGATATCTATCCAGAACATCTCGCTGGTATTAAGTTGTGAGCCCCACCCATAGTGTAAACTCAAAGCAACAGACAACTGCATTAAAAGAACTTTGCGTAAAGTAAACAATCCTTGCACCCGCGGGCACAAGCACCGTTGTTTTCCCCCTTGTGGCAACAGCACATCCCTTAGACTCATGTTTCTGTCACTCAAGCTAGTCATCGAGGGGCATGAACCCACAATCGAGCATAACGTTCCCTCTTGGAGTCACTACGTATTACTTGGACAAAGCAATAAATAACAACGGAGAACATGCAAGAATTACTTATGAACATAAATATAAAAGAGGTAGATCAAATATATTACTCAAGAACAATCTGAACATAATCTCATAATCCATCGGATCCCAGCAAACTCATCATAGCAACAGCATAAGGATTACATATGTGCCTCGATCTTGTAGGGCAGCTCACGAGGACTAATTAGTGAAGCACAAGAACGGGAGGAGAACATCACATAGCTACTGGTCATAGACTCATGGTCCAAGGGAGACTACTCACAACTCATCCGGGAGGCGTCCATGTAATCCTTATGCTGTTGCTATGATGAGTTTGCTGGGATCCGATGGATTATGAGATTATGTTCAGATTGTGTTTGAGTAATATATTTGATTCACCTCTTTTATATTTATGTTCGTAAGTAATTCTTGCATGTTCTCCGTTGTTATTTATTGCTTTAGCCAAGTAGTAGGTAGTGACTCCAAGAGGGAACGTTATGCTTGATTGTGGGTTCATGCCCCTCGATGACTAGCTTGAGTGACAGAAACATGAGTCTAGGGGATGTGATGTTGCCACAAGGGGGAAAACAACGGTGCTTGTGCCCGCGGGTGCAAGGATTGTTTACTTTACGCAAAGTTCTTTTAATGCAGTTGTCTGTTGCTTTGAGTTTACACTATGGGTGGGACTCACAACTTAATACCAGCGAGATGTTCTGGATAGATATCTCAAGGTGGATGATTAGTAGTAGATGCAGATGGATTTCGGTCTACTTACCTCGGCGTACCGCCCATGCTTTGAACCTCTAGCTTTCTTGCAACTTAGTCAGCATTGGTCCTGTCAATTGCCCAGCTTTAATTCGTTTACCTCACATAGCAGTTTTATCGTCTTTTGGGAGAGAGACATCACTAGTGAACATCATGAGACTCCGGTCCATATTACCATCATTGATCACATCCGCTATTTACTTTCTGCTTTTTACTTACTATTGCAATTATACCTATCACTATTATCACTTGCGTTTGATCCTTTGTAAACTACAAGGCCGGAGGGATTGACAACCTCTCTGTACTCGTTGGGAGCAAAGTTATTTGTATCTGTGTGCAGGTCCACGTTGATTGCTAATATCCGGCGCCGTTAGCAGTTGACACCTTCTTGTTGAAACTGGGAGTCTCAGGGAAAACGATCCTTGGTATTGCCAAGGGAAAACTTCTGCTACACTGCATCTCAAACCTTCCACTTGGGGTAACCAACGAGGGGTGAGAAGCCACCTAGCATACCTCCAAATAAATACATGTGGGATAAGATTCCTTTTTTGGTGGACTGCGCTCGATTTCATCAACGGGCGCTCGGGCGCCAGCTAGCCACGTCCTATAATATTTCATCCTCTCAAAAAAATATTTTCATCATAACATATAACAAGGATAATAGGGAGCACCTTTCTGGAGCTAGCTTGCATGATAATAACATATATTAAGATAACATATTACAACATTATCTGGTATAACATCTTTTGCAATCTTGGCTACATCTGGTATAGCATCTTCTGAAATCCACTCATCATCATCATCACTTATGTCCTCGACACCGCCCAAATCAACTACAACATTACCAACCTCATCCTCACTACTATCGGATTCACAGCAAGCACTACCAATTGAGTACTGGTCTTCCTCATCAACACCTGCATGTTCATATTCCTCATGTGGATTTTCTAGATATGTATCAGTAGGTTTTGCAGTTTCTTCACTAGCATTACTTCGCTGACTAGGCAATGCTAGAGAAGGTATTGCATGTGAAGGAGTACATGGCACATCAACATTTAACTCATCCCTTTTATCATGTGGATTTAACTCATCCCTTCCTCCCTCCCTCCCTGTGATTTTCTTTTGCTGCCTACCCCTGATTCCCTGCTCTTTCCATCCCCGATTCTCTTCTCAGGATTCTAGTTTCTTGTGAACCTTGGTTTGGTGAATTAATTCATACATCAGGAACACTTTTATCTACTGATTTGTGTTGTTCGACATTGATTTGTTACTCCTTAATTCGGGGTCGTGATAATAGGTATTTAGAGCCTTTCGATCCACCCGCCGATTTCTCCACAAATCCCAGAAAAATTTCACCAAATTTTGTGCCCCTTTCCACCGCTCACCACCCGTTCGACAAAATGTTAATACAACTGGAGGCGACCAGTAGCTTTGTTTTGCATATCACCATCACCCACTTGATTCACAAGGCAAAAGAGGAGGTACTAGATAAGCTCTTCGGTGCCTATGGGGTGCACAATTAATGTGTGTCACATAAATCCACACACATGGAGGTTTTTGTGGAGTTTCAATCATGGTTGGAGGCGAGCCAAGCTAGGGGTGCACTGCATGGACGTTTGCATGTATGATGGGTGCTGCCTCTGGATGTCCAGCATGCCCAGTCGTCCATCAACACCATCAGGCTGGCCAACTCAAAGATATTTTTTTGTTGATTTTGATTGCGAGGAGATGACACCACTTGCCCTAGTACAGGCTGTGTTGCAAGGGGCATCATCACCACCAACCACTGAGCTATGTGGGGATGCCCAAGTGTCCACAGGCGTGGCCCTTGTTGATCATGGTCAAGGTGGTGATGTTGTCATGTTGGCGGCAACAAACATTGCTCAAAGTTTAAGTAGCAAGGACGAGCACCTGGATGATCATCAGATTAATGAAAGGGAAACCATGTCATATGAAATTAAGCATCAGCTGGATGCACATGTCGTCAATGGTATGATGAAGCAACTAAGTCTGGTGCCCAACCAAGCTGAGTCTGAATCACATGCTGAACCATGGTCATATTTTCCAACCATTACTTTGCACGGCTACAATGGGGGAGAGCACATCTATGAGAGGATTCAGTCAGGAGGTAGAGCTTTTAGTTCATGGAACTCATTAGTGATGAGCAGGTTAGTATGGGATATAACCAATATTTTAAGTAATTGGCTATAGCAACACTATAACCCCCACTATAGCCTTTGGGGGCTCTTCTGCTAAAGCCCCCACTATAGCACTTTTAACGCATAAGTGGAAATGAAGCTAATAGCCCGCTATTTCCTACTATAGTGCTAAATTTGGAGTCATTTAGCCCGCTAAGCCGCTATACAAAACCATCCTCCTGCATTATTGTTTGGTCTTGTTTATGATATATATGATGCATTGATGCAACTTGTTTATTGAATTAGGACGCCAAATTGGTGCTCGGGTTTTGATGTGTGAACATGTGTATATGTCAAGTATATGCAATATATCATATATGATGTCTGATTATATACTTATTTTTTTTCAATTTTTCATGATTTAAGGAAAACACTAAATGGGGCATAGCTTGGCCATAGCTTTGCTATAGATTTTCATAGCTTCTGGCCGAGCCACCGCTAAATGACATAGCCCACTATTTAAACCATTGGATATATCAACATCATGGGAAAGGAATGGTTTTAGTCCTGGCGAATGTGGTATGGAAGAAGTTCGCTATGAATTTAAGAAGGTACGGCCACATAATTATCACATCATGTTTGTCATCCATGAGGTATGCAGTTATGACTCTGGCCCACCTTTGTTTCTATCACTTAGCCTTGGAAAATGGGATCCATGAATTCTCGTAGTCAAGACTTGTTCGGAGAGGGGTTGGAACTACACTTCCTTGATACAATATGTTGCTGCAAAACAATGGGACCCTAGGAAGGGAAGCAAATATTATGGGATCAAGCAATCAGTTTTACGCCTTGCAACTCCATCTGACGAACCATGAGTGTTGCATCGGGTAACCATGGGTGCTACGCCACTTTGGGATCCAGGCATAGCCATGCTAACTTCGATATTGGTCACTCTTGGTGTTGTTAGCTCATCAGAATTTGCCATATGGAATTTCCAACAAACACTAAAGGATCCTACAGGTTGGTAAAACTGCCTTGCAATTCAAGAATATGGTTCAGTTGCTTTGATTGACCCGCACCAGCACGAGGAATGTTATGTGTGGTCCAATAGTGCTTTCCATCCTGATGTTCTTATCCTTGCTTTTATTACTAAGGAAAGAGTGTTTTTTTCACAATTTTTGACCAAGGGATCTCTCAAGAAAGTCTTGGAGTTTGTTAGCAGGGCTCATTTTTTCGTAACATACAAAAAGGAGGCAAATGTTGATTGTCTTTCCATTATTAGGTTTGACACATCTTCAGTGAAGCAGTTGGCTTTGTACAATTGCACTGTGGAGGTTGCCAAACCTGTGGTGAGCATATTGGTAAACCTGGGAGATGTCATGTGCATCATACAAAAGAGATTCAGATTGGCAGTGAACCCTGATGACATGACATGAAAATTGCATCTTGGCAACAATATACACATCTATGAAGGATCCTTATCTCTCTACTCCTAATGGAGGAGTTGGTAGTCTCGCCTCACTCCCACCAACCCCTCACAAACCCTATATTACGTCTGCAAACGTCTTACATGTGACCTTTTGGGTCGACCCATTTGACATGTTCATTAAATCAATCAAATCGGTACTTTCCAAAATCAACATCATGCATTAACTCATTCAAATCACATCTTAAGAAATATTTACCAAATCCAAGCTTTCCTTGTCTTTCACTACTCATACTCCAATCAAATCAAATCTTGCCAAAACGTCAACTACAGTCAATTTGGCCGACCCATTTGATGCTTGTGCCTGTTTTTATTTTCCATTTTTTTATTTTCCATTTTTTCTATGACCAATATGTTGTGTTTTGCTCGGTATACTATCAAAATCGGCATAGACTTGTACGCCATGGTGAGTTCGTAGTGTCGGCTCCATTCTAGTTAAAGCTCCCCCACAGTTTTTCTCTATCCCACTGTTTTATTTAAACTGGTTTTTAGCCCACTGATATACTTAATCCGGTTTTTATTTGCCAAATTTAGTAATGTCGTTATGAAAAGGAATCAATCATGATGATCTCTAACCAATCTATAAAGACCAAATCTATGGAAACGAATCATTGTTTGATAGCACAAGACAAAATTTATGAAAATGAATCAATTTCAAATGCATCATGGATACACTCTTAAATTCATCGATTAAATATTTTTTTATCTCTTCATATTTTATTATGGTTGTCAATATAACCATTCACATATCATTCTTAGAAATAGTTTTCATTGATGCAAAAAATAAAGGAATAAAAGAGTGGTTTGCGGGTAAAACATAAGTTGCCAAGGCAGCGTGGTGTGCAAGAGAATTTTGAATATGTATGCGATACAACTACTGTTGGATTACTACAATATATATGCCCTCGTTGAAACGCACAGGCAATTAACCAGCATCAGTAGTAGGTCACTTGAAGTGTCGGTATTATGTTTTGGTACAACAATTTAGCTGAATCTATTGTTGAAGTGAGATTACATGGGATGTCCACTTGTCCCGTCAAAATTTATGTGGACACATGCGAGCCTCATACTTATACATGATGCAAGAGATGTGGATGTGGATATGGATAGGGATTGGGTTGTTCTGTTTAGTTATGGTTGTCTAAGCGGAATATTTTTTCTACTTTAGAAAATATGACAAATTGCATTTCCTTAGAGATGGATTTGCAGAAAATTGCATGAGCGAGCATTTCATATTTTGTTCAACTAGGACTACAATTTTTTTTAGTTAGAATAGATGGCTAAATGTCGCTTGGTTACTTTAAGAGTTAATAACTGACAAAGTGGCATATCGGTTGCATGCGAAACAACAGACACCATCTTTTTGTGGAATCCATGACATTCAACCATATGTTACAACATGACAATGGCTCAAGAGACATTCGATCTTCCTTCTTGGCCCGGAGGGCATCAAAGCAGTGCATGCCTCCTACCCCTTGATGGGGGTGGCGGATCGGCCCGACCACGATGGGAGGGGATCAGGACGGAGAGCGGGTCGGTTGGCGGGGGAGTCCTCGTTGGCGGTCCGTGGAGAAGTACGATGTGAAGGAGAAATGGTGCGATGGGGAAGATGAGCTAAACGTTATCCATTTTTAAGGAGAGGGCTCTAGTAAGAAAAGTCCCGCTACAGAGAAAAATCGAGCAGGGAGGGGAGGGTCCTGCAGGAAAAGGAAAGGGTGTGTCATGGGGTGGGGTTTTCTGATGGGCACACATGTTGGTGATAACATGACGGATAGTCCAGACAACCACAATTCCCGTGGGGGGGAGGGGTCATGGCGGAGAGCGGGGAGGGTGCCGTATCGACACAAGCACGAGATGAGGGGATCAGGGCGGGTGGCAGATCAGTGTGAACACTAGGAGAGGGGATCGGGGAGGTTGGGAGGGGTGTCTTGCTTGGTTGTTTGTGGAGATGTACAGTGTGAACGAGAGAGGGCCCCACAACGAAGTTGGGTTGTGATCAACAACAAACATCATATTTTTGTGGAATGCACAAAATTCAATTGTATGTTACAACGTGGCAATGCCTTGGGAGACAATGTATCCGTGTTCTTGGATCAGGGTCCATCACGGGTGGCGCACACCACCAACCCCTTTTTGGAGGTGGCGGGTCGACACTAACGGGGGGATCAGTGTGGAGAGCGGGGTGGTTGGAGGAGGACTCCTCCTTGGCGGTCCATCAAGAAGTATAGTGTGAAGGAGTCAGGTCGCCATGGAGAAGGTGACACGAGCATCATCTAGTTTTAAAGGAGAGGGCTCTAGCGAGAAATGTCCAGTGAAAGGATCGATATGGTTGACTAGAGGGGGCGGGTGAATAGGCAACTAACAATTTTTAGCTTTTCTTAACCAATTTAAATTAAGCGACAAAATAAGTTGTCTAGATATTCTACTAGGATGACAACTAAGATAAAGAAGGACAACAACTACACATGCATGCTATAGGAGTTGAACAAGTAAAGCATGCAAAAGTAAAGGTAAGAAATAACCACAAGTGGAACCGGTGGAGACGAGGATGTGTTTCCGAAGTTCCTTCCCTTTGAGGGGAAGTACGTCTCCGTTGGAGCGGTGTGGAGGCACAATGCTCCCCAAGAAGCCACTAGGGCCACCGTATTCTCCTCACGCCCTCACACGATGCAAGGTGCCGTGATTCCACTAATGGTGCCCTTGAAGGCGGCAACCGAACCTTTACAAACAAGGTTGGGGCTATCTCCACAACTTGGAGGCTCCCAACAAACCACGAAGCTTCACCACGATGAAGTATGGCTTCGAGGTGACCTCAACCGTCTAGGGTGCTCAAACACCCAAGAGTAACAAGATCCGCAAGGGATTAGTGGGGAGAATCAGATATCTCTTGGTGGAAGTGTAGATCGATGCCTCCTCAAGCAATCCCGAGCAAATCAACAAGTTTGATTGGCTAGGGAGAGAGATCGGGCGGAAATGGAGCTTTTGGAGCAACAATGGAGTAGTGGGGGAAGAGGTGAGTCTTCTTGGAGAAGAAGACCCCCTATATATAGTGGGGGAACAAATCCAACCGTTATTGGAGTTTTCAGCCCGCAGAGAGCGGTAGTACCGCGCATGAGTTGCGGTACTACCGCTGGCTGAGCGGTACTACCGCTTTGGGAGTGGTACTACCGCTTAGGCAAAAGAGTGCGACATGATTGACAACCACGGATGAAATAAATTACATCCGTGGCTACATCCGCAGGGAAAACGGTAGTAGCAAAATGCGACACGGTACTACCGCTTAAGATAAGCGGTACTACCGCATTGTATGCGGAAGTAAAAAATTACTTCCGCATCCACTTCTGTACTTAGAATCAGCGCCTGGGCCAGATACACGGTACTACCGCTCTGGGGACGCGGTACTACCGTGGGAGCGGTACTACCGTGTCGGCAGGCGGTACTACCGTGTAACTGCGCGGTACTACCGCTTGGATGAGCGGTACTACCGCTTTCCAGGCAGATGATCAGTTAAGAAGTCACGGTTTTGCATATACGAAAAATAACCGGTTGGACCTCCAGAGAAGCAAGGAAAGGCGGTGCGGGAGTAGGATGTGTACGTGTTGATTCTACCCAAACCTTTCCGACGCGGACCCCCTCTTAATAGTACGGCTTTCCTATTACTCAAAGCCACCGACAGGGAGCAAAAAGAAAACACCGTCTTCCATAGAATCCGAGGGGCAAACAATCGTCTTGTGCCTAAGGGAGATATACCTGTATGAGCTTAGAGCACACGATCAGTCCGCAAATGCATCGTCATCAATCACCAAAACTACTTAGGGAGAAATATGCCCTTACAATCTCCCCCTTTTTGGTGTATTGATGATAATACTTGATTTGCACAGGGAAGAAATAATAGAGTAAGCAATGCAAGCCCTAGAGTATAGGTGAGCTCCCCCTGGATGTGTGCCTTCACAAGATTGTGCTTTGGACTGCACAGCACACATACTAGGTACAGTGCTCCCCTATAATCTACACACGAGATACTCTATATAAAAGCTAACTGCTCTGGATAAACATTAAAGACATAATGATAAGTTCAACGATAACGGGGCATATGTCTTACACCATATGATAGTCTCACGCACACGACAAAACACGCAAATAAACCAGAGTTCAAAGAAACACAAGAGCACACAGGCACAAACACAGGCACAAGACGCAAATCACTCTCCCCCTTTGTCATCGAGACACCACAAAGGGGAAAGAGGACACTAAGACGGGTGGCAGCCCAGGTGAAGCTCAGTCGTCATACTCATCATCAGACACCTGCTGCTCCTCCTGATATTCCTCATCAGATTCTGACCATTTGTACCCCTGGCGAGCCATCCAGGTAGCCTCAGGTGTGATGTTATCCTCGGATCCATTGGAAACTTCCTCTCCATATAGTGCCAGAATCTTCTTGTCACGCTGGCGAGTCTTCTTGTCAGTCACATGAGCCCGGTATTGCCCCTTAGCCTGCATGCAGAAGAGGGCCTTCATCTTCTGCTGAAGCTTTTTAGCCCAAGAAGGCTTCTCCACAGCAGAGGAAGAAGAAGGGGCAAATCTGCCAGAGCGCACATCAGCAGTCTCCTCCACAGGCTCCTCCTCAGTGTGCCCATCTGGGCAGCAGCAGCCTGAGCACGAGTGGTGGTGTTGGCCCATCGAGTCTTGACGCGAAGACGGATGGGATCATGACGGAAGCAGTCGGCCTCGAACTCCTCCTCTGGGTACAACTTCTCCCAAGTCTTGGAGATCAGCAGAAACAAGTAAGGACCATAGATGGGTACCTTGCGAGAGTAGATGGCAAAACGGAGCTCATTCCACATGATGTGGGAAATGTCAAGTGGTGCAGTCTGGGATGAGCGAGCCTCTTGACACATCAGTAGCATGTCAACCAGGTAGGCATGGACCTTGTCCTTATCGCCAACACGAGGGATAAAAAGTGTTGCGAAAGATACGATACATGATGTCCAAGAAGGGGTTCAACACCCAAGTCTGTTTGCCACTAGCAAGAGTCTTTTCCTCATAAAATGGAAGCAGCCTGTCTTTGTTTGCAGATTCAGGATTGGCGTGAGGCCGAAAACCAATTGGGTTATGGAGACCCTCATCAGGAAGCTGAAGAAGATCCATGAACTCCTTCCAAGAAGAGGTCATCTTGTGACCATTGGTCATCCAAGTCATGGGGCGATCCTCCTTGGTTTGGAAATTGACAGAGGCATAGAACTGAGCAATAATCTCTGGATCAAAGTCATTCTGGAAGGTCATGATGTGCTCCAGGCCCAACTGCTCGATCAAATCAAGAGCCTCTGCAAAGTATGCCCGGTTCTTGTCCTTCCTCATGTGATCCACATCCACCCAGTGAGCATCCACATAAAGATTGGCCTTGGTCTTGAGCACCTCATGGTAGATGCGAAACTGCTGCTTGGTCCAGAAGATATCATCTCCAGGAAAGTGCTCACGGGGTTCTCCATATGGGTTGACCTTCCTTCGTGACATGAACTCAACAGCAGGCATCTCCTCCATAGACATGGAGGATTCCTTACGCTTGTTGGCTGAAGTCTTGTACCTGCGCTGGGGATTGGAGCCCTCTGGCACATCACTTGGGGTACGCAGACGCTTGGATCCGGTGTCACGGACAGGGTTGGTACGACGACCCTCAAAACTGGAGCCACCACCTAAAAACACAAACACAAGACCACAACAGCACAAACACAAGAAGAATCAATGCCAAAGCCTCGATGAACACAAGAAACCAGGAGAAATAGGAAAGAGATCATGCTACGAAGAAAATATGATACAAGCGGTAGTACTGCTGACCCTTCGCGGAAGTAAAAAATTAGTACCGCAAGGTAAGCGGTAGTACCGCATGACAGATGCGGTAGTACCGCATACGCTGCGGTAGTAATATTTTACTTCCGCCAGAAGAGGCGGAACTAAAAAATTAGTACCGCAATGTAAGCGGTAGTACCGTATATGGATGCGGTAGTACCGCGTACGCTGCGGTAGTAATATTTTACTGCCGTCAAAAGAAGCGGAACTAAAAAATTAGTACCGTAATGTAAGCGGTAGTACCGCATACGGATGCGGTAGTACCGCATGCGTTGCGGTAGTAAGATTTTACTTCCACAAGAGGAGCGGAAGTAAAAAATAGTGCTGCATGCGGAGCGGTAGTACCGCATTGGGTCGCGGTAGTACCGCTCGGCAAGCAGTACTGGATTTTTACTTCCGCCCGAGCGGTAGTACCGCTGAGGACAGCGGTAGTACCGCTCAGGTCAGATCAGATCTGGATTAGATCGTGTGGTAGTACCGCGGTTCTCCAGCGGTAGTACCGCATGAAACAGATATGAGAAGAGCAGATCTAGAACCGGCCAAAGAGATCGACTCACGGTACTACGGCTTATCATAGGAACTTCATAGCAACAAATATAATCGTATTTCTAGTGCACAAACACTCTCCCACATCCTAAGCATCCATGGATAAGATCACGAAGAACACAAGAACACTAAGCATCTCCCCAAACCCTAAAAACACAGGCAAGGCAATAAGAAGAGGGGAAAAGGGGAGAAACCTTCATCCATGGCAAGAGGACGTGGTGGGGATCGATCCCACCGGTCGGAATGCGAGGAGAGTGGCCGAGGGAGGAGATCCGGCGAGGTCCTCCGGCGGCGTTCTTGAGAGAGAGAGAGACATGGACGACGTGGGGGTTAGGAGTGAATGGGTATGGGGGAGATGGAACTCCCCCTGCCTGCTTATAACCCCCACTCGTTCGGATATGTGCGGTAGTACCGCGGTCATCGCGGTAGTACCGCTTGCGCGGTAGTACCGCTCGCCCAAGCGGTAGTACCGCCCTACCAGCGGCAGTAAAAATTACTGTCGTGCTGGATGTGCGGTAGTACCGTATGTCCTTCACGGTAGTACCGTAACCGATCACGGTAGTACCGCTCCCCCCAAGAAAAATGCACGAAAAAGACAAGAGGCTTTAAGCACTAGAGAGAGTAAAAACACCATGTGCACAAGCAAAACAAGTAACACAAATTCCTCATAAGAGGGCAGTGGTCGAGGCCACCTATGTTTGAGTTTTATAGATATGGCACCGCGAAGAATTATCCTTGGGCCCATGATCAAAACTCGACTTCACAAAAACCGTGGTGAGCCTCTTGTTATGTCCATGCTTTTCTTACTTTTATTATTGCTTTAGATAGATATTTGTCTAATTTTCTTACGTTTATTATTGCTTGTTATTATATAGTGCGATGGTTTTGATATCCACCCACGTGGGCCCTCGTCCTGTCTACGATTCGGATGTGGTATATTATCTTTAATTTATAACTATTTGTTTTAGTGTTTATGACAATTATGCCGACCAACCTGACATGCATAGATGTTTTTATATGTCTAGGAGGTAGTTGAACCGGAAATTCCAACCGACCCTCTTGTGGAAAGGTTAAATTTAGTTGGAGAGGAAAACATTTCCTTGAAGAAAAAATTGGAAAAAACGGAGGAGGAGAAGATGGAATTAGAGTTGAATGTTGCGGAAGTCGTCGATGATCACAAAATCAAGATGGACCCTATTGTCGAGAGGTTAAATTTAGTTGAAGAAGAAAACAATTTCTTGAAGGAAAAAAAATTGAGGAGGAGAAGATGATATTGGAGTTGCATGTTGCGGAAGTCGTCGATGATCACAAGATCAAGATGGATGCAATGCGGTTGAAGATTAGAAAGATTAGAAAATATGTCATTCATACCGAGGCTTGGTATCATTATGCCATTAGATCAATTGTTACCTTGGTTGCGATTATGATCACATTGAAATGTTTTACATAGTTTCAATGTATGGTGAAAATTAATTAGATGCTCTGGAGAGCTATATGTTGTTAGATGAGAACTATGTATGTACTTTGGTTTTAATGTGATGATGAACTTCTATTAATTGGTCACTTAATTATCTATTTATGATGTTCTGTAATGGTTTTTGACACACTTAATTATATATAATGCACGCAGATGAACCAGCAATGGATGTTGATACGTCCAAAACGTATCTATAATTTCTGCTTGCTCCATTCCACTTTTGGGTGATATTGCTATAATATTCATACACTTCCATACACCTTTGATCATATTTGGACTAACTTACTAATCCAGTGCACCCCAGTGCCAGTTTCTGTTTTCGGTTGTTTTTGTATTTCAGGTTTTCACGTTTCGAGAACTGCCAAGAAAAATACAGAAAAAATATATAAAAAATCAGCGTTCCGGGAACGACACTGCTTCCGAAGGGGAGCCTGGGGGGGCACAGGGGCCCCAGGTGCCCTGTGGGCGCCCCCCCCCCCTGGGCCGCGCCGGGGGGGCGCCTCGTCCCCCCGAGAGCCCCCCGATGCCCTACTTTGGCAGATATTTAAAGGGTCCCCCGTAACCCTTGAAACAAGACTTCTTTTCGCGATCCCATCTCTGTTCCGCCGCCGCCACCGCTTCCAAGATCGGGAGCACCAGGAGAACTCTTCCCAGCACCCTGCCGGAGGGGAGGATCACCACCGGGAGCTTCTCCACCACCATGGACGCCTCCCGGATGACTCGTGAGTAGTCTCCCTTGGACCATGAGTCCATGACCAGTAGCTATGTGATGTTCTCCTCCCATTCTTGTGCTTCACTAATTAGTCCTCGTGAGCTGCCCTACATGATCGAGGCACCTATGTAATCCTTATGTTGTTGCTATGTTGAGTTTGCTGGGATCCGATGGATTATGAGATTATGTTCAGATTGATCTTGAGTAATATATTTGATTCACCTCTTTTATATTTTAGTTCATAAGTAATTCTTGCATGTTCTCCGTTGTTATTTATTGCTTTGGCAAAGTAGTAGGTAGTGACTCCAAGAGGGAACGTTATGCTCAATTGTGGGTTCATGCCCCTCGATGACTAGCTTGAGTGACAGAAACATGAGTCTAGGGGATGTGCTGTTGCCACAAGGGGGAAAACAACGGTGCTTGTGCCCGCGGGTGCAAGGATTGTTTACTTTACGCAAAGTTCTTTTAATGCAGTTGTCTGTTGCATTGAGTTTACACTATGGGTGGGACTCGCAACTTAATACCAGCGAGATGTTCTGGATAGATATCTCAAGGTGGATGATTAGTAGTAGATATTGATGGATTTCGGTCTACTTACTTTGGCGTACCGCTCATGCTTTGAACCTCAACCTTTCTTGCAATGTAATCAACATTGGTTTGCGTTCGTGGTCCTGTCAATTGCCCAGCTGTAATTTGTTACCTCACATAGCCGTTCTATCGTCTTTTGGGAGAGAGACATCACTAGTGAACATCATGTGACTCCGGTCCTTATTACCATCATTGATCACATACACTATTTACTTTTCCGCTATTTTACTTACTATTGCAAAACACTATCTATCACTACTATCATATTGCTTTTAACCCTTTGTGAACTACAAGGCCGGAGAGATTGACAACCTCTCTGTACTCGTTGGGAGCAAAGTTATTTGTATCTGTGTGCAGGTCCACGTTGATTGCTAATTGCGCCGTTAGCAGTTGACACTTACTTGTTGAACCTAGGAGTCTCTGGGGATTCGATCCTTGGCATCTTTGCTAAGGGAAAACACTTCTACTTACTACATCTTACACCTTCCACTTGGGGTAATCCAACGAGGGGTTCGAGGCCCATCAAGGAGTATTTTCTGGCGCCGTTGCCGGGGACACCACTCTTCAGGATAGGGGAGTTGCATGCTATCTTTTACCTTTGCTTATTAGTCTTGTTAGTTTACCTTTCATATTTGCTTTAGTTCCTTTTATCGAAAATCACAAAAATAGTTATCTTGCTTGCTTGCTACTATGGGTTCCACCTAAAACACCAAGTTGTGTGACTTCACTAGTCACAACAACGATGACTTTATCAGCACACCTATCACTACACCTGCCACTTCAGCACCTTCATATGAAATTAAACCTGCTTTACTTAACTTGTCATGAGAGAACAATTCTCTGGTGCTGGAGATGATGCTGCTTTACACTTGAACAACTTTGTAGAACTTTGTGATATGCAAAAGTAACAAGAAATAGATGGTAATATTGTTAAGCTTAAGCTTTTTCCTTTCTCTTTGAGAGGAAGAGCTAAAATTTGGTTTCAGTCTTTGCCTAGAAATAGCATAGATTCATGGGACAAGTGCAAAGATGCTTTTATTGGAAAATACTATCCACCTGCTAAAATTATCCAACTTAGAAGTAACATCATGAATTTTAAACAATTGGATAATGAACATGTTGCCCAAGCTTGGGAACGTATGAAATCTCTTATCAAGAACTGCCCTACTCACGGTTTGACTACTTGGATGGTTATCCAAACTTTTTATGCAGGCTTGAACTTTACCTCGCGGAACTTGTTAGATTCGGCCGCGGGAGGAACTTTTATGTCAACTACACTCGGTGCTGCCACAAAGCTTCTCGATGAGATGATGACCAACTATTCCCAATGGCACACCGAACGCGCTCCAACAGGTAGGAAGGTAAACTCTGTCGAGGAGATTTCCTCCCTCAATGAAAAAGTTGACTTGATCATGTCTCTACTTTTGAAGCAATCTACTGTTGATCCTCGTGATGTTCCTTTGAATTCTTTGATTGCTCAAGAACAAGTAGATGTTAACTTTATCTCTAGAAACAATTTCAACAACAATTCTTATAGGAGTAACTTTGGTAACAATTCTAGACCGTTCCCCTCTAACTCTTATGGGAACAACAATGCTTATCCTAGTACCAAGAACTCCAACACTGAACTAGAGAACATGCTTAGAGATTTCATCACTACCCAAAAAGCCTTTAATAAGAATGTAGAAGAGAGACTACATAAACTAGATGATCTTTCTTTTAAGGTAGACCACTTAGCCAATGAGTTAAAATTGCTAAAAATTGAAACTTCTTCTCTTAAGGAGAAGGAAGTCATCCCTATTAATGCTACTCAAGTGCAAATCAATGAAAATATTAGGATGATGGCTAAGCTTAAAGAGAGATGGGCTAGGGAAAGGGAGGAAGAGGAAAGAATTAAGAGCCTTCCTACCCACCACACTGTTGCTACTATCCAAGTTATTGAGAATGTTCACACTCTTAGCACCCAATGTACTCCTGGTCCCAATGGACCTATTAATGGTGATGCTATGTCAACTACCAAACAGGTGAGCCTTAAGGACACCACTACTACCTTACTTGATGCTCGTGACCTTGATTTTGATAATTGAACTCTTACCGAAGTTATTGATTTCCTTCACAAAATGTCTAGAGATCCCCGCACTAGCACGCTTAACCTTGCCTTCACAAAGCATATCACTAATGCTCTCATCAAAGCTAGGGAGGAGAAACTTAGAGTAGAAGCCTCCATACCTAGAAAGCTAGAGGATGGTTGGGATCCTATGATAAAAATTTATTTGAATGACTTATCTTGTTATGCATTATGTGATGTTGGTGCTAGTACCTCTGTTATGCCCAAAAGGATATATGATATGCTTAAATTGAAACCTTATGATTCTTGTTCTTTTGGTGTTCGTCTCATTGATTCTTCCATAAAGAAACCTTTGGGGAGGATCGACGATGTTCTTATTGTTTTCAATGATAATTATGTGCCCGTTGATTTCACTATTATGGATATTGAATGTGATCCTTCATGTCCAATTATTTTGGGACGTCTCTTTTTGCGCACCGTTGGTGCTGTCATTGACATGAAAGAGGGTAATATTAAATTTCAGTTTCCTCTCAAGAAGGGGATGGAACACTTCCCTCGTAAGAAGGTCAAGTTACCTTTTGAGTCCGTTGTACGGGCTAGCTATTCTTTTACTCTTGATAAAACTTGATCTATGCATTATGCCTAGCTTAAAGGCATAAAAGAAAACGCTTTTGGGAGGCAGCCCACATGAATAAAATTTTTGCTTTTATTGTGTCTTGATGTTGTTTACTGCTGTAGCATCATCATTGTATCTTTTCTTTTCATATTTGTGCCAAGTATAGCCTCTGATTGCTAGAAAGTTCAAAAGTTGTGAGGTGCTGTCCAGGAAACAGATTCTGTCCTTGGATAGAAAAATTCGTATAAAATCACCAGGTCATCTTTTTGGTCTGAATTTTTTCGACAGCGTGCTCTATATAATTGTATTTCGTGCGTCAGTTCTGAGTTTTTTGATTTGAGTTGCAGAAGTATCCCGAACAGGTCAATTACTGCCTGCTGTTCTGTTTTTCACAGATTCTGTCCTGTTTTGCCTTACCTTCACTTTGCAAATTAAGAACTTGTTTTTTCTTTGCGAAAACCTTTTGGCAATCTTGAGAAACAGTAGAACTTCAAGAATATCCTTATTTCCAGCAAGGTATAATTATTTTATTAAGGGTACTAACCTCGCTAATCAAATTATGAATGAGTTATGTATGAAGGGAGTTTTCAAGTGTGCGAGGGAAGATGATAAAAAGATTCAGGAGTGTCAAGCGCTCAAGCTTGGGGATGCCCCCGTGCACCCCCAAGAAATATTCAAGGAGACTCAAGCGTCTAAGCTTGGGGATGCCCCCCGTGCATCCCCTTCTCCATCAACATTATCAGTTCGTCTTTCGTTCCGCTATATTTTTATCACTTCATATGTTATGTGCTATGCTTGGAGCGTCTTGCTTTTAGTTTTCTTTTTAGTTTTTCATAACGAGTCGGAACCCAGCATTCCTTTATGTGGGAGAGAAACACGCTCCACCTCTACCTAGAACATTACATAGAATTTTCATGTCTATCTATGATGTGTGTGTTCTTTATCTTTTAATAGCTACTATCGTGCTTTGCTCTTAGTATTCATGCTTATCTTTTCAAAGAGCTTTTATTTAGTTGGTTGCTTGAACTCTCTTTAATTACCATGCTCACCTTATTAAGAAAGTTTGCTTCCGTTTCATGGGTTAATGTGTCTATGATAAATATGCTACTTTCATGATGGTGCTTAGTAGTTCAGGTTTTCTTATGGTTAATCTCAGATAGCTGGGGGGTTCCCAATGTGTCATTGGAGTACCAACTTGGTTTGTTTGCCTATGATGTGGTATGGTTTAGTAATATCTTCCTTCGAGAATTTATTTTGATTGACTTGGCGTATGCTCACGCATATTCAAGACTGTAAAGAAAGTCTGTCAAGCCTTGATGATCTTTTGTTTCTAAGTAGCGATATAACTACCATGCCTGATTCAATATTGCTTTGTCGCTCTGCATGATTATGACCGTCATTGCTCTCTTAGTTGGTCGCTCCCAGTCTTTTGCTAACCTCCACCTGCACTAAGCAAATTAATCATGCAATACATAGCTCATGGGAAAGTAGCCTAAAAACTATTGTGGTAAAGAATATGTTGCTTATGTATCTTATTTCTTATGAGTTGCTTGCTGAGAGGTAACCATGTTTCTGGGGACGCCATCAACTGTCACACTTTTGTTGAATATCATGTGAGATGCTATGCATGTTCGTCTTGTCTGAAGTAAGGGTGATTTACCGTGGGTTGAATTAATATGCATATTGTTAGAGAAGAACATTGGGCTGCCAACCAAAGCCATGCCTCATGGTGGAAGTTTTAGCTTGGACCTTAATCCTCAATCTCTCATGAGAATATGCTTATGCATTAAAGAGGAGTCCATCATCTATTTTCTATGTTGTCCCGGTATGGATGTCCTCAAGTTGAGATTTATCAAAAACGAGAAATCAAACGCGATCTATCTCCTTGGACCTTTGTACGGGTGGCATAGAAGTACCCCTTTGTGACACTTGGTAAAAACATATGCAATGCAATGATAACCCATGGGGATCCGAGCTAATTAGGACAAGGAGCGAGCACTATTGGTATTCGATGCATGAGGCTTGCAACTTATAAGATGTTTTATACATGACACATATGAAGTACTACTACCGTTGACACAATTGCTTCCATGTTTCATAATAAAAAGCTCTAGCACTTTAAGCACCAACTATTGAGAGCGTGATTGTCATTCTGAGTGTAATATGCATTGTCCCAAAGTAGCATTGTCTTTTGCATGATTGTGATATCGTTTATTCTGAAATGATTGTATCTAGTCATCACTTAAACCTTGAAGGTGCCCTTGCATTTATGTTTTGCATCACTAAAGGGGGCAAGCTAGATATCACTTGATCATATTTGCACATCATGTTCATTGCAAATCTTTTTGATGTTTCAGTTTCATGTTGTAAAACTTTCAGTCATTTGTGATTTTCTCTTGAGACAACTTAATTACTTTAGAATCATTGTCTCAGTAAGCTTTTGTCATATGACTATGAGAAAGTCCAGTATGGTTAATAGCATGTCACCACAGAAATTATTCTTGTTATCATTTACCTACTCGAGAACGAGCAGGAATTAAGTTTGGGGATGTTGATACGTCCAAAATGTATCTATAATTTCTGCTTGCTCCATGCCACTTTTGGGTGATATTGCTATGATATTCATACACTTCCATACACTTTGATCATATTTGGACTAACTTACTAATCCAGTGCACCCCAGTGCCAGTTTCTGTTTTCGGCTGTTTTTGTATTTCAGGTTTTCACGTTTCGAGAACTGCCCAGAAAAATACAGAAAAAATATATAAAAAATCAGCGTTCCGGGAACGACACTGCTTTCGAAGGGGAGCCTGGGGGGCACAGGGGCCCCAGGCGCACTGTGGGCG
>LR738713.1:584588741-584611280 GCA_902687465.1 Secale cereale
CCCCCCCCTCTAGACCAGACGAGTCTCTCTCTATGCACCACTATAATCTTTTGTGTAACACTTTGTTTGCTTATCCAGCTGATTTTGCTACCAAGTACCAACTGTCTGATTATTTGTATCTCTGAAGTACCTATTGCATGTAACATGACTCGAACTCAAGACCTCTTGGTCTAAGGATGACAATACTAACCAACTAGGACATCCTAATGCTTGTGTATGTTTACTTATTTTTTATCTTTTCTTCTACTTCAGTTTGCGATTGGGCCGGCCCATTGTTGAATATATCCTTTCATCACTATTTCTTTTTCGTTTTTTTTTAGAAAAGGCCCACACTTATAAAATTTTGCTCATAAAGTACAAATGTTCGCATTTTAAGAATAATGTATAGATATATAATTTTTTTAGTTTAAATAGAAGAATGTTGGCATCAATATAATTAAATTTCTGAATATATATTAAATAGGAAAATTGTTCATTTATTGTTCAATTCAACAAAAATGTTCGTATATTATTCATTTAAAAACCTGTTTTAAAATTTGAAATATTTTGGAAAACAAAAAAATGTTATTGTTTTCAAATATTTTTTACAAATATAAAAAAACTCGAATTTCGAAAAAAATTCCCATTTTATAATTTTTGTTCATAATTTAATAATTGTTTGTGCTTAAATATTTTTATAAATTTCTAAAAAGGTATGTACAACAACAATATTTTGGAATTTATTAACGATTTTGAAAAAGTTTAATGTTTATAAAATTTTCATACACAATTTGAAATTACAAAGTTGTTGACAAATTTCAAGAATTAATTCAGATATAATAAACTGTTCATGTTGATTGATATTGACAGAAATTACAAATAAAAAAAGCTTTGCCCTACCGGCAGACCCGAGACCCACCTTTGAACATGATGTGCTTCTTGACATACATGAAATTACACCAAATTTGGCCAGCATGTGGGCATGCTCATGTCAGGCCTTCATGCAAAATTTGAAAGAATTAGGTTCACCGAACACACTTTGCTTGACGTCCGGCTAGTGTTTTGGGGTTTTCTCACCAGGAAAATCCTAGAAAATGCATAAAATGTCATAACTCAATGAAATTTATGATGGATGATTTGCATGGTGATGCTAGTGTGTGGGAAAAAAATGGGTCCATTTTATTGATGTGAAAAAATGCATCTAGACTTGCCCTACCGCACCACCTGAACCACCACCTTTGAACATGGTGTGCTAGTTGCCATGCATGAAATGAAACCAAATGTTGCCATCTTGTGGGCATACTCATGGCAGGCCTTGCAAAATTTGAAGGATTTCGGACATCGAACGCACGTTGCATCACGTTCGGCTGGTGTTTTATTATTTTTTTACCGGGGAAAGCCTAGAAATGCATAAAATGTCAGAACTCAATGAAACTTATCATTGATGCTTGGCATGGTGATCCTAGTGTGTGGAAAAAAATTGGGTCCATTTTATTGTTGTGGAAAAAAGTGCATCTAGATTTACCCACCGGCCTACCCAAACCACCACCTTTGAACATGGTGTGCTTTTTGCCATGCATGAAATGACACCAAATTTTACCAGCATGTGGCCATAATCATGGCAGGCCTCCATGGAAAATTTGGAGTAATTCAGACACCGAACGCACATTGCGTAATGTTTGGCTAGTGTTTTTGGGTTTTTCCACCTGGAAAACCCTAGAAAATGTATAAAATGTCAGAACTCAATGATTTTTTTTTATCATGGATGCTTGTCATGGTGATACTACTGTGTGGAAAACTGTGGGTCAATTATATTGATGTGAGCATTTTTTTAAAAGAACAAAAATGAAAAACGAAAAACAACAAGAATGAAAAAGAAACAAAAATTTAACAATAAACCCATCGCCGATTGATATATTTTCATTATTATTTTTCTATTTAATAGATGTTCAGAAATTTAAGAAGTGTTGTTTTTTTTATATGAGCATGTTTCTATTTAAACGAACAATAAACGAAGATTTTTTTAATCGTACAATAAAAGAACAACTTTTATATTTAATAGATGTTCATAAATGTAATTATATTGATGTCATCATTTTTATATTTAAACAAACAATTTTTTGACATATTCTGTACAATTTTTTAAATGCAAATATTTGTACTTTATGAACAATATTTAAAAAGCGAACATTTTTGGAACTTCTGAGAAATTTTTTTATATGCGTGAGCTTTTTTGAAAACAGGAAACGAAAAAAGAAAAAAATGAATGATTCTCTTATTTTTGTGTGTGTGGGTATACAGTTTGAAATTGGAGTTGCTCCAGGATCTCCTGCTATGAAGCCTGACCATGCGTGCACAAATCTTTTACTTCTTTTAGTTTGTATGGTACCTCAAGTACCCCCTCTTGCTAATGCAGTGTCCACATGTCGTGTACTTATCATCCACCATGATTGGTCATGTTTTACTGACTCTTTCTTAATTATTATTGTTGGCATCAGAGTTTGCAGGTGGGTTTAATTTTTTTGGTGCTTAGTCGTGCTTTGGTTTTGATTAATCATCCAATATCTGCCGTCATCTTTTATTTGGATGTATCATTTGTTGCTATGCTTTTGTGTGTGGTACACAAGAGATGGGATTTATGTAGAGCTCTAATTTTCTTCTGACGGCATTTCAAAGTTTTTTTTTTGCTTTGCAAACACCCAACTTAAACTTTTTTTTTAGCAAAGGTGGTGTACCATGGATGTCATAATTGTTTGGCAAATAATTGTGAAAATACCGTTTCAGTTTTCCTATGTGAACCACTGAATGCCAATCATCAGTTTTGCCTCTATTTTAGACAAGTACTCCTACTTCCTGTTGTTGAAGGAGCCAAGGAGGTAGTAGGTCCGAAATACTTCATTCTCAAATTTCTGATCCATTTGTACTTACTAATGTTGGTTTCGTTTTTATTTTATTTTCAGAATATGTTCCATAAAAGCAGATGCACGCTTTCTTTCTGTTCATTCTTCCATGGTGCATTTTATATAAGCAGGAACTACTTTACTGTTTATTCTACGAATGCACAATGATGTTGTAGAATTTACGTTCTGTTTGCACTACCAATTTTACGCTGATACAATTTGGATACAGCGTTCCAGCTTAAATATTTTGGTTCAGCTCGGCTAGACTCAGCTAATCATTGTATCCACTTTGCGCTGCCATCTTTGGCAGTTGTACATTTTGCCTATATACATCCTATGCAACTGTTTTGGATACAGTTTTTCAGCTTGGTTGAAAAACAAAATGTTGACTGTTGAAGTCACCGTATTTTTTGTCTCAGTTAAGCAACGTTGGTTTTTTTACTTAGCTTTGCGCTACTATCTGAATTTAAGTTATTCCTAGTGATAATAATAATTCCAGATGTCGATTTCCATCCATTAAAAAAGAAACTCTTTGACAGGACATAACATAGTAGTAAATCAAACACCTTTATTCCAAAATATAAAGATAAGAGTACATGGAATCTACAGCCGTCTGCTAGAAAATAGATACAGAATAGATGGAATGCAGAATACTTTTCCAGGAGTCAGATTTCCATCCATCAAACAGACGCTCCGCCGCATCACATCAAAAGGCTCTCGTCTCCCACATCCTTGATCATATCTTGTCTCTCGCGCCTGGGAACAGCTGTCCAGACAAGTTTCACCTCCACAAGTGCGGAGCCTAATCTATAATGCATCATCTCGGTGGATCGTCCTAAAGTTGCGGTGACATTCATATCGAAAACATCACCAACGCTACGACCGGTAACAATGAGCACCAACTTTGTACCAAGTGGGACAGCTACAACACGACGACTCAAGGGAACGGTCCCTGCCTCAACCTTTGCTGCTGCTTCACCGGCGTTGTAAAGATCCATACTATACTCATAATTCTTGCTAGTAGCGGCGACAACTCTTGAGACACTACACGGTCCCTTCAAGATATTGACTTCAATGGTAGCTTCAATGGGATGTACAACATACGCACATCTCACTTCCACCCTGCTCAGATAGCTATTTAGACTCACACCCATGGTCTGCTTATCATTAGGGAGGCGGGCCCTGTTGAAAACGATCACACCTTTGCTGAAATCTTCAACCTCACCTTCATCACGTACTATCTTTAAATTCATCTCAAAATATATTCTGTCCTCCGGAACAAGCCCTCGACATGGATCCATCAAAGTTAACTTGCCGTCCTGCAGAAAGAAAATTCAACCAAAATAATATTTCCATGTTTTTTGGAGCCATACAAAAGCATAGGAAAAGATTGGAGGATGGAGGCACAAACATATACATACCGCTGAGGTGATGAGTTGGGGATCATCCCTTTCACGCCTGAAGAGATAAACACATCTATAGTCGACCTGGTCTCTTGCTACAACGGTACCAAAAACTTTTATCGGGAAGCCAACTTCCGATTCCTTTACCTTCAAGGTAATGACATTTACACATGATCCTACGATCGAGTCACGTATTGGTGAAGGTATCATGTTAAGCCGCGGACCACGACAAAAATCAGCTGTGGATAGAGGTCACAATCACAAATCAAAACCAACATGTGTGCACATCAAATGAGTACCTAAAGAAGATTAACAAATGAAACAATAATGAAAATACTCACACTCTTTGTCAAGGTCAAAGAAGGCTAGGTTGAATATGTCGAATCGGGTACGGGTGTAAGCGTTGACCTTAGGGTCGTATCCCGTAAACTCTTGACATCGAACTATGTCAAGAGCCTGCAAAGCCTTTTCCTCGAATTCGAGCTCTCGCATTAAACATGGGGTCTCACTGCATGGCAACTCCTGCTTGTCCACAACACGAGGGTAAGCCTTTGTTGTTAATCCGCCATAGCAACAATGGAATAAGTGTAGAAGATGACAATATGATTTTATTATTGATATCACAATGAAACAAGTTGTAAGATAAATGACTCTCTATAGTGGTAAAATTGCATTGCGCCAAAAGAGGGGATCGATCGAGGAACATACCTTGTCGCTCGAACATGTTGTGGAATCTTGCAATCTCTTTGCTATTGTTTCTTCATCTAATTCCGGAGCAAAGACACTCTTGATGTTAAAGATATTGCAAATTTCACGCGGAGATTTCCCCTTTATCTTACTAGAAGTAGTCTGGCAGGCTAGGTCAATCAGTCCTCTTATTTGAAGATATTCCGAAGCCTGCAAGTAGTAATGCAAAGCTTATTGAAATGAAAGAGATATGGCAATTTTTTTTGCTATGGAGTTGTTTGAGCTCTAAGATAATTCTCGCTCGAATGAGCAAAACCGTTTGTTGCTATATGGGCGTGAGTCGTACCATAGACAACACCAGTGGCGGAGCCAGGAACCGACGATGCCTTGCACCAAAATCTTACATATCCTTGGTTTCATACTGGGGAGGGTGTAGCAAATCGATTTATAATCTTTAACACCAGATTGAAATCCAGCACTTTTAGTTTTTGTTTGTGGTGACATAAGTTCCTCTCTACTATTTTCGAATTAAAAGTTTAGAATTCTCAGGAATAAGCTCAATGTGAATTAGGTGTAAATCCAACTTTAGCAAAATTCTCGTAAATCAAAAAAGATATTCAATTGATATAATATCAACTAATAATAGAAAATTGAGGCATACCTAAGTTAATGAATTTGTTTGTTTCATATATATATATATATGTACACTCTGTGTATGTATGTTCTATCCTATAGGAATTTCGCTATAGGAAATTTGATAGGAACTGATTTGTTATTATGGTTAAACAACACAGTTCACTATTAAACCATGGATTTGATTTAGACAAATTATACCCAAGCCGGTTCTACCAATTGATTGAGGTATAGCCTATCTTAGATATAATATAAACGGGTCATTCTATTTTTTGGGGGAAGTATATACCCACGTACTCACCAGGATGAGATCGAAGAGGGCCTGGTGGTCGAAACCAGCGATGAACTCTGCATCCCAGTCCCTCAAGTCGTGGGATCCGGAGGCGTGCATCTTGCAGTAGTCTATCACCTTGGAGAGTGTGTCGCCTCGGACGGAGAGGCGGATGAGGCAGTACTTGATTTCGCCGCCGCCGTCGTCGGAAGGGACGATGTGGTTCTCGAACTCGTACTTCATCATTATTTTGATTTTCCGGCCGCACTGGGCCTCTGCCTCTGCCTCTGACAGCACGAAGTCCACGCCGTCCTCGCTCCGCAACATCACCATCTTCTTCTTTTCCTCCCCCTCCGCCGCCATGGCTCCTCTGCTCGATTGAGCTCGAGCTCGATTTGACGTTTTTTTTTACTTGGGCTAACCCTAGACCTAGAGGACCGATGGGCGATCCAGAATCGGACGGGAGCGGCGGTTAGGAGGAGAAAGGGCACCCACGCGCCCACCCCTATGGCCAGGCCCAACAGGAGCGATTCGTTCCGATCGGGAATCGCTCTGTTCGCTGGTTCCGTGACCAACACAAAAAACAAAAAAACCGGATCTATAAAGAGTTCATTGATTTTAAAAAGGCTCATCGTTTTTAAACAAGTTCACCAAATAAAAATATCCATCGAAAAAATTCACAATTTTTTTAGAAAAGCTTGTAAATTTTGAAACCATCAATTTTTTTAAAAAAATCACCAAATTGATAAAAAACAAATTATAAAATGTTCATACCTTTTTTAAAAAGTTTTAAAAAACAATTCATCGGACTTAAAAAACATCATGCAATTTGGGAAAAAAATCATAGATTTTGGGAAAAAAAGTTTGCAAATTTGAAAAAAATATTAATCAGTCATTTTATAAAATGTTTTAACGCATTTAGAAAAAAGTAATAATAAATAAAATACGAAAATATGGAAAGGAAACGGTAAAGGACAAAATAAAAAAGAAATCGGGAAATTAGACAAACGGAAAAACAAAAAATGCAAATATGAAAATATTCCTCAACCAGTTTTTTTTTTTGCCTTTTTGTCTTTCTATTGCCGTTTTTCCCTGTTTCCTTTTTTATGTTTCTAGTTATTATTTTTAATTTTTATTTTATCCTTTTCCATTTTTTTATACTTTGTTTTCAAGAAAATGTTTTGCAATCCAAAATTTTGTTCATGATTTCAAAAAATGTTCACGGTTTCAAATTGTTCACTTTTGAAAAATTGTTTACAATTTAAAAATGGTTCAACGTATATCACAAAATGTTCAATGTATATGCGAATATTGTTCAGGTATATAACAAAATTGTTCAATGTGTGGTTCAAAAAATTTCGGCATATATTACAAAAATGTTGAATGTATATTTAAAGTTTGTTCATCATATATCACCAAAATGGTCAATGTGTTTTAAATATGCTTCAACATATATCAAAAAAAGTGTTCACCGTGTAGTTAAACATTGTTCAGCGTATATTACAAAATGTTCAATGTATACACACCTACTAGAAAAGCAAGATGTGCTTCTCTAAAAAATTCATCCGTTCACCGTATAGAAAAAAATCTACCCAAGGTGGTACTAATTTCTTGCTTCCTTACGTATCAAGTTGAGCAAGGGATCAAGCTCGCAACACATCAATCAGTCCCAATGCATGCGTCCTTACGTATCAAGTTGAGCATACATTTACCTCTTAAATAATACCACCTCGCTCCCTTACAACCTATCATCAATCAAGGACTTATAAGCCCTTGAAGCGTTTTCTCTCGGTCGTATGCAACTAAAACCTAGGCGTCGCCGCCAGGAGGGTTCATCCACCGCATGCATCCAACGGCTCCCCTCCACAACGACCTCAGTCGTCAGTGGTGACGGGAGTCACCGGACCTTCGTGTGTCGATCATGTAGCTTTATGTTAGACCCTAGTAACTTAGATTTTTTGGGTAGTTCTTCGTCTTGGCTTCGACAGTGGCGATGGCGGCGCTGAATAAAGAAGTTTCATATCCTTCTCCACCGGGGCGACCGGTCCTATGGTTGAGGATGGATTTGGAAACCAGCCTATTCAAGCGACGATAGCGTGGCGGCAGAGGCATCCTTTGGTGGACTTGTGTCCTTGGGCTCTGCCATTGCGACAACGTTTGCTCTAGCACCGACGCAGAGCTTGGGAGGTAGTCAAGGAGCGGATGCAGATTGTGTCTGCATGAGCGACATCTAGAAGGTGGTGGATCGTGTGTTGGGTTCGTGATTCATGGCATGCAGGTATGGTCTTCTCCTCCGTCGTCTTAGTCATGCGGGGGTGCCAGATCTGGAGTTCAACGAGTGCCTCACACTGGACATAACTCATGGTTGGCCCAAGTGTTCTGACAAAAGAATCGGAAAATGCTATGTGAACATGGCTACTCTTGTGGAAGCCCATAAAATGCTCGAGGCTATCCGGACTTACATCGAGGAAAAGTTCCCTCAACAGTCAAGTTAAATGTCTTGAAGCCTTGCAACCAATGCCATGGCGTTGACTATTAGGTGTCAAGCAATCGTGATTATGAAATGAACAGTTATAGTAGAATTTTTAGATGGATTGTCCTTTGCGAAAATGTTGTTGGGGGCCATGGTCTGAAAAATCTCTCTCTTGTGTTGTTCAATCTGTCCAGTCTGTTAGCCCTATAGTATCAAACATCTCTGTCTTGTTTGTTCCTTTTCCGGCGGAGCTCTAGGCTTTTATTTGAGCCCAAACATAGTGGCTGAATAGAGTTAGTACTATCCCTAAATAGTGTTCAGTAATGAGATTACAACCCTCTAAAAATGAAATGGTTGATCCAGATGGCTACAGAGGCCTGTTTCGTGGTCCTACTTGGCTCGATTCGGAGCAGCAATTCAGCAACCACTCTTATGTATAGCTAGAGGTTTATGATTACTTCCCTGGTTACTTTTCATGTCTTTCTGGTTTAGTTGATGGTCGTTTCTTGTTCGGGGTTATGGATCAGGAACATAGGATTTAATCCACGCATGAGCATTATGTTTGCATTGTGATTTGTGAATCTTCTATGGAGGAAACTTTGCACTTGAGACTTGCTGTGGTTGAGCTCGTGGAGTCGATGCACTTGGTACTTAGCATGGTTGTGGACTTGTGGTGATCTTGTGCTTGCTGCATTTGCTGCGGAGAAGCTTTTTAGTTGGATTTGATCCTAATCATCATGGAGTAGAAGTGCCCAAAATACAGTAACTGAACTGATGCTCCATAGGTGAGGGAGATGCCGTCGATATACCATCTGGGATAGGGGAGTTGAGAATCTGCTCGAATGGCGTGGAAATCGGTTTGATGTCAACTTTTCTCCAGAATCTGCTCGAATAGCAGCGGGGCAGCGAATTGGAAGGTCGAGACGGTCTTCGTCATCATGTGCACAACAGAGGCACAATGCATCAGTTAGTCTATTACGCAATGGCCATCACGAGTCGTGGCATTGGTTAGTCTATTACGCAATGCAAGCTCGATCCCATCATGCAGATTTTTTTTTTGCAGGTTATGCAGATTTTTTTAGATGAGGGCATTATGGTTTTAGTGGTGGGAGTAGCGCCGGAAGATGTTGGGCTGTTGGCTAAGGGTTTTTTTTTGGGGGGGGAGGGAGGGTCATAAAGGTGGCGCAGCCATTATCCATTGAGCATTGAGTCATCTCAGAGAGGTGGTGTAGGTGTTTGTTAGCGTCATCGAAGGACGTGTGGAGGTTTGTCTTTGACGGATCTTGGATTCAATCGGTGTTTGTCTTCGGTGGATCTGGTCTCGTTGGTCTACAGACCTGGAAGTAAATAGATCGGGAGTTTTTCTTGCAAAAAAAAAAAGAGGAAAGAAGCATCGCTTCCCTGGGAGAGTGGCAGTGGTGAGTTGAGTACCATAAGAACCAATCCTTTCCATGACAATTTCTGAGACTGGAGAAACTAGTAATATGGGTAAAGTACATTGACCATGTTCTATTGGCACCTTAAAATTACGTTGTTGTTTTAATGTACGTACATGGTAAAGTAACCTTTTTAAAACCTCCTGTTTGATTTAATGCATCACTTGGGTATAGGCAGATTATGTATGTCATAGTCATGCACGCAAGAAACACCAAAACAACCCATTTAGTTCTAGAATTTAACTAACATAAAACAATATAAAACCCTATATATTTAGTCTATTACATATTTACATGTTGCGAACAACATATATCTCACGATTTAATTCGAATTTTAATCTGCAACTAATACTCCTAATATGGAAGTCCTGAGATCATAGCTTATCATGTCTAGTCCCATCTTCATGCCACGGCGGCGACCATGCCAGCAGCAACGGTGAAGAGCATGAGGGCCATCTGCACCGAGGATTGATCACTGCCGGAGGTTGTTGTTGGTGGTGGCGGTGGCGGGGAAGTCGACGACGACGGCGCCGCAGGAGACGACCGTGGTGGCTCTACAGATCCTGCTGCATTAATAGTCAAATCAAAGCTCTGATCAGACATCGACCGAAAGTGTCTCCTATCGATCTCGGTGTCGAACGACCAGTAACATACCTGAAGGTGGCTGCGCCGCCGGCGACGAAGCCTTGGGTTCGGCGGACTCCGGCTCGTAGGGAGGAAGTACCACTCCTTGCACTGCAAAATTCATCGATCGGATCAGAGGTCAGTCGCGCACGTAGGCAGAGAAGAGTTAGATCGATCATGAGAGGCTTTGCATGGTAAGCTACTTACTGTCGCAGAGCTGGATGGGCGGCTGGACCTGGCCGCAGCTGGTGGGGATCTCGAGGGCGTGGGTGACGTTGACGTCGTAGCCGGTGGAGCGGCCGTAGACGCCGTTGGCGATGTAGCAGAGGCAGAAGGGGTCGGCGTTGAAGGCGGCGCTGTAGGAGTCGCAGCACGCGGGCGAGGCCGCCGGCGCGCCCTCGTACATGAACGCGTGGCACGCCATCAGGCCGCCCAGCGTGTCCCGGCAGTACTCCGTCCCGGCCGCCGCCGACGCCGAGGGGGCGAGCGCCGCCGCGGCGAGGACGGCGAGCGCGAGGAGGAGGGGAGCGAACCTGGTGCCAGACGCCATGTCGATTGATCGGCGAGTTGGTCGTTTCCAGATCGCGATTGAGGTGTACGTATGCATGCAGGGGCGCGCACCTTATTTATTGATGGGACGTAGAGGTTGGTAGAGGGGTCAACGTAAGAGGGTTTATGTTTTGAACGGAGACATCGCGTCGTGCAAGGAACAGACAAGTCAATACTCCCGTTATTCTACGCCTCCGAGAAATCTATCCTTGATCTATTGGAGATTCGAATCCATGCAGTCCTGGGCTCGCAATATTTCACGTGTATTTGCTTATTTTACTCCCTCCGTCCCGAAAAACATGTCGCGCTGGCGTTTTTGCAATTTAGTCCTCATCATTTTCCCGACCAAACCCGCGGTCCTCGTCGTTCTCCTCAGTCCTCACTCATCTGACGTCGGCAGATTTGCTCGCCTCCTCCCTCCCCACACCCCTGCCGCCTTTGCTCCCCCTCCCCCTTGCCACCGCATCCTTGCTCCCCCACGCCCCCGCCGCTCCACTCCGCCGCCGCCTTGCTTCCGCCCCGTCGCCCCATGCCGCCGCCTCATTTCCCTCCGTCCGCCGCCCACAGAGGAACACGAAGATTCCGTTTTTTGGAGACGACCGCCCCAACGCCCAACGCCCGCTCTCCTTCCGCATGTGCCCGTCGTCGACTACCTTCTCGGCATCGACCACGAAGCTAGCACTCTCCATGGACGTTTTTGACCTGAGCAGTGGGAAGCATGTGTGCCCCTTTTCCACTTCCAAGATGGAGCACTACGCGGCTTCACCGACATCGATTACATCTCGCCGGAGCACTACGCGGCTGCACCAAGGAGCCCGCCGGAGTCAAAGGTCTCATTTTCCCCCTTCTCCTCCCTTCGGTCTCTTGCAATTTCTTTTTCATCTTCTTCGATTGGTCTACCGGAAATGGAACAGAGCTAAACAGAGCGAGCTAGAGTTGCATGGTGGCGTTCGTGGTGAGGGACACGCCATCAGGTTGAGAGTATCTCTATTCTCTAGGAGAGCCTGTGCCATGTTAAACCTCCACTTTCAGAGTTGTTGTTTTTAGTTAACTGAAATTACACCAAAGAATTTCAGTTAAAAGATGTCCTCTTGCACTGAACCGAACTAAAACTGATGGTAAAAAGAAAATAAATGTAGCTTAGTCATGCTATCAAAATCTTTGCTCTAACCACTTCTACTCATAATTGTTTGAAACATTATTCACTGTAGTCTCAGTTAACTGAATTTTCTGAAGCCATTTTCTTGCTCAAAAGTTGACAGAAAACTGTTTGAAACAAATTTTGACACAAGTTAACTGAAACAAATTTAGAAATGATAGTTCTCCTGTGATTTAGATTCAGTAAACATGACAGTAGTATTTCAGTTAACTTAATTTGAAAGGTCTTGTGCACTGAATTTTTGACAAAGTTAATTATGAAGTAGATGAGTTAGAATAATTATGGAGTAATTATGAACAGATGCTGATTGCTTGTGTCTTGTGCACTGAAGCAATATTTGACTGAGCGTTTCTGTGCCAAGTCCCAAAGTCCCATCTGTTAAATTCAGTTAACATGTTTAACACTTGGTAAATTCAGTTAACTGAATCTGAATTGCTTTTTCTTCTTCTTAATGCACTTCTTGTGGTATGATTGTTTCAGAGGGATGGGGCTGAAATTGTGACCTGTTGTGCAGTCGAGCGGTGAAAGAATATGCAGCAAACGTTTCTCTTCTGCTCTGCTTTGGAGGGCTATTTTGGGCCTTTGCAGAAGCAGGGGACATCAGATTCATTGCTCTCGTGCTATCTGCAATCCTTTGTGGTTAGGTCTACCAGGTAAAATATGCTGCCCCCTTTTTAGGGAACCTTTGTGTTTCTCTGTCTACTGAATGTTAGTGAATGCGTACTCTTGTAAACTGAGATGTGCTTTTTGTAAAGTGTGATGTCAACTTGTGAATTTTAGTGAATGTGAGTAAAAGTTGTATGCTGGGCTGGAGTACTCCACAATGATCCTCCTTGCATGCTGGGCTCCTCTCATTCTTTCCCCCAATTCAGTATTGTTGTGTAGAAATTGATTCAAATATTCAGTACTCCTAGGCCAAGAGAGAGATTATGTTAAAAAATTCAGTTAAGCAGGCATGGTACTCTTATTTTGAGTTGGAAAATCAAAATAAGTGAATGGATACTGCTTGAGTTGGAAAATCAGTGTAAATCTACTATAAAAAATTCAGTGCTCCTAGGCTAAGAGAGAGATTGAAATTGAGTACTCCTAGGCCAAGAGAGATTATGTTAAAAATTCAGTTAAGCATGCATGGTACTCTTATGTTGGAGTAAAAAAATTAGTTTAAAAGTCAGTTAAAAGTCCAGTTTTAGAGCTTGGCTCCTGATCTGACTATAAAGTGTACTGCAAGCTTATTGCTAGCAAGTTTAAAATTCAGTAAACACATGATTCAGTGCACACTTAATACACATGATCTGCTTGTGCTTGTGACTGACTTGGACACATGATTCAGACAAACGTAGCAGGTCTGAAACCCCTAGGAAATCATTTGCATATTGTCAACCTACTGTGGAAAGAGGAATAGTTGCATCTTCTAGGATAGTACTGTGGGCCTCCTAATTGGTTGTAAACCAAAGCACTTTGACATTTTCGATCATGAGTAAATCAGAAACTAGTCTCAGCTTGAGTATTGATCTTGTGCATTTTCCTTTCTTTCAGTGAACTAGTCTAAGCTTGAGTCCTGATCTATTGTAGATGAATATTGTGACATTAGCAAAGGCCTTGCTTGCCACTAACCTTAAATGTATAGTGATTGTGACATTAGCATGCCTCATTGAAATAAATACAAATATTTTAAATTAATTCATATAACTAAAATTACTCCAAATCAATTCAAATAATTCAAATAATCCAAATAATCCAATTAATCCAAATAATTCAATTAATCTAAATAATTCAAACAAATCCAATTAAGCCAAATAACCCAAATTCCAATAAATTCCAACAAGGAGTTGATATAAGGGCATACACAAGGACATGACATAAGAGCCTCTTTGTCCCCCCTTGACACAAGATTACACAAGACATACACAAGGAGCACTTGGTATCAACAACTAACTGACTACTCCACATGATATAAGGGCCTCTTTGTCCCCTCTGACTACATTATTTCCCTTTCTCTGGCCACTTCTTCACTTACCTTCTCTTTCTTTTTCCTTCCGCTGCTAATTCTTCCCTTCCCTTTACTTTTCTTTCTTTTCTCTTTTATAGCTAATTCTTTCCTTTCATTTTCTTTTCCTATTGCAATTTCCATTTCTTCTATAATGGCCCTGGTATCACCAACTACCTGATTGTCGCAATATACTCTTATTATTTCCGTGCCAGCATTCTGAATATGATCCTTGTGCAAGTGTGGCAACTTATACTGATTTCCTCCTTTGTCTTTCATAACTTCAAACATAACTGCTTCTAATGTAATAAAGCTTCTGTGCAACTTGTGGGGGTCATAGTTCCCGAATTCCTCTTCCACACCCTGTACCAGTTCCTGGATGTTTGTAGGAGACCTGCAGTCAGTTAGAGACTGGAGAGAGCAATGGAAGCGGAGGTCTAAACAATTGAACTCGGGGCTATTTGGGGGCTGTTGTAGCAATCGGATGTCAAGATCAGTTTGTTGCACAGCTTCTCGAAAAGCTACATCATTGGGAAGGACATGAGGCCTCGCGTTATCATGTTGGATGAATATTGTTGCTCCCTCATCATTGTTAGGCCACTTATCCTGAATTGTCGGGATAACCTTATTGATGAGATAATCTCTGCACACAGGCCTGTTTACTTTCACTGATGTCAACACTTTTGCTCCCTTTGCTCTGTTCTGACTTGTCCGCACCACCTCAGTCTCTTCGATGAATGCCCAAGTGCCGATCTTCCCATCAAATATTAGCTCCCCCTCATTGTTATATCGAGGCTTGGCCACTGCTGTTAGGAACATCACCTTCCCAATGCTATGAGTGTTTGATAGGGTGCGCTGGGGTTTAGTTTCTCCTGGGAGTACATAGTAACTATTCTTCAGTCTCGTCATGTCAAACCACTTTTCGTCAATGTGAACCATGTTGGTCATTGGTTTGAACATAGCCCGAGAAGTTGAGATCGAATTTTCATCAAGCATGGACATACAAAATTTCAGTCTCGCAAGCTTGTTCTCTGGCTTGAGATGAGGCTTCACAGCGCTTGTGATGCGGTTGAGCTCATTCAACTGGAACCTCTTATGTAGGGTCGATCGAGCCACACCTAGAGACCGTGCCAAAGATCGAATTGTCCTTCTTTTATTCAATGGGATTGCTGAGGTCCTCGCTAGATCCAGCTCCTTTCTCTTTCAGCCAAATCTTCCTGGCTTCTTGCTTGAGACATCTACTTCTTTGCCATCAGCAATTTGCTTTTTGGCGTTTTCCCAGATTCTTTCAACAGATCGTACACTCATGTCCAATAGGTTCGAGACTAGCAGCTTGTCGTCTGGTTGAACAGACCCATCTCTAAGCTCGATTACCAGCAAGGCGAAATAGACACCATGCCTCTCCTTATCTGACAATTCTCTTCTCTTCTCTTGAAGTATCCAATTCATAACTTCATCGTCTTCCTCTTGAGCTTCATCCTCTTTCCCTTGATCTTCTTCAGGCATCCAATTCATAGCTTCATCGTCTTCCTCTTGAGGCATCAAGTTCAAATCCATAGCTCCATTATCTGCCACTTGAGGTTCCTCCTCTTCAGGGATCCAATTTAAATTAATACCTTCATCGTCTTCCTCTTGAGGCATCATGTTCAAATCCATAACTACATTCTCTGCCACTTGAGGTTCCTCCTCTTCAGGGATCCAACTCAAATTAATACCATCATCGTCTTCCTCTTGAGGCATCATGTTCAAATCCATACTCCTGCTATCAATGACAAAAGATGAGCACATCATGGTACCATAACAAGGATATACACACAATTTTTTTACTAGAATGACAGGAGCCTTGCAAGCATTACAAAAAAATTAAACTACTGACTAAGAAATGTTATGACCAAGAAATGAAGTTGCTCCTCTGTAACACCATTTCATTTCTTATGAAACTTCCAACCCCTGTCATTTCAGAAAGAATTCCAATCCATCATGACTAATTTTGATGTTTATGTCATTAGTTTATCAACTTCATTTTTTATGACTAATTTTGCTTAACTTTATGTAATGTTGTTAAGTGATCTGCTGCTTTTTGTGGTACAACTCCTGTTAATTTCAGAACAAGATGATGCTTTTGTCACCATGCAAATGCTACTCCAGTGTTACTGCAACTATGAAACCATAAAAGTAACTATAAAACCATAGAAGTAGATCCACTTTGGAAGCTTCAACAAAAAAATTGCAACTATGAAACCATAGAAGTAGATCCACTTTGGTTCTTCTGCACCAGTGTTACTGTTATGCACTTCTAGAATTGGTGGTTTGTTCATCAGTTAACAGGACAAACAGGCTATTCAGTAAATTTTTGTTGTGGTGGTGCACATTTTCTTCAGTTAAGATGTGGTGGTGCTACAGTCAAGATGTGGTGGTGCACATTTTCTTCAGTTAACATGTTATTAAGCTAACAGTTTAAGATAAATTTTCAGATGCAGGGTGAAATGCTTGCAAACTGTTTCAGATAAAATTTCAGCTAACAGTTTTAACATGTTATCTGAAACTGCATCTGAAATTTTGAGATGAAATTTTGTATGTTAACATGCTTGATCTAGTAAAATTTTCAGATAACAGTTTGAAATTTTATCTACTCCAATTTTCAGATAATGGTTTGAAATGCTTTTTACTCCAACTTAAATTCTCCTGGAAGTATTGTTCTTCAGTTAACAGGACAAACCACCAACATGTTATTCAGCTAACATGTTCTTCAGTTAACATTGTTATTCAGTTAACATTTTTATTCAGCTAACATTGTTCACCGGCGGGGCAGAGGAGCAGAGGAGCACACTGTACCTTCTTCTTCTTGACGAACAGGACCAGCAACATGGGCAGATGAGCAGCAACACAGGCAAACGAGCAGTAGCAGTATGGGCAGAGGAGCTCCACCGGCGGGGGAGAAGCAGCAGCAGTATGGGCACATGAGCTCCACCGGCGGGGGAGAAGCAGCAACAGTATGGGCAGAGGAGCTCCACCGGCGGGGGAGAAGCAGCAGCAGTATGGCAGGGAAGAAGGAGCAGCACGGACTCGCGCGGGAGATTGAGGAGGACGCGCCAGAGGTCGAGGAGGAAGCGCTGGAGCTCGAGGAGGACCTCGAGGAGGACGCGCGGAGGCAGTTTCCGGTGGAGGAGGGGATCGCGACCAGCAGGAATTGCGGCGGCGCACGCGCGGAGGAGGACGCGCTAGAGCTCGAGGAGGACGCGCGCGAGCTCGAGGAGGACGTGTTGGAAGGTTCCGAAGATGCCCACAGGTAATCGCGGCGGGAGCTTATCGCCGCGACGCAGGTTCGGCGGCGGAGCAGTATCTGGCGACGAAGGCGGCGGAGCAGCTCCAGAAAATTCCGGCGACGACGACGAAGGGAGTAATTGCGGTGGCGCACGCGCTGGAGCTTGAGGAGGACGCGCGGGAGCTCGAGGTGGACGCCCGCGAGCTCGAGGAGGATGTGGCCAGAGGTCCCGACGGCGCCCGCAGGGAATCGAGGCGGGAGGGGATCGTGGCGACGCAGGTCTGAGCGGGGGAGGCGGCGGAGCAGCTACTTGGCGACGGCGGCGGCGGAGCAGGTACGTGGCGACGGCGGCGGAGCACTTCCTGATGGGCGGCGAATCGCGCGGCTGGCCGGCGCCGGCCCCTATCGACGGCGGAGGCGGAGGAAGACAACAGGGGGACGGAAAGGCTGGTCTCAAACGATTTTAAAACTTCGAGGGCTTTTTTGCAAAATCACCAATGAACTGCGCCCACGACATGTTTTTCGGGACGGAGGGAGTACTATTTTTTAGATTATACTAGAATAATGCCCGTGCGTTGCAACGAGATATAAATATTCTATTACGTTAGCTTGTGATTTACCTGTCACTAATAATGCAATTGTGTAAATAAATGTTCATCAAATTCTGCCCGTGAATTGACTTATATTTTGATTAGAAGTTTGGTAAGTAAACTAAGGTGCAATTGGTTTAAAAAGTAAGTAAATTAAGGTGATTGATTATCATATACTTCCTCCAGTCGTTTTAGTTCGCATATAAAATTTGTCTGAAATCAAACCTCGTAAAGTTTGATCATATTTATATGAAAAAATATTAACATCTACAAGCATTGTAGATGTTAATATTTTTTTCATATAAATATGACCAAACTTTATGAAGTTTGACTTCAGACAATTCTTATGTGCAGAGTAAATAGGACCGGAGGGAGTACATGGAAGGTTGGATGAAGGGATAGTGGGAACAAAGGTGAAATAAGAAACTCACATTCTTTTTAAGTAGTAGAGGTTTTGCTGAAATTTATTTCGCTGTATTCTGTCAAATACAGTATGTCATATCCGCCAGTCATTATTCTCCAGAGTGTACTTTTTTACGGACTCCACACAGTGTACTTTTGGCAGAGATTTCACGAAGACTTGCTCCACACACTGTACCATAATAATATGCTCCACCCTCCGATGCTTTTTCATATTATTTACATGTTTGAAATCATTTTATCTTATTAAACGAAAGTCAAATTTAAGATTTGTTTGCACCTTTATGTTGTTGGTGACGAGGGTTTTGACTTTTGAAACGAGACCACTCTTCCAGCAAAAAAGAAGAAGAAACAAGACTACTCTTGAATTTATTTTGCGCCACTCCCCCTCAGAAAATATATTGTGGATGGGAACTTAGTCCAGTGACAAGAGCATGGCTGTGTGTCTTGGCTATACCTGGCCATTTGTCGGGCCGGGCCGGGCCTACCAAAGCCAGGTGCAAAAAACCCAGGCTCGAGCCCAGCCCGGCCTGGCCGTCGGGCCTAAAAATCGGGCCCGAGCCCGGCCCATGGCACAAAAAGCCCGACAGGCCTCGGGCCACGGGCCGGGCCTCTTCGTAAATGCGCAAATATGATGGGCCCGGGCCCGGGCCGGCCCGGCTGTCGGGCTTGAAATCTAGGCCCGAGCCTGGCCCGTGGACAAGGTCGGGCCGGGCCGGGTCGGGCTTTTTCGGGCCGGGTCGGGTCGGGTCGGGCCGACCGGGCCGGGCTGCCCATGGTCAGGTCTAGTCTTGGCAGACCAAAGTTCAAATTCTGTGGGCGGAATTTATTTGGAGGATTTAGGCCCTGTTTGGTTAATAAGTCCTAGGACATTTTCTAGTCACAACAAAAAAGTCCGGTAGTTCCTAAAAAGTCCCTCCCTGTTTGTTTTCAGGGACTAAAAAGTCCGTTTTTAGAGGTTATTAAATGACATGTAGAAGACCATGTTACCCCTATTAAATAACACCATGAGACGGCGGGCAATGGGTGCAGGGAGGGGCATTATTTAAAAAGTCCCAAAAAAGACTCTCCTTGAGAGTCTTCTTCATTTAGTCTCAAAAAATAACTTTCAGTCTCTAGTAGTCCCTCCTGTTTGGTTAAAAAGTCTCTAAGAGAAATTTTTTTAGTCCCTACATCAAAAAGTCCTTGGAAACAAACACCCCCTTATTACTGGGTGTCTCACACAATCCTTCTTAATTGTAATGCCCCGGGGTTCCTCCCCCGTAGGTCCAACTTTTTAAATATATATATTTTGTGAATTTTTAAATTTTAAGTTCTAAAACATAGTGGAACTCTACGAAACATAGTAGAGTTTCTTTCATATTCATAGGAAGAGCTATGTTTACATTTTAATGAAGTTGAAAACGGTGCACTGATCCTTATCATCAGAGAAACCAAAAAAATGTCAAGGGACAAAAAAGAAGAAGAGAAAAGTGTCAAGTGACACAAAAAAATGTGCCAAAGAGAGACAAAAAAGGGCGTGAGAAAGAGAGGGGGAGAGAGGGAGGAGGGAGGGAGGGAGGAGAAGAAGCAGCACTATTTTTCTTTATAGAGTACACACGAGGAGGGCCGGGCCGGCAAAACCGGAGGCCCTGTGCTACACTCTAAAATGGTCCCGCTATTATATAGTAGAAAAATAGAATGTTAATAACATATAGGTCATACTGTGTGTTGGGGAACGTAGTATTTCAAAAAAAAAAAATCCTACGATCACGCAAGATCTATCTACTAGATGCATAGCAATGAGAGGGGAGAGTGTGTCTACGTACCCTCGTAGACCGGGAGCGGAAGCGTCTAGTGACGCGGTTGATGTAGTCGAACTTCTTCGCGATCCAACCGATCAAGCACCGAACGTATGGAGCCTCCGCGTTCAGCACACGTTCAGCTTGATGACGTCCCACGAGCTCTTGATCCAGTAGAATTTCGCGGGAGAGTTTCGTTAGCACGACGGTGTGGTGACGGAGATGATGAAGCTACCGACACAAGGCTTCGCCTAAGCACTGCAATGATATGACCGAGGTGTGTTTCTGTGGAGAGGGGCACCGTACACGGTTGGGAGAGATCAATTGATCAACTTGTGTGTCTATGGGGTGCCTCTACCCTCGTATATAAAGGAGTGGAGGAGGGGGAGGGCCGGCCCTCTCTTTGGCGCACCCTAGGGGAGTCCTACTCCCACCGGGAGTAGGAATTCCTTTTTCCTAGTAGAACTAGGAGCCCTTCCAAGTAGTAGGAGTAGGAGAGAAGGAAAGGGAAAGAGAAGAGAAGGAAGGAGGTGGCGCAGCCCCTCCCCCTGGTCCAATTCGGACTAAGCCTTGGGGAGGGCGCAGCCTCCTCTCTCTCTTTCCCCTAAAGCCCAATAATGCCCATATACTCCCCGGCGAATTCCCGTAACTCTCCGGTACTCCGAAAAATACCCGAATCACTTGAAACCTTTCCGATGTCCGAAGATAGTCATCCAGTATATCGATCTTTACGTCTCGACCATTTCGAGACTCCTCGTCATGTCCCGATCTTATCCAGGACTCCGAACTACCTTCGGTACATAAAAACACATAAACTCATAATACCGATCGTCATCAAACGTTAAGCGTGCGGACCCTACGGGTTCGAGAACTATGTAGACATGACCGAGACTCATCTCCGGTCAATAACCAATAGCGGAACATGGATGCTCATATTGGCTCCTACATATTCTACGAAGATCTTTATCGATCAAACCGCATAACAACATACGTTGTTCCCTTTGTCATCGGTATGTTACTTGCCCGAGATTCGATCGTCGGTATCACCATACCTAGTTAATCTCGTTACCGGCAAGTCTCTTTACTCGTTCAGTAATACATTGTGACGCCCCCGATTTGTCCGTACACTAATCATGCACGCAAATGTGTACGACCAAGATCAGGGACTCACTGGAAGATATCACAACACAACTCTAGACACAAATTAAAATAATACAAGCTTTATATTACAAGCCAGGGGCCTCGAGGGCTCGAATACAAAAGCTCGAAAACCCAAGAGTCAGCGGAAGCAACAATATCTGAGTACAGACATAAGTCAAACAAGTTTGCCTTAAGAAGGCTAGCACAAAAATTAACAACGATCGAAAAGGCAAGGCCTCCTGCCTGGGACCTCCTAACTACTCCTCGAAGCCGAACTCCATGTAGAAACGTCATCGGGATCCTCTGGCTCCTGGACTCCATCAATCTGGTTGCACCATCCGAGAAGAAGGAACAAGAGGGGAAAAGGGGGAGAAAGCAACCGTGAGTACTCATCCAAAGTACTCGCAAGCAAGGATCTACACTACATATGCAATGGTATCTGTGTAAAGGGGTAATATATGTGGACTGAACTGCAGAAAGCAGAATAAGAGGGGGATAGCTAATCCAATCGAAAACTACGCTTCTGGTAACCTCCATCTTGCAGCAGTAGATGAGAGTAGATGGTAAGTAACAAGCTTCCTCGCTTCTCGCAACCTCCATCTTGCAGCAGTGGAAGGGAGTAGATGGAATAGTAACAACTATCAAAGCTTCTGGCAGCCTCCGTCTTGAGTAGCAGAAGAGTTCACCAAGTAACATCGTAAGGCATAATCCTACCCGGCGATCCTCCCGCACATCACCCTGTGAGAGAGCAACCACCGAGTTATATCTGGAACTTGTCTGGGTGTGTTTTATTAAGTATCCAGTTCTAGTTGTCATGAGGTCAGAGTACAACTCCGGGTCGTCCTTTTACCGAGGGACACGGCTATTCGAATAGATTAACTTCCCTGCAGGGGTGCACCACATATCCCAGCACGCTTGATCCCATTTGGCCGGACACACTTTCCAGGGTCATGCCCGGCCTCGGAAGATCAACACGTCGCAGCCCTACCTAAGCACAGCAGAGAGGTCAGCACGCCGGTCTAAGTCCTAGGCGCGCAGGGGTCCGGGCCCATCGCCCAACGCACACCTGCACGTTGCGTACGCGGCCGGTGAGCAGACCTAGCAACCTCCATTACTAAGGAAGTTGCGTTACGCGGTCCAACCCGGCGCGCGCCGCTAAGTCGCTGACGTCAAGAAGGCTTCGGCTGATACCACGACGTCGAGTACCCATAACTATTCCCACGTAGCTGGTTAGTGCGTATA
>LR738713.1:584628914-584676578 GCA_902687465.1 Secale cereale
CATTTTGTCGATGAATCGATGAAATGGTGGTCAAGGTACCCCTAGGGCATTTTGTCGATGAATCGATGAAATGGTGGTCAAGGTACCCCTAGGGCCATTTTGTCGATGAATTGATGAAATGGTGGTCAAGGTACCCCTAGGGCCATTTTGTCGATGAATCGATGAAACGGTGGTCAAGGTACCCCTAGGGCCATTTTGTCGATGAATCGATGAAATGGTGGTCAAGTGTGATGCCCCCAATTTGACCGTACACTAATCATGCACGCAAATGTGTACGACCAAGATCAGGGACTCACTGGAAGATATCACAACACAACTCTAGACACAAATAAAATAATACAAGCTTTATATTACAAGCCAGGGGCCTCGAGGGCTCGAATACATAAGCTCGAATACACAAGAGTCAACGGAAGCAATAATATCTGAGTACAGACATAAGTTAAACAAGATTGCCTTAAGAAGGCTAGCACAAAGCATCAACGATCGAAAAGGCAAGGCCTCCTGCCTGGGACCTCCTAACTACTCCTGGTCGTCGGCGGTCTTCATGTAGTAGTAGCCTTTGTCGGGGTAGTAGTCGTCGTCAAGTGTGGCATCTGGATCCTGGACTCCACCATCTGGTTGCATCAACCAGCAAGAAGAAAGAAGGGGGAAAATGGGGAGCAAAGCAACCGTGAGTACTCATCCAAAGTACTCGCAAGCAAGGATCTACACTACATATGCATCGGTATCAATGAAAAGGGTAGTATCTGTGGACTAAGCTGCAGAATGCCAGAATAAGAGGGGGAGAAGCTAGTCCTATCAAAGACTAGCATCTTCTGGAAACCACCGTCTTGCAGCAAGAGGGGGAAGTAGAGTAGTATAACATAAGTCATATTTATGTTGTTGTTCCAACGCTCCGGGATCCTTTCTCGACTCCCGAAGCAACATATCCAAACAATGCCTCAGCATCCGGTTCTAGTTGTAGCGATCGGGATACAACTCTAAGTGTCCGTTACCGTAGGACAGGCTATCGATAGATGTTTTCTTCCCTGCAGGGGTGCACCAACTTACCCAACACACTTGCTTAACTCCGGCCGGACACACCATCAGGTCATGCCCGCCCTCGGCCAAACAATACGCCGCAACCCGACCTAGGCTTAATAGAGAGGTCATGCACGCCGGACTAAACCCTATGCCCCCAGGGGTCACGGGCCAATCGCCCCGGGAACTCCTGCACATTGCGTGGGCGGCCGGTGAGCAGACCTGGGCAACCTCCTTAAAAAGGTAGGTGCTTACGCAGTCCAACCCGACGCGCGCCGCTCAGTCGCAATGACGTCAGTTAAGCTTCGGCTGATGCATACGACGCAGAACGCCCATACTATGCCCACGTGATGGTTAGTGCTATCAGGCCAGAGGCCCCTCGGATCAAATATCCAAACCGTTTAGTGTCTTGGGGACGCGCGGTAACGAGCAGAGACTCACGATAATGTGACCCCATCGCCCCGTCTCGAGAACTTGCGGCAAGGGCGAGTGCCCGGCCACGCCTCGTATTATCTCGCGGGCACCTTCCAGGTCAACCCGACTACACATCACTCGCAATTAAGCTCGCGCGGGTACCCCTCTGGGTCGACCCGTCTTTAGTAACCAGGTTCAGTGTAAAGTCATAGTAACCATAGTAACTGTGTGTCTGACACCAAAGGAAAACCTGAGGAAATCACCCTCGATGGAATTCCACCTGATGTTTATCGTCAAGGTGAACGAAAGAGGAGTCACCCTCGAGGTCCACTCTTGAGGAGTTGCATGACAATGTCGTTATCGGGAGTGGAGAAAGAGGAATCACCCTCGATGACCACTACCGATGAACTAACCTACAAGGTTAACATCAGAAGTGCTGATGAGGTCTCACCCTCGGCACTCAATAGTAACCCAGTAGTGTCGAGCAACTAAGGGGAAAGTGATGTGCGGTGCCGGGTCCTGGTCTTCGATCCCGTTGATCGGGTCTTCTGATAATCCAGCGGGGCAGTCGGGACAATGTGGGGGTCACTGATGGATCTCTAACCAGCCTATACTAAGCAGTTTAGTATAAATAGGTAAGGTATGAAAGCAGTATCAACAACAGGCTATGCATCAGAATAGGATCATATAAAAAAGCAGTAGCAGTTCTAATGCAAGCATAAGAGAGAAGAGAAATGGGCGATATCGGAATGATCAAAGGGGGTTGGCTTGCCTGGTTGCTCTGGCAAGAAAGGAGAGGTCGTCAACACCGTAGTCGATCACCGGGGCATCGTCGGTCTCGGGGTCTATCGGAGAAAAGAGGGGGAAGAAACAATAAATACAAAGCATACATATGCAATAAAGAAGCAAGGCAAGTTAACACGTAGTGCTAGGGGGCTCTATCGTGGTGGTACACGGTATCGGCGAAGGGGGATATCACTCGGAAAAGTATCCCCGGTGTTTCGTGTTTTCGGGCAGATGAAACGGAGGGGGAAAGTTGCAGGTTCACTATGATAGAAATGTGTGGCGGACGAACGGGCCGCGTATTCGGATTCGTCTCGTCGTTCTGAACGATTTTCATATATAAAACATTTTCATCCGAGTTACAGATTATTTTATATGATTTTCTAAAGTTTAAAAGATTTTCTCAATTTATTTAATTAATTAAGTCTAACATTATCCAGAATAGTAAAAGGTGATGTCAGCATGACATCACCATCACGTCAGCAGGTCAACAGGTTGACTAAGTCAAACCTGGCGCGTGGGCCCCGTCTGTCATAGGTACAGACTAACTAACAGTTTTAATTAAACTAACCTAGCTCATTAGACTAATTAAGCACGGTTAATTAAGTTAATTAATTAATTAATTAATTATTAATTTTATCATTATTATTTTTAAAGTCTTTTTTTAACATTTTCTTTTTTTTTAAAAAAAAGGGCTGGGGCCCGGATGTCATAGGCCCAGGGGGCCTAGACGGGGCGGGTTATCGGGCGCACGGGTGCGGGCGCTCGCACCCGAGGCCACCGGAGGCGAGGGCGGGAGCGGCCGGCGACGGTAGTTCGGCGCCTGAACGTGAATTGGCCTGCGGGGCTCGCCCGACTAGGGCCGCGGGGGCAGCCGGCGGGCGCCAGCTCCGGGGCGGGGGCCACTGCGGGCGGCCGGCAGGGGCGGCCCGAGCGCCGCGACGCGGGCCAGGGGAGCGGCGGGAGGCGCCGCTGCGGCGGCGACCAGGAAATGCGGCGAAGGCCGCGGGCGGTGAGGCGGGACGCGCGGCCGCGGCCGTGGCCAGGGGCTCGCCGGCTCGCGAGCGTAGGTGGGAGCCGAGCTCCGACGCGGCCGCGAGATGGTGAGGGCGGCGACAGCAAGCGAGCATGGGGCGTGTGGGGGAAGGCGAGCTGCGGTAGGGGCCAGGCGCCGGTAGGCGCAGCGGCCAGGTGGGGTCGTGTGCTGGGTGGTGGTGCGGCGTGCGGTGACTGCGGGATGCGGCCCGGCGAGCACGACGCCGGGCGCACGGGCAGCTATAGTGGCTGCGGTGACCGAACGGGGTAGGAAAGGGGAAGAGAGGCCGGGGGCCTCACCGCGGGGCCGTATGGGACTAGGGCAGCGCGGCTCGGGGAGGAGGACGGAGACGACGTGCGTGGGGAGGAGACGAGGTCGATGCGGCTCCGACGTCGGCGTCGATCGGCGGGGCGCGTCGGGCACAGGAGCGACCGTGCGTTCGTTCCCCCGATCCCGATCTGGATCCGGGAGGAGGGGGAGGCGAACGTGGGGGGGCAAGTGGGGAGTGTTGGGGGGTTAGGGTTCGGTCGTGTGGCCTAATAGGCCAGGGACAGCGGGGTGGGCCGGTTGGGCCACGTGGGTGGCCGACTGGGCCTATTGGCTCAGTTGACCAGGGGGGGTCTCTTTTGCAATTTTTTATATAAATTTTGTGTTTTGTTTTCATTTTATCTAATGCTTTAAGTTAGTTTTAGGTTTTGTGAAAAACACAACTAGTCCCTAACTTTGTATTAATAAATATGTCACTGCCACAAGTATATTGTGAGGCTTTTGAAAAAGTTTGCAATTTTTGTAAAATAAAAAGGCATTTAATTTATCGCCTATGCCACTGTTTTAAGTAGTTTAGGCCACTTAAACATGTTGCAAAAAAGCTGGTTTACCGCCAGTATTAACAAGTGATTATGTGACACACTTTGAACATTTTAGATTTGTCTTTTGAAAACTTTTAAATTTGACTTTGTTTTAAAATTTTGAAATTGAACCGGTTTCAAACCGAAGCGAGTTTAGTAATAGTAATCATGGCGACGTGGCATCATTACCAGTGGGTTACTGTAGCTTGATTACCCGGGCGTTACAAATCTCCTCCACTACAAGAAATCTCGTCCCGAGATTCAAGTGGGGAAGTAATGGTAACTTCGGAAGAACTGACCCTTATAGGGTTGACTATTTGGTGAACAAAACAGGGAATGAGGTAGAAGTATCTCTCGAGTCGAAACTTAATAAAACATCGAGAGCAAAGTATGAAGGTACAATATGAAGTTTCGAGCGAATGGACAAACGATTGATACTTGAAGAGAGCGTGAAAAAGGGGTTCAGACCAACAGAATAAATATTGCGGCTGAAACCATAATAGAACATCTCTAGGGAGGTGGCTCGTGATCAACATACGAAGCCAAGCGTGAGGAATAACCTTGGGAACATGGGTGTACAGGATAGTCAGGTTTCGATCCTATGGAACTGTGGGTTATGGGCCCACCATGTGGGTTAACATAAGGAAGGGCGATGACGCCTTGCACGATCATGTAAGCAAGGCATGTCAGAAGATAGCATGTCAGTTATGCCGACAACAATATCGGTTCCAAGGGCGAGGGACGATGAGAACCATTCTCCTGCTCGTTGAACGAGGCGGACCAATAGGCAAGGTTCTCGTCCATCGGTGGTTACCGGAATGTTATCAACAAAAGTAACAGGGTCTTGCTGACCGAGTTGTACGCCGAGGTGTTTACATAAGCAGGGAATTATTACTGCTTCGATTATATGTAGATCAAAGAAAGGTTAAATAAGCAAATGGAAAGGAAAATGTGTTTAAACACAATGACTAGGAGCACATCATCCCTAAGGTTAAGCAGGGCATGATATACATGTCAGGAGATCAAAGTCATGACCATATAGATAAAGGGGTAAGATAATTATGATATGTACCCACACAACGATGTTGGATACTTGATCAAGAAACATTTTGCATTGCGCTTACAATGATCTTGTGGATCTTCGGAGTACCACAGACATGCTTCGACATAGCATTGACATGGCCTTCAAGCAAAGGTCGAACTTTGGATACACAAAGAATCCATCGGAAACAACTCAAAATAAGTCTTGCAATTTTAGCAAGGAAAATATGAGGATGTGGTCGATGGGGTCAGCAGCAACTCATTCATGATTTCCATATCATGGATTTCCACAATTAAGTGAACAAGGTGAAAATATTGGACATGCCGAAGTATATAATGTAGTATGTTCGAGGAGAACATCCATGAGTAAACATTGATCGAAATGTGCACCTGGAAAGATGGAGTAGGTAGCATGATCAATGTTAGAGTGGTGATTCATTAATCAAAAGTATAAGAATGAATTGTCGATCATTAACTTCAAAGCAATAGGGTTGCTAGATGTACATGATCCAAGCAGCACCATCCACTCGTTGATATCCCGGTTAGCATCAACACGGGGACCAAGAAAGAATGGTGATGGCGAGAAGTATCACTATATCAAGAATTCTTAAGAGGTGGTGAAATTCTCACGACATCCTTGACGCAATAGATGGTAGTTCTCCAAGGTAGAGCATATCATAAGTCGGATAACAAGGAACTCAAGGTACAACACAAAACATGAACAAGTTTGTGTTGGAGGGAAATGCAAGAATGTTGTCGATGTTAATATAAATCATCGAGGGGAAGGATGGTATTCACCATCACGAATTCGATTCACAACTTGGAAGAAGGCAATTCATTGTTGATGATGATCACGACACATTTGTCGAGAGATTTCATTAGGATGTAATCGATCGGCGATGACATCAAGTCAACTGAATGATGGAGCGAAAGGTTATTGAAACCACTAGTACAATACAAACTTGAAATCAAGTTAGTTGTTCAAGGCGAAATGATATGCCGAGGAAGATCGACGTAAGCTTAGCTCATTGCCGAAATTATGCTCCGGGAAGAAGGACCAGGTAGCACAGTTAAATAGATGCACGATAATGATATAGCCGATCGGGCTAGATATAACTTGAGGAATTGATAAACTCATAAGCAATGGAGATTACTTAGAGTTATTGAATCAGAGTACAGAATTGATTCATTTATCAGTGTCCTTGAGTGTCTAACAACTCAGAACCCGGGGAAAATTGGAATTGGTGGGAAGTAATACTTGAAGAAGAACTCATAAGAAGTAATATGGTTCTGTGACATTATCGAGATACCATGGGGTAATACTCGAAGGTAATCATAATAGAGGTTGGACAGGTGCATTGACCTGCAGAGGACAAGTGGTTTAACTTGTCTGAGATATGGTATTTAAAGGAGAGCATGGTCGGAACCATGATTGCAAAAGGCCATATCACAGATATAAGATGCACTTATATCAAGGGGATAATTAATTTAAGAGAAGCTTTAAGGATAAGATCTACATCGTGTCTATGGGCATGAACAGAAAGCTCAAGGTTGACTTCCACTTTTTCAATGCATAAGCTTTCATTCACTGCTCTATAAAAAAATGAATTGATTGCGAAGACTTGCCTGGTGAATTACCAGAGGAGTATGAACCTTGGAAAACTTTCGGGTTCGCACAGATTAAGGAAGGCGTAAGTTCAACCCATCGGGGCATCCTAGGCACATACTACGCAAACTTGAGGAGCAAATTATACAAGCTCGAAAGCAGAGCATGGTTGAGAAAGCAGATGATATATTTTACCCAAGGCATTATATATCATGGCAGTACTCACAAGGTATTTGAATATGAGGTCCGCTGTCGGATAAAATCCAACAAAGGATCCAGTGGTCTACAAGGGATCTGATGTGAGCATCGGTACTCAATCAGAAGAAGAAAGAATACATGGGGATCAGATTATAGAAACAACCGACTAATTCAAGCTCGGATGCAAAGGAATTACGATTTCCAAACCAAGGGATCGGAAGCAAATTCTCTGATAAAGGATGCATAAGTTGAATAGACTTAGGGGTAGAATCGACGATAAACAGGTTGGTCGAGAACAAGCTCATATTCGGAATGACGTCTGAGCTGGAAGAACGAATTCTAGTTTGACTGATGATTGCAAGTATTTGCAACCTATTGAATCAATAAGATCATAAAGTCAATCACAAAGGATTTTAATGAATATTGCTATACATATGGAATTAACCATAATGGAAGCAGGTAAAACTTTCCAGAGCAATAGGTTGCTAAGGATTTTGGAAGATTGAATAGTGTTTCAAAGACCTCTGTGAAATGCATGAACAACTGGGGATGAACAAACCCCCAGTAAGTGTGATGAATTGTTCATACATGTATTCATGCGGAAAAGGAGTTGCAAAGCAGCAGGAAAAAGAATTCTCGAAAGTCGAAGAATACTTTCGGGTATCTTGTAATAACAAGAACAACTAGGGATGGAAGTATGAACGGCGAGGGTATGCAGTTACCCATAAGGATCCAACGGTATTAAGGATTGTAAAAGAAATGAACACAAGTTCTCGGGAGTTGATCTGAGAGTATCTTCGAAGTCTTCTGGTGAAGCGGGCAACCGTCTGGAATGAAGGGGCTCTCCGGGGAAAGTCGTTACGAGAACCTAATGTAGTTAGTAAATTCATTTAACCCGAATAGAAGAGAGAACAGAGTCCCAGAGTATAGACGAGGAGTAAAAGATCCTAATACCACCCAATTGGCGATGTGGGCCCGTAAGCCACACAGCCATGTTAGTAAAACAGTTTTTCAAAGACTAGACTCAACTTCGGCCAAGGAGTTGGAAAGGGGGGTTCCTACAGGCAGTCGGCTCTGATACCAACTTGTGACGCCCCCAATTTGACCGTACACTAATCATGCACGCAAATGTGTACGACCAAGATCAGGAACTCACTGGAAGATATCACAACACAACTCTAGACACAAATAAAATATTACAAGCTTTATATTACAAGCCATGGGCCTCGAGGGCTCGAATACATAAGCTCGAATACACAAGAGTCAGCGGAAGCAATAATATCTGAGTATAGACATAAGTTAAACAAGATTGCCTTAAGAAGGCTAGCACAAAGCATCAACGATCGAAAAGGCAAGGCCTCCTGCATGGGACCTCCTAACTACTCCTGGTCGTCGGCGGTCTTCACGTAGTAGTAGACTTTGTCGGGGTAGTAGTCGTCGTCAAGTGTGGCGTCTGGATCCTGGACTCCACCATCTGGTTGCATCAACCAGCAAGAAGAAAGAAGGGGGAAAATGGGGAGCAAAGCAACCGTGAGTACTCATCCAAAGTACTCGCAAGCAAGGATCTACACTACATATGCATCGGTATCAATGAAAAGGGTAGTATCTGTGGACTAAGCTGCAGAATGCCAGAATAAGAGGGGGAGAAGCTAGTCCTATCGAAGACTAGCATCTTCTGGAAACCACCGTCTTGCAGCAAGAGGGGGAAGTAGAGTAGTATAACATAAGTCATATTTATGTTGTTGTTCCAACGCTCCGGGATCCTTTCTCGACTCCCGAAGCAACATATCCAAACAATGACTCAGCATCCGGTTCTAGTTGTAGCGATCGGGATACAACTCCAAGTGTCCGTTACCGTAGGACAGGCTATCGATAGATGTTTTCTTCCCTGCAGGGGTGCACCAACTTACCCAACACGCTTGCTTAACTCCGGCCGGACACACCATCAGGTCATGCCCGCCCTCGGCCAAACAATACGCCGCAACCCGACCTAGGCTTAATAGAGAGGTCATGCACGCCGGACTAAACCCTATGCCCCCAGGGGTCATGGGCCAATCGCCCCGGGAACTCCTGCACGTTGCGTGGGCGGCCGGTGAGCAGACCTGGGCAACCTCCTTAAAAAGGTAGGTGCTTACGCAGTCCAACCCGGCGCGCGCCGCTCAGTCGCAATGACGTCAGTTAAGCTTCGGTTGATGCATACGACGCAGAACGCCCATACTATGCCCACGTGATGGTTAGTGCTATCAGGCCAGAGGCCCCTCAGATCAAATATCCAAACCGTTTAGTGTCTTGGGGACGCGCGGTAACGAGCAGAGACTCACGATAATGTGACCCCATCGCCCCGTCTCGAGAACTTGCGGCAAGGGCGAGTGCCCGGCCACGCCTCGTATTATCTCGCGGGCACCTTCTAGGTCAACCCGACTACACATCACTCGCAATTAAGCTCGCGTGGGTACCCCTCTGGGTCGACCCGTCTTTAGTAACCAGGTTCAGTGTAAAGTCATAGTAACCATAGTAACTGTGTGTCTGACACCAAAGGAAAACCTGAGGAAATCACCCTCGATGGAATTCCACCTGATGTTTATCGTCAAGGTGAACGAAAGAGGAGTCACCCTCGAGGTCCACTCTTGAGGAGTTGCATGAAAATGTCGTTATCGGGAGTGGAGAAAGAAGAATCACCCTCGATGACCACTACCAATGAACTAACCTACAAGGTTAACATCAGAAGTGCTGATGAGGTCTCACCCTCGGCACTCGATAGTAACCCAGTAGTGTCGAGCAACTAAGGGGAAAGTGATGTGCGGTGCCGGGTCCTGGTCTTCGATCCCGTTGATCGGGTCTTCTGATAATCCAGCGGGGCAGTCGGGACAATGTGGGGGTCACTGATGGATCTCTAACCAGCCTATACTAAGCAGTTTAGTATAAATAGGTAAGGTATGAAAGCAGTATCAACAACAGGCTATGCATCAGAATAGGATCATATAAAAAAGCAGTAGCAGTTCTAATGCAAGCATAAGAGAGAAGAGAAATGGGCGATATCGGAATGATCAAAGGGGGTTGGCTTGCCTGGTTGCTCTGGCAAGAAAGGAGAGGTCGTCAACACCGTAGTCGATCACCGGGGCATCGTCGGTCTCGGGGTCTATCGGAGAAAAGAGGGGGAAGAAACAATAAATACAAAGCATACATATGTAATAAAGAAGCACGGCAAGTTAACACGCAGTGGTAGGGGGCTCTATCGTGGTGGTACACGGTACCGGCAAAGGGGGATATCACTCGGAAAAGTATCCCCGGTGTTTCGTGTTTTCGGGCAGATGAAACGGAGGGGGAAAGTTGCAGGTTCACTATGATAGAGATGTGTGGTGGACGAACGGGCCGCGTATTTGGATTCGTCTCGTCGTTCTGAGCGATTTTCATATATAAAACATTTTCATCCGAGTTACAGATTATTTTATATGATTTTCTAAAGTTTAAAAGATTTTCTGAATTTATTTAATTAATTAAGTCTAACATTATCCAGAATAGTAAAAGGTGATGTCAGCATGACATCACCATCACGTTAGCAGGTCAACAGGTTGACTAAGTCAAACCTGGCGCGTGGGCCCCGTCTGTCATAGGTACAGACTAACTAACAATTTTACTTAAACTAACCTAGCTCATTAGACTAATTAAGCACGGTTAATTAAGTTAATTAATTAATTAATTATTAATTTTATCATTATTATTTTTAAAGTCTTTTTTTAACCTTTTCTTTTTTATAAAAAAAAGGGCTGGGGCCCGGATGTCATAGGCCCAGGGGGCCTAGACGGGGCGGGTTATCGGGCGCACGGGTGCGGGCGCTCGCACCCGAGGCCACCGGAGGCGAGGGCGGGAGCGGCCGGCGACGGTAGTTCGGCGCCTGAACGGGAATTGGCCCGCGGGGCTCGCCCGACTAGGGCCGCGGGGGCAGCCGGCGGGCGCCAGCGCCGGGGCGGGGGCCATTGCGGGCGGCCGGCAGGGGCGGCCCGAGCGCCGCGACGCGGGCCAGGGGAGCGGCGGGAGGCGCCGCTGCGGTGGCGGCCAGGAAATGCGGCGAAGGCCGTGGGCGGTGAGGCGGGACGCGCGGCCGCGGCCGTGGCCAGGGGCTCGCCGGCTCGCGAGCGCAGGTGGGAGCCGAGCTCCGACGCGGCCGCGAGATGGTGAGGGCGGCGACAGCAAGCGAGCAAGGGGCGTGTGGGGGGGAGGCGAGCTGCGGTAGGGGCCGGGCGCCGATAGGCGCATCGGCCAGGTGGGGTCGCACGCTGGGTGGTGGTGCGGCGTGCGGTGACTGCGGGATGCGGCCCGGGGAGCACGACGCCGGGCGCGCGGGCAGCTATAGTGGCCGCGGTGACCGAACGGGGTAGGAAAGGGGAAGAGAGGCCGGGGGCCTCACCGCGGGGCCGTAGGGACTAGGGCAGCGCGGCTCGGGGAGGAGGACGGAGACGACGTGCGTGGGGAGGAGACGAGGTCGATGCGGCTCCGACGCCAGCGTCGATCGGCGGGGCGCGTCGGGCACAGGAGCGACCATGCGTTCGTTCCCCCGATCCCGATCTGGATCCGGGAGGAGGGGGAGGCGAACGTGGGGGGGCAAGTGGGGAGTGTCGGGGGGTTAGGGTTCGGTCGTGTGGCCTAATAGGCCAGGGACAGCGGGGTGGGCCGGTTGGGCCACGTGGGTGGCCGACTGGGCCTATTGGCTCAGTTGACCAGGGGGGGTCTCTTTTGCAATTTTTTATATAAATTTTGTGTTTTGTTATTATTTTATCTAATGCTTTAAGTTAGTTTTAGGTTTTGTGAAAAACACAACTGGTCCCTAACTTTGTATTAATAAATATGTCACTGCCAGAAGTATATTGTGAGGCTTTTGAAAAAGTTTGCAATTTTTGTAAAATAAAAAGGCATTTAATTTATCGCCTATGCCACTGTTTTAAGTAGTTTAGGCCACTTAAACATGTTGCAAAAAAGCTGGTTCACCGCCAGTATTAACAAGTGATTATGTGACACACTTTGAACATTTTAAATTTGTCTTTTGAAAACTATTAAAATTGACTTTTTTTTAAAATTTTGAAATTGAACCGGTTTCAAACCGAAGCGAGTTTAGTAATAGTAATCATGGCGACGTGGCATCATTACCAGTGGGTTACTATAGCTTGATTACCCGGGCGTTACATCAAGGTAACCCTAGGTCCATTTGGTCGATGAAAGGAGGGTCAACATACACCATATAAAACCAAATTATACTGAGCACATAAACCATATAACATCAAGGTTAGTACTCCATCAAGGTTGGATCCAACACTATTGATCACAACATTCATAAAGGTTCAACAAGGTTGGATCCAACACAGTGGATCACAACATACATACTTAAATTACTGGGTTCACTAATTCAAACTAAAGTACTAAATAGATGATTACCATCTACATTACAACACTGCTGGATCAAACACCATGGTTCACAAAATACACAGTTAAAGTAGTTGAGGTCCAAGTTCATACTAAAGTTTTGCATAGAAGACTATCATCTCCATACAGATAGATGACTATCATACTTGAAGACACCCCTACTCATCTAAGATGGCCTTCACACCCTGAAGCTTCTGCTTTATCTTCTCCTCAGCCTTTTGAAGCTTAGAAATGTGATGCTGCAATTGATGCCTCTCTTCTGTCAGCCTTTCCTTCTCCTTCAAATGATTGAACTTCAAGTTCCTTATCACATTTGCTTGTGAAGCTGTCAGGTTCACTAGAGTATCGTACTTTTGTAGCAGCTTCTTCTTCTCATCCTCTTTCTTTGAAAGCTCTGCCTTCAAGTTGCACACTACAGTTTCTAGCTCAGCAATCTTCTCATCAACATATTTCTTCTGCTCGATCTGATTGTTTAACTCCACACCATTCTACTGTTGGGCATCCAAGAGAGCATTAACATCAGCATACAAACTGTCATAGTCCTCCCGTATTTTCTTCTTCTCCTCCTCTTTCTTTGAAAGCTCTGCCTTCAAGTTGCCCACTACATTTTCTAGCTCTGCAATCTTCACATCAAGACATTGCTTTTGCTCCTTTTGATTGTTCAACTCCAGACCCCTCTGCTGTTGTGCATCCAAAAAAGAATTGACATCAACATACAAACTGTCATAATTCTCCTGTAGTTTCTTCTTCTCTTCTACCAGGTTGTGAATTGCAAAGGAACTCTCCAGATTGTCATTGGTCCTAGCTGATTTAATATCCTCATACATATCCCATAACTTGGCCAATGCCTTCTCCATTGAGTCTGGCCATTCAAAATCTATCCATTGACTTACTCCACAGTTTATGCCTTCCTGAAAAAATAGAATATATATCAATAAAGATACATCTATGTCAGTAGGATGAAGAACACTATTAAGTGCCATACTCCATCCAAATAACCACTAGTAAACAAGTCATTAAGCACTCAGCATAATAAACAAACATATCACACAGCTAACATATAAACTATGACCACTAGTAACAAGTCATTAAGCACTGACATTAATAAACAATGCCTACCATCCACTTAACCAAGCTTAACAACTAGATAAACAAAGTAGTAAACACCAACCACAATACCATCTGATGTCAAGGCATGTCAGATATAGGTAAACAAAGACCAATCTAAACAAAGCTTCCTTTGTAAAGAATCATACCTTCTTAGCACATCCTAGAAACCTCCTGCCGGTGTGCATCCCTTCAAATGCAACAAAGCGCTCGGCCGGCTCGTCGTGTTCGCACAAAACATTCACAACTGCATCAGTGCCATTGAAATTCGGATCATGCATCGTAGCTGGAAGCTGCAGGAGCAACCAAAAGATAAACCTAGGTTCAGCTCTAGTTCATTCAGAAAATCCCCAATTCACTAACCCAAACCCTAACCCTAACTGTACCAAACTGACCTTGATGATGCCATCGCAGGAGGAGGAGATGTTCATGACTGAATCCTCACTGGTCTCGTCGCTCCACGACACCATGGCCACGGGGGAGCAGCAGAATGGCGGTCGGCGGTGTGGCGGCGTCGAGGGAGAAGAACTGAGTGAGGAGAGGGGAATAGAGTGACGAGAGGAGAGGGCGAGCGAGGCAGAGGAAATATGTGGATCGAGCATGCTTCTATCGCCGGACCGGCCGTCACGCCGTCAAACGGCGTCAGCGCGCGGCCGAGAAGCCACGTCGACTAGACAGGGCCCCACCTGTCATAAATGTGCTTAAACTGCCCGAACAGGAGGTTTGGTGCTTTCTGCAAAAGATTAGAAAAAAAATCAGTGTTTTCTGCAGCAAAAACGTAGAAGAGTGTTTCCTGCAAACCTAAGCTGTAATGTTGTGGTTTTTCGCAATTCACTCTCCATGCACCGACCAAAAGGAAACTAGAAACAATATGTCCACGCATAAGTACCCTCATCTCTCACGTCTTCTCCAATAAACTGGAAAGAAGACCATGCACACAAACCCTCATCTATCCAGTCCAGTGGTTTTGCGAACCAACCTGTGGTTGAGATGGTTAGGTGGACACTGGTATCCCCAACTCATCAGGGTTCAAATCTCGATGCTCACATTATTCCTGGATTTATTTCAGGATTTCCGGCAATGCGCTTTCAGTCCTAGGCAAGTTCAACAGCCCAAGCACTTCGAGAGGCAGGTTGAGGCGTTCCAAATATGCTCGGGCCAGTCGACATGGTCGAGCAAGTTGGGTTCGCTCAAGTTGATATTCCTGCGCATCGACGACACATCTTCTTTTGTCTTTTAGGCCAACTCCATCGCACGACCCCGTGTTGTCCGGCCCCGTTCGTTTGGAGTAAAACGAACAAACGAGGTGGCACAATGCGCAACTGCCCAGATCCATCTGGTTCGTTTTGTGTTCGGGCCGACCCATTTCGAGCGCAAACATGCGTCGGGTTTGTCGCGGCGGACAGCAAACAGACGCATCAAACGTCCGCCCCGGGGCCGCGTGGCAATCGGCCACCTGCCCACCTACCTCCCACCCGTCAGCATCAATGCACATGCGCGGGTGGCCCCACCTGTCATCCGCCCAGCGAAGGGTCGATGTCCTTCTTAAATGGGAACTCGTGGACCGGTCGTCGTCCACACTCCCCACTGCCTCCTCAAAACCCGACACGACCAAACCTAGCCTCTGCCCGTCCTCGATCTCGCCGGCCGGCTGCCTAGCAGCCATGGGTTTCTGGAACCACGTCCGCAAGGGGAAGCATGACCACGAGGCTGGCTCCAACTCGGGATGCCGTCGCGGATCCGTGAAGAAGGAGGAGCCTGCATCACCGCCGTGCACCCGCGCCGGCCCCCTTTCACCATCGCCCCTAGGTCCGCCGGCCCGCGCGACCGGCAGTACCTCAGCGCCGACGTGCCGGTGCTACTGGGAGATGAGGACGCCGGTCCCGTGGAGCAACGTCCACCTCCCCAACAACTGGCACCTCCCGAGGACGCCGGTCCCGTGGAGCAACGTACATGAACCACGAGGTCGAGGTAGCTTCATTTGCACCATGAGGCTGAGGTAACATACGCATACAGAGCTAACTACCTAATAAAAAAAGACTGATTTTTCGACAAAAGAGACCCCCTGCCCGATCGAAATGACAAAAAAGACCACCTCCGGGTCAAGTTGACAAAAGAGACCACCCTCGTCGTGGCGGCAGGCGTGCCAGCCGACACGTGACACCTGCCGCCACGCGCGTAGGCGGTGGCACTGTTCACGTGAAATGTTCACGCGGGGACAGTTTTTCGCGAAGCAAAACGGAAACGGGTGAGTGAACAGTACATGCCGCCAAAGGACGTGGCAGCAACACTGTTCATGCAGGATGAACAGTAGTTTGGGAAAAATATAAAAACCAGCAAAAAACATTTTAAAAAATACTGAACTTTTTTGGCAGCAAAGACGATCGAGTGTTCTATGTGGGTTCAAAAATTCATTTTTATTTTATTTTTTCTGCTATTTTTTTGAATATTTCTGCTACTTCTTTGTTAAAAAAACACTGTTCATCTGCATGAACAGTGCTGCCGCCATGTCCTGAGGCGGCATGTGATGTTTTCTACTTCTCGAGCTTGCGTTGTATTCCCTCGAAGAGGAAAGGGTGATGTAGCACAGTAGCGTAAGTATTTCCCTCAGTTTTTGAGAACCAAGGTATCAATCCAGTAGGAGACCACGCACGAGTCCATCGCACCTGCACAAACAAATAAGAACTTCGCAGCCAATGCGGTATGGGGTTGTCAATCCCTTTATGGTCACTTACGAAAGTGAGATCTGATAGATAGGATAGTTCGATATTTTTTTGGATATAAGAACAGAAAGTAAAAGCGGAAAAGTAAAGTAGATTGTAGATTGATATGTTGAGAATAGACCCGGGGGCCATAGGTTTCTCTAATGGCTTCTCTCATGATAGCACAATTCTACGGCGGGTAAACAAATTACTGTCGAGCAATTGATAGAAAAGCAAATACTTATTAGACTATCTAGGCATGATCATTATATATAGGCATCACGTCCGAAACAAGTAGACCGAAACGATTCTGCATCTACTACTATTACTCCACACATCGACCGCTATCCATCATGCATCTAGAGTATTAAGTTCATAAGAACAAAGTAACGCCTTAAGCAAGATGACATGATGTAGAGGGATAAACTCAAACAATATGATATAAACCCCATCTTGTTATCCTCGATGGCAACAATACAATACGTGCCTTATTGTCATTGGGAAAGGACACCGCAAGATTGAACCCAAAGCCAAGCACTTCTCCCATTGCAAGAACTATAGATCTAGTAGGCCAAACCAAACCAATAATTCGAAGAGACTTGCCAGGATATTATAATCATACATAAAGAGTTCATAAAAAAACCAAATACTTCTCATATATAATCTTGATCATAAACCCACAATTCATCGGATCTCGACAAACACACCGCAAAAAGAGATTACATCGAATAGATCTCCTCGAAGACCGAGGAGAACTTGGTATTGAGATCCAAAGAGAGAGAATAATCCATCTAGATACTAGCTATGGACCCGAAGGTCTGTGGTAAACTACTCACATCTCACGATGACGCGATGATGATGTAGAAGCACTCCGTGGTAGATCCCCCTCCGGCGGAGCTCCGGAATAGGCCTCAAGATGGGATCTCACGGGAACAGAAGGTTGCGGCGATGGAACTTGGGTTTTCTCTCCTCTTCTGATGGTTTCGGGGTACGTAGGTATATATAGGAGGAAGGAGGGCACCGGGGGCCAAACGTGGGGCCCACGAGGTAGGGGGCGCGCCCTATAGGGGGGTGCGCCCCCACCCTCGTGGAGGACACGTGTGCCCTACTCCGTGGTTCTCAAGTCTCCCGTGCGTATTTTGCTCCAAAAATATCTCTCATGAAGTTTCATTCTGTTTGGACTCCGTTTGATATTCCTTTTCTATAAAACCCTGGAATAGTCAAAAACAGCAATCTGGACTGGGCCTTTGGGTTAATAGGTTAGTCCCAAAAATAATATAAAAATGTATAACAAAGCCCATTAAACATCCAAAACATCATAAATAATAGCATGGAACAATAAAAAATTATACATACGTTGGAGACGTATCAAGCATCCCCAAGCTTAATTCCTGCTCGTCCTCGAGTAGGTAAATGATAAAAACATAATTTTTGATGTGGAATGCTAACCAACATAGTTTTCAATGTAATTCTCTTAATTGTGGCATGAATGTTCAGATCTGAAAGATTCAAGACAAAAGTCTATATTGACATAAGAAATAATAATACTTCAAGCATACTAACAAAGCAATCATGTCTTCTCAAAATACTATGTCTAAAGAAAGTTATCCCTACAAAATCATATAGTTTGGCTATGCTCCCTCTTCATCACACAAAATATTCATATCATGCACAACCCCGGTTTCAACCAAACACTTGTTTTAATACTCTATTCTTTCAAACCTTTCAACTTTCACGCAATACATGAGCGTGAGCCATGGATATAGCACTATATGGAATAGAGTGGTGGTTGTGGAGAAGACAAAAAGGAGGGAGATAGTCTCACATCGACTAGGCGTATCAACGGGCTATAGAGATGCCCATCAATAGATATCAATGTGAGTGAGTAGGGATTGCCATGCAACGGATGCACTAGAGCTAAAAATGTATGAAAGCTCAACAAAAGAAACTAAGTGGGTGTGCATCCAACTTACCTGCTCACGAAGACCTTGGGCATTTGAGGAAGCCCATCGTTGGAATATACAAGCCAAGTTCTATAATGAAAATTCCCACTAGTATATGAAAGTGACAAAACATGAGACTCTTTATCATGAAGAACATGGTTCTACTTTGAAGCACAAGTGTGGAAAAAGATAGTAGCAATTGTCCCTTTTTTCTTTTTATTTTTTTGGAGGGGCCTTTTCTTTTGTTCGGCCTTTCCGCACATGGGACAATGCTCTAATAATGATGATCATCACACTTATATTGAATTACAACTCGATACTAGAACAAAGTATGACTCTATATGAATGCCTCAGGCGGTGTACCGGGATGTGCAATGAATCAAGAGTGACATGTATGAAAAGTTATGCATGGTGGCTTTGCCACAAATACGATGTCAACTACATGATCATGCATGGCAATATGACAATATGAAGCGTGTCATATGAACGGAATGGTGGAAAGTTGCATGGCAATATATCTCGGAATGGCTATGGAAATGCCATGATAGGTAGGTATGGTGGCTGTTTTGAGGAAGGTATATAGTGGGTGTATGGTACCGGCGAAAGTTGCGCGGTACAAGAGAGTCTAGCAATGGTGGAAGGGTGAGAGTGTGTATAATCCATGGACTCAACATTAGTCATAAGAACTCATATACTTATTGCAAAAATTTACGAGTCATCAAAACAAAGCAATCAACGCATGCTCCTAGGGGGGGAGGTTGGTAGGAGTTAACCATCGCGCGCCCCCGACCTCCACACAAAGGATGACACTCTGCAAATACCTCATGCTCTAACTTCGTCACATAGTTGTTCACCATACGTGCATGCTACAGGAATCACTAACTTTAACACAAGTATTTCTCAATTTCATAATAACTCCACTAGCATGACTCTAATATCACTATCCTCATATCTCAAAACAATTATCAAGCATCCAACTTCTCATCATATTCAATGCACTTAGTATGAAAGTTTTTACTACATTGATCTTGGATGCCTATCATGTGAAGGCTAGTTTTATAGCCAAAGAACATTACCATGTTGTTTTAATAGACTCTCAAAAGGATAAAGTGAAGCATGAGAGATCAACAATTTCTACAAAATATAATTACCACCGTGCTCTAAAACTATTCAACTCAAAAGATATAAGTGAAGCACATAGAGTGTTCTAACAATTCCTAGGCCATATTTATCTCTCTCAAAAAGGTGTGTCCGGCAAGGATAATTGTGGCAAACTAACAAGCAAAGACTCAAATTATACATGACGCTCCAAGTTAAACACATATCATGTGGTGAATAAAAATATAGCTCCGAGCATAGTTAATGATAGATGAAGACGAAAGAGGGGATGCTTTCCCGGGGCATCCCCAAGCTTAGTGTAATGCCCAGTATGAGATTATACCTCCCACGTGTCGAGGCACGACTTAAAGGTATAAGCTCATACTAGAATGATCTCAAGTATGGTATCTTTGCATGACTCATGTAAAAGAGGGATGAAATTGCAAAAGAGTAGTTGGTTTACACTCGCCACGTCACGCAATACTTTACATAAGCAATCACCATCCAAATAACATCATAGTCCGCCTACGGACAAAGAGCCAAATGAAAGATACCATAAATAAATAACACAAGGTCTGATCGCCCCTAGTAGAAGCCACTACTGATCGTCGGCATATGACACGTAGTATCGCCCACGCACTTCGTCGAACTCCCAGTACAACTCTGTGCCATCACCTGTGTAGTTCACCATGGTACCTGCATCTGGTGTTGTGTAGAATCTGTGAGCCACAGAGGACTTAGCAATCCCGTTCCCGGGTAGCAAAACTATCTAAGCCTTGAGTGTGGAACAAGGCTGAAGAACAAGGTAGCAGCTGCTCTAGCATTAGCTTACGTGTTTAGAGCAAGAAGAGAATTGCCAACGATCGACAAAGTGATCACGAAGTGATCCTATCTAAGCACGTCATTCATAACCCCACCATGTTCACTTCCCGAACCCCTTCGGAAAATGACCGTCACGGTTACTCACGCTGGTAGTGTATTATGAACATGGTGTCAAGTTATCTACAACCGGATATTAACAAATTCCCATCTGCCACATAACCGCGGGCATGGCTTTCTAAAGATCAAACCCTGCAGGGGTGTCCCAACTTAGCCCATCACAAGCTCACGATTTGTAGAGTCGCAACTCCAAGGTGGGAAGACCCGAGTATTCTCGGAATCCCGTGCTCAAGATATTCCGACAAAGGTAAAACTAATCCAGCAAGACATCCCGGCGTGCCGACACCCTGACAGTAGCCGCGCATATCTAGTCTCAGGCCACGACCGGATGGGCGATCCTACAGGTAAAACTAATCCTCGAGTTTCCTCGTGGTGGCCCTGCATAACCCCCAGTTTGGACCAACACTCAAGAGGAGCACTGGCCCGGGTTGTTGATTAAGAACTCGGGTTTGCAACGCCCTATGCAAGTTTTAGTTGTTAGGCAAATGTAAAACCAATGTTGGGCCTTGCTGGAAAAGCTTTAGCGCTAAGCGGGTTATCAAGGGGGGCCCATAAACCCCAACCGTGTTAGGGACGCATAATCAAGGAACATAACACTGGTTTAAATGGTTCCTAGGGTGGCATGAGTGGAACAAAACACCAAGCAAGAGGCTTAGCCTTCCACCCATTGCCAAAATATATAGATGATTTAGTTTAACATATTATATAGTGTGATATCCCAACAATAAATTCATCATGAAGCAAGAATCTTCAAATCTTCTCCTGCAACGAGCAATGCTATAAGAGGGGCTGAGCGAAGCTTACATAGCCAATCCAAAGTTTGCTAGGTTGGGTGGTTAGAGAGATTCATGGCCACAATAGGAGGCTAACAAACAAACATGGGCATCGAGGCAATAAGCTAAAGAGCGAGACATCTAGCAATAGGCAAAGATAGTAATGATATCTGGGTCAGGTCATCTTGCATGTTGAGTCGTCGATGGGATCATAACCTTGCTCCTCACACTCAACCTCGGTAGGACCATCGTACTCGGTCTCGGCTCCCGGCTCTACTCAACACAAGAACACAACACGACACAATATCAAACACGGTGCAATGCACAATCAACATGATGCAAGTATGATGTGCGTATGCATGTGGAAGCACTTGAGCCTAAGGAGAAGATGATGAAGAAGGCCTCATCTTGGAAAACCAAGCAAGCCACTGGATAGAGGGGAAGATTTCGGTTGAAATCGATATAAAGATCGCCGAAAACGGACACACGGTTTACAAATGGCAAGCAAAACAATATTCACACAAACCTGCAGTTTACAGCCACATGGCATCTTTGGAGCAAGAAATAATTATGCTACAACACTCAAACATGGAGACAAAGGGCATGGATGTGAAGTAGACATGTTACTTAACAAGCATGAACTTAGAACACACCCAAAAACCTACTGGAACACATTTAACCAAGCATGGCAAGTTGCAATACATTTATCCAGACTTAGTCAAAATCTGGGAAGGCAAAAACATCATCACGATGCTGCCTTCGGAGGCACAAAACAACATGCATATCAACTCCACTAAGCATATAAAGATCATGGACATGTAGTAGACATAGCATACAACAAACAACTCCATTGGAGCAACTCCATAGGAGGCATGGATCAATAGCAACAAGCTTCAGCAAATTGATCATGCTGATAAAAACCTGACAGGTATAATTTATAGCAACTTGAGAGCAAGAAATAAATAAGCTACAGCAGGCCATATGTGCAAGTAAGGGCATGGATGGATAGACCATAACATGGACAACAAGGAATGCTCATTTGACATACTAAAACATGCATGGATTTGAGTGGGGCATCAAGCAAACATAGCATCAGGTTAACAGATTCCAGACTTGGCAGTTTTTTCACTAAGTATAAAACAGCAACATTGGCATGGCATGTTTACAAGCTTGTTTAAGTCACCTCAAGGCATATCATAGAAAGTGGTTTGCACCACAGCAAATACCATATGATTGTGCTTCTAAAACGTATTGACATGTGACATGAAGACAAATATATCAATAGCAATGAGCAAGTCAAAACAGCATCTCACAACAAGTTTCAGCACTTAACAGCCACATGCACTTTTGCACCAGAGATTAACATGGCAATATGACACCTAACATGAATGCTACAACAACCATCATGTAGAGCACTTCACAATGAACATTTTGACATATCATATGCTCCATTTGGACCAACATGCACAAAGTTATCATATCTCAAACATGGCAACAAAATTACAAGTAACAGCAGTTTTAAACATATAGCACTATTGCAACGATGATTAGGGCATCAAGATGATATCAAACAAACATGCCACAGTGGAACAAAATGTAGAGCATATCACCACGATTATTTTGACATATTACACGCCCAAAACGGTGTTGGGGAACGTAGTATTTTCAAATTTTTCCTACGATCACGCAAGATCTATCTACTAGATGCATAGCAACAAGGGGGGAGAGTGTGTCTACGTACCCTCGTAGACCGAGAGCGGGAGCGTCTAGTGACGCGGTTGATGTAGTCGAACTTCTTCGCGATCCAACCGATCAAGTACCGAACGTACGACACCTCCGTGTTCAGCACACGTTCAGCCTGATGACGTCCCACGAGCTCTTGATCCAGTTGAGCTTCACGGAAGAGTTTCGTCAGCACGACGGGGTGGTGACGGATATGATGAAGTTACCGTCGCAGGGATTTTCCTAAGCGCTGCAACGATATGACCGAGGTGTGTTACTGTGGAAGGGGGGCACCGCACACGGTTGGGAGAGATCAACTGATCAACTTTTTGTGTCTTTGGGTGCCCCCCTACCCCCGTATATAAAGGAGCAAGGGGGAAGGCCGGCCAGCCCTCTATGGCGCGCCAGGGAGAGGCAATCCTACTAGGAATAGGATTGCAATCCTATTCCTAGTAGGAGTCCACCAAGAAGGAGAAGGGGGGAAGGAAGGAGAGGGAGAAGGAGAAGGAAAGGGGCCCCGCCCCCCCTCCTTCCTTGTCCAATTTGGACCAAGGGGTGGGGGGCACGCGGCCCAGCCCTGGCCCTCCTTCTCTCTTTCTCCTATGGCCCATTAAGGCCCATAGCTTCCCCACGGGGTTCCGGTAACCCCCCCGGTACTCCGGTTAATTCCGAAACTTTACGGAACACATCTGGTGTCCGAACATAGTCGTCCAATATATCAATCTTTATGTCTCGGAGATTTCGAGACTCCTTGTCATGTCTGTGATCTCATCCGGGACTCCGAACTACCTTCGGTACATCAAAACTCATAAACTCATAATACCGATTGTCATCAAACGTTAAGCGTGCGGACCCTACGGGTTCGAGAACTATGTAGACATGACCGAGACTCATCTCCGGTCAATAACCAATAGCGGAAAGTGGATGCTCATATTGGTTCCTACATATTCTACGAAGATCTTTATCGGTCAAACCGCATAACAACATACGTTGTTCCTTTTGTCATCGGTATGTTACTTGCCGAGATTCGATCGTCGGTATCTCTATACCTAGTTCAATCTCGTTACCAGCAAGTCTCTTTACTCGTTCCGTAATACATCATCTCGTGACTAACTCATTAGTCATTTGCTTGCAAGGCTTATTATGATGTGCATTACCGAGAGGGCCCAGAGATACCTCTCCAACACTCGGAGTGACAAATCCTATTCTTGATCTATGCCAACACCACGAACACTTTCGGAGACACCTGTAGAGCATCTTTATGATCACCCAATTACGTTGTGACGTTTGATAGCACACAAGGTGTTCCTACGGTATTCGGGAGTTGCATAATCTCATAGTCATAGGAACATGTATAAGTCATGAAGAAAGCAATAGTAGTAAAACTAAACGATCGTAGTGCTAAGCTAACAGATGGGTCTAGTCCATCACATCATTCTCCTAATGATGTGATCCCGTTGATCAAATGACAACTCATGTCTATGGCTAGGAAACATAGCCATCTTTGATCAATGAGCTAGTCTAGTAGAGGCATACTAGGGACATACTGTTTTGTCTATGTATTCACACATGTACTAAGTTTCCGGTTAATACAATTCTAGCATGAATAAAAGACATTTATCATGATATAAGGAAATACAAATAACATCTTTATATTGCCTCTAGGGCATATTTCCTTCAAATGGATATACGAGCAAGAAGTTATAGCCATGCAAAGGAGGCCACAAAATGTAGCAGATCTGGGGACTTAGTGGATTTTCACCTCTGAGAAAGTCAACCCGGGACGAGGAGAAGCGGGACGGAGGGATCCGGGCGGGGGTGTGTTTGGTTGGCGGGACGGGTGGATCTCATCCACTCGCCAGATATGAAACGGGACGGCCGGCGGCTCGCCGAAAAACGGCGCCGGCGAGGAAGAAGAAGGCCGCAGCGATGGTGGAGCGGTCGGAGTCGGCGGCGCCGGGGCGCAGCGGCACCAGGTTGCGGCGGCGCCGGCGGGGCCGCGCGAGGTGGCGGTGAACGGCGGGGAGCCGGGGCGGCGTCGGCCGGTCGGCGGGCGGCGGCGGGCGATCCGGTCGAGCGACAGGCGCGAGGCGCGAAGCGCGGAGGAGGCGGGCCTCACGTGCCGGCGGCGCGCGCGGTGGAGGCGGGTCACGATCTGCCACGTGGCGGCAGCTGGGTGGCTGGGCGCGTCCGGGCGGACGTGTCCGGCTGCCGGAGGAGCTGCGGGGCGCGTGGAAAAGGGAAAAAAGGAGAGGACTAGGGTTTCGCCCGAAAATGGAGGGGATGGGGCCTTTTTATAGGCATAGGGAGCTAGGAGGCTCCAAATGGAGAGCGGTTTCGCCCACATGTTCATGATCCGACGACCGTGAGGATGGGAGTGGTTGTGCTGGGTTAGTGGGCTGTTGTGGAGGGGGTCTTGGGTCAAAAGGAAGAGATACTTTTAGCCCACTAGGTTAACCGTTGGAGTACCAAACGAACTCCAAACGCGATGAATCTTGACAGGCGGCCTACACATACCAAAAAAACAACGCACGACAAGTCTCACCTCATTGTGGGAACGTTACACGGCCACATACGAAAGGACTCGGGGTGCCACGGGCACGTGTGTGAGTGTCGGAACTCGAAACAGACAACGGGAAGAGGCGAGTGGGACCGGGTGCAAGTGATAACACGAATGCAATGCAGTGCACATGATAACATGACATGGATGAAATGCACACACGCACGCGACAAAACGAAGAAACCCGAAATGAAAGAAGAGCCCAGAATGGAATTGTTGAAGTCAACGTTTCATATATTGCCATAAATGGAAGGTGTTACATCTGGGGTGTTACACTTAGGCTCTTGGTTGTCCTTGAATTTTACCTTGGGGTGCCTTGGGCATCCCCAAGCTTAGGCTCTTGCCACTCTTTGTTCCATAGTCCATCAAAGCAATACTCAAAACTTGAAAACTTCACAACACAAAACTTAACCAAAAATCTTGTGAGCTCCATTAGTATAAGAAATCAAACCACTACTCAAAGGTACTGTAATGAAATCATTCTTTGTTTATATTGGTGTTTAACCTACTGTATTCCAACTTCTCTATGATTCATACTCCCCAATACTAATCATAGATTCATCAAAATAAACAAACAACACACGAAAAACAGAATCTGTCAAAAACAGAACAATCTGTAGTAATTTGTAACTTTTGCATACTTCTGTAACTCCAAAAAATTGAAATAAATTGGTAAACATGAGGAATTTGTCTACTAATCATCTGCAAAAATAATCAACTAAACAGCACACTCCAGCAAAATCTGGTGACCATTCTATCGAGCGCTAACGTTCCTGTTTTTTACAGCAAGATCATATAAACTTCACACAAGTCTTCCCAAAGGTTCTACTTGGCACAAACACTAATTAAAACACAAAACCACATCTAAACTGAAGCTGGATGCAATATTTATTCCTAAATAGAAGCAAAAACAAAAAATATAAATTTGGGTTGCCTCCTAACAAGCGCTACCGGTTTACGCCCCTAGCTAGGCACGATACATGGATAGATCTAGGTATTGCCATCTTTGATCTTCACCCTTTTAATGGTGTCAAGCTCGAATCCGGAAGGTTCTTTACGTTTCCCTTCATATTTGGAAATCTTTAGATCTAAAGAATCCAACCGCTTATTACAAAGGGTAATCAACATATTCATGCGGTGGAGATTCCCACTAACACTCTTAAGAGGTTCAAGAGACTTTTGTAATATTTTTGTTACTTCACAAATTTTCTCAAAAACTTGTGTCCCTTCCTGGGTTGGATGTGACCCTTTTTTTGGAGGTAGTGTTCCCACTATTCCCTCTATAATTTCATGCACAATACTAGGACCAACTTCGATAAAATTCCCTTTGGCAAAGCAATCCAAGAGTTGTCTATGGGACATATTTAATCCAACATAAAAATGGCGAAGCAAGATTCTAAAATTCACCTCTAAGGTGCACTTACGATAAGATTCCATCATCCTAAACCAAGCATCTTTTAAGTTTTCTCCTTGCTTTTGCTTGAAGTGAATAACTTCAAACTCGGGAGACAAAGGAGCGGATAAGGGACTAGCCATGACAACAAGGCAAAGCGAACGATAAACACACGACAAAAGAAGGGCAAATAAAACAACAAGGGTGAAGTGGGGGAGAGGAAAACGAGAGGCAAAAAATGTAATACGAAGGATAAGGGTTTGTGATAGGTACTTGGTATATGACTTTTGCGTAAGCCTCCCCGGCAAAGGCGCCAGAAATTCTTCTTGCTACTTCTCGAGCTTGCGTTGTATTCCCTCGAAGAGGAAAGGGTGATGCAGCATAGTAGCATAAGTATTACCTCAATTTGTGAGAACCAAGGTATCAATCCAGTAGGAGACCACGCGCGAGTCCCTCGCACCTGCACAAACAAATAAGAACTTCGCAGCCAACGCGACAAGGGGTTGTCAATCCCTTTACGGTCACTTACGAAAGTGAGATCTGATAGATAGGATAGTTTGATATTTTTGGTATTTTTGGATATAAGAATAGAAAGTAAACGCGGAAAAGTAAAGTAGATTGTAGATTGATATGTTGAGAATAGACCCGGGGGGCATAGGTTTCTCTAGTGGCTTCTCTCATGGTAGCAGAATTCTACGGCGGGTAAACAAATTACTGTCGAGCAATTGATAGAAAAGCGAATACTTATGAGACTATCTAGGCATGATCATTATATATAGGCACCATTTCCGAAACAAGTAGACCGAAACGAGTGTGCATCTACTACTATTACTCCACACATCGACCGCCATCCAGCATGCATCTAGAGTATTAAGTTCATAAGACCAGAGTAACGCCTTAAGCAAGATGACATGATGTAGAGGGATAAACTCAAACAATATCATATAAACCCCATATTTTTATCCTTGATGGCAACAATACAATACGTGCCTTGCTGTCCCTACTGTCACTGGGAAAGGACACCCGCAAGACTGAACCCAAAGCCAAGCACTTCTCCCATTGCAAGAACTATAGATCTAGTAGGCCAAACCAAACCAATAATTCGAAGAGACTTGCAAGGATATTATAATCATACATAAAGAGTTCAGAAAAGAACCAAATACTTCTCATAGATAATCTTGATCATAAACCGATAATTCATCGGATCTCGACAAACACACCGCAAAAAGAGATTACATCGAATAGATCTCCTCGAAGACCGAGGAGAACTTGGTATTGAGATCCAAAGAGAGAGAAGAAGCCATCTAGATACTAGCTATGGACCCGAAGGTCTGTGGTAAACTACTCACAACTCATGGTGAGGCGATGATGATGTAGAAGCACTCCGTGGTAGATCCCCCCTCCGGCGAAGGTCCGGAACATGCCCCAAGATGGGATCTCACGGGAACAGAAGGTTGCGGCGGTGTAACTAGGGGTTTCTCTCCTCTTCTGATGGTTTCGGGGTACGTAGGTATATATAGGAGGAAGGAGGGCACCAGGGCCAAACATGGGGACCACGAGGCTGGGGGGCGCCCTATAGGGGGGGGGGGCGCCCCCCACCCTCGTGGACGTTACGTGTGCCCTACTCCGTGGTTCTCAAGTCTCTCGTGTGTATTTTGCTCCAAAAATATCTCTCTCGAAGTTTCATTCTGTTTGGACTTCGTTTGATATTCCTTTTCTGTAAAACCCTGAAATAGGCAAAAAACAACAATCTGGACTGGGCCTTTGGGGTTAATAGGTTAGTCCCAAAAATAATATAAAAGTGTATAACAAAGCCCATTAAACATCCAAAACATCATAAATAATAGCATGGAACAATCAAAAATTATAGATACGTTGGAGACGTATCAATGTTCACTCGTATGTTTTCGTTTTGTGTGCAAAAAATGTCCCCCATGCGAACAGTACACATGAACAGTATTGCCGCCTCCGTGCGTGGCGGCAGGTGCCAAGTGTCGGCTGGCGCGCCTGCCGCCACGGCGAGGGTGGTCTGTTTTGTCAATCTGACCCGGAGGTGGTCTTTTTTGTCATTTCGATTGGGCCGGTGGTCTCTTTTGACGAAAACTCGAATCGACTTCCTTTGGATGGAGGAGTGGCTGGACCGGCTTCCTTCTCAGCAGATTGGCAGAGGAACTGTGCGAGGAACTGAGCCGTTGATGCAGGATCGTACCGGCTTCACTGCACACAGCAGTCGCCTCCACAGCAGGCCCGTACGGGCTGAATTCGAACATGACAGGTTTGACAAACAACACACATCTGACCATTGATTGAGGGCGTGTTTGGTTGCCTGCATAAGGCCCAACCAGGCCCGCACGAAGGGAACGGGCTGTTTGGACGCCTGGTTTTACTATTGGGCCTGCACAGCACGAAACTTAAAAGCATCTCCGGGCCTGGCTCACTAGAAACGCACGAATCGACAATTTCTCCAGGGCCAGGCCCGAGCGGTTCACGTGGGCAGCGGCGGTTGCACGCACGCGGCCACCCTCGAGAAGCCGTGTTGCTTCCCGAAGCCCCGGTAGTTATTAGCCTCACCGCTCCCTCTCCCCACTCTTCCCCACTCTCCCAACTCTCACCGGCCGTGGCAGATCGGAGCAGAGGAAGAAAACCACCGGACTCCATCACCGGCGAGCGGATCAGCAGTTGGCCCGCGACAATGGCGGTAAACACTTCTCTCTTTTCGACATGCAAAACTTTATCCCATTCGATCTTGTGATAGATTCGACCCACGACAGAGGGGAATGGGGAATAGAGCTTGATACAAGATCGGAATGCAGATCATACGAGTTCATACTAGTTCATAGAACATAGAGGTAGTTCATACTAGTTCATAGCAGTTCATATGAGTTCATAGATGCAAGATCGGAATGCAGAAGGGGGATTGTGGGATAGGGGATAGGGGGATAGGGGATAGGGGGATAGGGGGTACACAACGGACACTGGCCGAGCGGACGTCACTGGCGTGCGGAGCAACTGGTCGAGTCGCTGGCCTTCATCTTCTTCTTCATCGCCGTGCGGGTCGGCGGGTCGTCGTCATCGTCCTCGGCGGAGTCCAGGTCGATTTGCCAGGGACGACGCCCTAGCTTCGGCGCCCACGCTGGCATCTGCACCACTTCTTCTTCCTCCTCCTTAGGCTCCCTACCGGTGACCGCCGGCGGCGCGATACCCGTCTCCCAGTACACTATGGCATGGCGGTCATTAGGAGCCCAATACGTCTTGCACTTGCACCACTTCTTCCTATGTTTAGCGTCCTTGGAGACGGCCTGATTGATGGCCCAGCGAATGATGTCAACCGCCACCGCCCCCTTCGCTGGGTCAGGAATCAGCGTCTTCAGCTCTTGTGCAGTGGCCCTATTATGCAGTGCCTGAGATTCCTTCTGCATGTCAGGCATGGAGCCGAAGTTTGAGCACACCTCCATTGTGTTCTCGAACTTGGACCGGTCACCAGTCATCCACCCGAGGAAGAAGGCCCTCCAGCCAATACCCCAAGGGAAGGGGTTGGCATTGGAGCTGGAGATAAAGCTCATGGCGATGGGGAGGAGGAAGGTTGAAAGTGAGAGAAGAGACGGGGTGGGTAAGTAGTGCTGGGCAGGGTGAGTAAATATAGGGGGGGTGGAGAGGAGGAGAAGAGTGACAGTCATGATGTTTTAACTACAAGCTCTTCAATTAGCCATGAACTCTGTGTTGTGCGTGACTCCATGAATTGTGTGCAGATCAAGGAGAGCAATGAGATGGGCACGGAGGTGCTCCCGACCGTTGACAACAAGGGCAAGCAGCCCCTTTACCCAATGCCCGACGAGGTTGCGCTGCCGCCCACCGCCGAGGAAGACCCGAAGACGCCAGAGGGTGGCGACGACAAGGGCATGGAGGAGCCCCCCAGCAACAAGCGCCGCAACTACGGCCACTACCATCAGGAGGATGGCTGATACGTCTCCAACGTATCTATAATTTTTTATTGTTCTATGCTATTATTTATGAAGTCTTGGATGTTTAATGGGCTTTATCATACACTTTTATATCATTTTTGGGACTAACCTACTAACCCAAAAGCCCAGTCCAGGTTGTTGTTTTTTGCCTGTTTCAGGGTTTTGCAGAAAAAGAATATCAAACAGAGTCCAAACGGAATGAAACCTTTGCGAGAGATATTTTTGGAGAAAATCACGCACACGGAGCTTGAGAACCACGTCAGGGGATCGAGGGCTGGCCCACAAGGGTGGGGGCGTGCCCCCCTTCCCAGGGCACGCCCCCCGCCTCGTGGCCCCCTCGAGCGTCCCCCGGTGCCCTCCTTCTTCCTATATAAGTCTACGTACCCCAAAACCTCCGTGAACAGAGAGAAAACCCTAATTCCACCGCCGTACCTTCTGTTCCCGTGAGATCCCATCTTGGAGCCTGTTCCGGAGCTCCACCGGAGGGGGGGGGGGAGTCCATCACGGAGGTCTTCATCATCATCATCATCGCCCTCACCATGAGTTGTGAGTAGTTTACCACATTCCTTCGGGTCCATAGCTAGTATCTATATGGCTTCTTCTCTCCCTCTGGATCTCAATACAAAGTTCTCCTCGGTCTTCGAGGAGATCTATTCGATGTAATCTCTTTTTGCGGTGTGTTTGTCGAGATCCGATAAATTGTGAGTTTATGATCAAGGTTATCTATGAAAGATATTTGCTTCTTCTCTGAACTTTTCATGTGTTCTCATAATATCCTTGCAAGTCTCTTCGAATTGTTGGTTTGGTTTGGCCTACTAGATCTATAGTTCTTGCAATGGGAGAAGTGCTTGGCTTTGGGTTCAATCTTGTGGTGTCCTTTCCCAGTGACAGTAGGGGCAGCAAGGCACGTATTGTATTGTTTCCATCGAGGATAAAAAGATGGGGTTTATATCATATTGCTAGAGTTTATCCCTCTACATCATGTCATCTTGCTTAAGGCGTTACTCTGTTCTTATGAACTCAATACACTAGATGCATGCTGGATAGCGGTCGATGTGTGGAGTAATAGTAGTAGATGCAGGCAGGAGTCGGTCTACTTGTCTCGGACGTGATGCCTATATAAAATGATCATGCCTAGATAGTCTCATAATTATTCGCTTTTCTATCAATTGCTCGACAGTAATTTGTTTACCCGCCGTAGAATATCGCATCATGAGAGAAGCCACTGGAGAACACTATGGCCCCCGGGTCTATTCTCAACATATCAATCTACATCTACTTTACCTTTATCGCTTTTATTTGCTATTCTTATAAAAATACCAAAAATATAAACTATCATCTCTATCAGATCTCATTTTCGTAAGTGACCGTAAAGGGATTGACAACCCCTTATCGCGTTGGCTGCGAAGTTCTTATTTGTTTGTGCAGGTGCGAGGGACTGGCGCGTGGTCTCCTACTGGATTGATACCTTGGTTCTCAAAAACTGAGGAAAATATTTACGCTACTATGCTGCATCTCCCTTTCCTCTTCGAGGGAATACAACACAAGCTCGAGAAGTAGCAAGAAGAATTTCTGGCGCCGTTGCCGGGGAGGCTTACGCAAAAGTCATATACCAAGTACCTATCACAAACCCTTATCCTTTGTATTACATTTATTTGCATCTCATTTTCCTCTTTCGCACTTCACCCTTGCCATTTTATTTGCCCTTCTTCCGCCGTGTGTTTATCGTTCGTTTGCTTCTTGTTTGCTTGTGTGCTGTTTGCTTGCCTGATTGCCCTCATGTCTGAGATGGGGGACGATCCTATCGAGAAGGGTAGTAATGTCGAGGGCAACGTCTATGCTGATCCCCCGGATGAAGCTACCACTTTACATATTAAGAAATTCCGGGTTGGTAGCAGTAATATTATTGGAAAAGGTGTTCTTCTAGACTTCTTCACTTGTGCCGGTGCTTTGCCCAATGTAGGTGGCTCTATTCTTCACAGAACTAGTTGGCTCACGGATGCTGTATCTATGCTTATAGTAGAAATTGAAATGCAATTTATCGATATGCATCCCTGTATTCAGAGAATCTTTTTGGAATTTTCCAATATTCAGCATTCTTCTGTGAAGCGTACAGCTACTATCTTTTTGGCTCATGAATTTAGATATATCATGAAAGAGGCCAGAGAAATCTTTGTTCATTATGGAGTAGATGCCGGTCGACCTCCTATAGAGGCTATCTTGTTCAATCAAGAAGACGTAATGCGGTTGCGATCTCCTGATCATGTTGCTTTTAATGAAAACCTTAGAAAAAAGGTTCCTGTTGAGATCTTGATTGATAGAATTTTTGAGATAAACGATGATTTTTCTGTTCAAAACAATGGATTAGGCTTCTCCCTTGAGCGAAGGCTTATGACCTTCTGCCAAAAGAATGCCTATAATGATGAATTGGTTATCCATTACAAAGGGCCAAAAGAGGAACCTATTCCTCCTGAGATTGATGTAGGGGACTTTTGTCCCATTAAATTTAGCCCTTTTGATTACTTTTGCTTGCCACAAAGGAAGCTTGCTGCTGAACGTAGGGAATATGAGATGAGCTTCCGCGACATATCATATCATTATGGCCTTCCATAGATTTATCTTGTATCGTGTCTAGCTAGGGGTGTAAAACGATAGCGCTTGTTGGGAGGCAACCCAATTTTATGTTTTTTGTTCTTGTTGCTGTTAGGGAATAAATATTGCATCTAGCCTCTGATTAGATGTGTTTTCATATTTTATTTAGTGTTTGTGCCAAGTAGAACCTTTGGGAAGACTTGTGTGAAGTCTATATGATCTTGCTGTGAAAAACAGAATCGTTAGCGCTAGCTAAAGTGGTCTTCAGATTTTACTGGAGCGTGATTTTTAGTTAATTCTTTTTGCAGATGATTGGTAGACAAATTCACAAAATTTACCAATTTAGTTTGAATTTTTTGGAGTTCCGGAAGTAGGCGAAACCTGCAGATTACTACAGACTGTTCTGTTTTTGACAGATTCTGTTTTTCATGTGTTGTTTGCTTATTTCAATGCTTCTATGAGTAGTATTGGAGGATATGAACCATAGAGAAGTTGGAATACAGTAGGTTTAACACCAATATAAACAAAGAATGAATTCATTGCTGTACCTTTGAGTATTGGTTTGCTTTCTTATACTAACGGAGCTCACGAGAATTTTTGTCTAAGTTTTGTGTTGTGAAGTTTTCAAGTTTTGAGTATTGCTTTGATGGACTATGGAACAAGGAGTAGCAAAAGCCTAAGCTTGGGGATGCCCATGGAACCCCAAGTAATTCAAGATAATCAAAAGCCTAAGCTTGGGGATGCCCCAGGAAGGCATCCCCTCTTTCGTCTTCATCCATCGGTAACTATACTTGGAGCTATATTTTTATTCGCAACATGATATTTGTTTTGCATGGAGCATCTTGTATAATTTGAGTCTTTACTTGTTAGTTTGACACAATCATCCTTGCTGGACACACCTATTTGACAGAGTTAAATATGGCCTAGGAATTTTTAGAACACTCTATGTGATTCACTTATATCTTTTGAGTTGAATAGTTTTGTCTCTAGTGCTTCACTTACATCTTTTTGAGCACGGTGGTGGTAATATTTTGTAGAAATTATTGAACTCTCATGCTTCACTTCTATCTATTTGAGAGTCTATTAAGACAGCATGGTAATGTGTTTAGGCTAAAGAAACTAGTCTTCACATGATAAACATCCAATGTCAATGTAGTAAAAAAATTCACACTAAGTGCATTGAATAGAATGAAATGTTAGATGCTTGATAATTGTTTTGAGATATGAGGATAGTGATATTAGAGTCATGCTAGTGGAGTTATTATGAAATTGAGAAATACTTGTGTTAAGGTTAGTGATTCCCGTAGCATGCACGTATGGTTAACCGCTATGTGATGAAGTTAGAGCATGAGGTATTTGTAGAGTGCCAACCTTTGTGTGGAGGTCGGGGGCGCGCGATGGTTAACTCCTACCAACCTCCTCCCTAGGAGCATGCGTTGATTGCTTTGTTTTGATGACTCGTAGATTTTTGCAATAAGTATATGAGTTCTTATGACTAATGTTGAGTCCATGGATTACACGCACTCTCACCCTTCCACCATTGCTAGCCTCTCTTGTACCGCACAACTTTCGCCGGTGCCATAAACCCACTATATATCCTTCCTCAAAACAGCCATCATATTGTTCCTCAAAACAGCCACCATACCTACCTATCATGGCATTTCCATAGCCATTCTGAGATATATTGCCATGCAACTTTCCACCGTTCCGTTCATATGGCACACATCATATTGTCATATTGCCATGCATGATCATGTAGTTGACATCGTATTTGTGGCAAGGCCATCATGCATAATTTTTATACATGTCACTCTTGTTTCATTGCACATATCGGTACACCGCCGGAGGCATTCATATAGAGTCATACTTTGTTGTAGTATCGAGTTGTAATATCGAGTTGTAATGAAAGTGTGATGATCATCATTATTAGAGCATTGTACCATGGGAGGAAAGGCTAAATCTATAAAGCCCCGCCGCAAAAAAAAAGCCAAAGAAAAAAAGAAAGGCCCAAAAAAAGAGAAAAGAAAAAGGGACAATTGCTACTATCTTTTTCCACACTTGTGCTTCAAAGTAGCACCATGTTCTTCATTGTAGAGAGTCTCATGCTTAGTCACTTTCATATACTAGTGGGAATTTTCATTATAGAACTTGGCTTGTATATTCCAACGACGGGCTTCCTCAAAATGCCCTAGGTCTTCGTGAGCAAGAAAGTTGGATGCACACCCACTAGTTTCTTTTGTTGAGCTTTCATTCATATTTAGCTCTAGTGCATCCGTTGCATGGCAATCCCTACTCACTCACATTGATATCTATTGATGGGCATCTCCATAGCCCGTTGATACGCCTAGTCGATGTGAGACTATCTCCCTCCTTTTTGTCCTCTCCACAACCACCTCTATTCCACCCATAGTGCTATGTCCAGGGCTCGCGCTCATGTATTGCGTGAAAGTTGAAAGGTTTGTAAAGATAGAGTATGAAAACAAATGCTTGGCTGAAATCAGGGTTGTGCATGATATGAATATTTTGTGTGATGAAGAGGGAGCATAGCCAGACTATATGATTTTGTAGGGATAACTTTCTTTAGCCACATTATATTGAGAAGACATGATTGCTTTGTTAGTATGCTTGAAGTATTGTTATTTCTTATGTCAATATAGACTTTTATCTTGAATCTTTCAGATCAGAACATTCATGCCACAATTAAGAGAACTACATTGAAAAACTATATTGGTTAGCATTCCACATCAAAAAATCTTTCTTTATCATTTACCTACTCGAGGACGACCAGGAATTAATCTTCGGGATGTTTCATAGGTCTCCAACGTATCTATAATTTTTTATTGTTCCATGCTATTATTTATGAAGTCTTGGATGTTTAATGGGCTTTATCATACACTTTTATATCATTTTTGGGACTAACCTACTAACCCAAAAGCCCTGTCCAGATTGTTGTTTTTTGCCTGTTTCAGGGTTTTGCAGAAAAAGAATATCAAACGGAGTCCAAACGGAATGAAACCTTCGCGAGAGATATTTTTGGAGAAAATCACGCACGCAGAGCTTGAGAACCACGTCAGGGGATCGAGGGCTGGCCCACGAGGGTGGGGGGTGCGTCCCCCTTCCCAGGGCGTGCCCCCTGCCTCGTGGCCCCCTCAAGCGTCCCCCGGTGCCCTCCTTCTTCCTATATAAGTCTACGTACCCCAAAACCTCCGTGAACAGAGAGAAAACCCTAATTCCACCACCGTACCTTCTGTTCCCGTGAGATCCCATCCTGGAGCCTGTTCCAGAGCTCTACCGGAGGGGGATCCATCACGGAGGTCTTCATCTTCATCATCATCGCCCTCACCATGAGTTGTGAGTAGTTTACAACAGACCTTCGGGTCCATAGCTAGTATCTAGATGGCTTCTTCTCTCTCTGGATCTCAATACAAAGTTCTCCTCGGTCTTCAAGGAGATCTATTCGATGTAATCTCTTTTTGCGGTGTGTTTGTCGAGATCCGATGAATTGTGAGTTTATGATCAAGGTTATCTATGAAAGATATTTGGCTCTTCTCTGAACTTTTTCTGTGTGCTCATAATATCCTTGCAAGTCTCTTCGAATTATTGGTTTGGTTTGGCCTACTAGATCTATAGTTCTTGCAATGGGAGAAGTGCTTGGCTTTGGGTTCAATCTTGCGGTGTCCTTTCCAAGTGACAGTAGGGGCAGCAAGGCACATATTGTATTGTTGCCATCGAGGATAAAAATATGGGGTTTATATCATATTGCTTGAGTTTATCCCTCTACATCATGTCATCTTGCTTAAGGCGTTACTCTGTTCTTATGAACTCAATACACTAGATGCATGCTGGATAGCGGTCGATGTGTGGAGTAATAGTAGTAGATGCAGGCAGGAGTCGGTCTAATTGTCTCAGACATGATGCCTATATACAATGATCATGCCTAGATAGTCTCATAATTATTCGCTTTTCTATCAATTGCTCGACAATAATTTGTTTACCTGCCATAGAATATCGCTATCATGAGAGAAGCCACTAGAGAACACTATGGCCCCCGGGTCTATTCTCAACATATCAATCTACATCTACTTTACTTTTATCGCTTTTATTTGCTGTTCTTATAAACCAAACATACCAAAAATATAAACTATCATCTCTATCAGATCTGACTTTCGTAAGTGACCATAAAGGGATTGTGATGGCTTCTCGCCCCTCGTTGGTTATCCCAAGTGGAAGGTTGAGATGTAGCGTAGCGGCAAATTTCCCTTGGCAAAGATACCAAGGATCGAATCCCGTGAGACTCCGAGGGTCGACAAGTAGGTGTCATGTAATGCCCAGGATGGAGTTATACCTCCTACGTGTCGAGGCACGACTTAAAGGCATAAGTCCATCCTAGAATGATCTCAAGTTTGGTAATCTTTGCACAACTCATGTAAAAGAGGGATAGTAAACTGAAAATAGTTGGCTTACACTCGCCACGTCACAGAATAACAGTACAAGTCTCAAACATCATACATTAAGATCACTACAACCCTCTAAGGGCAAAAGCCAAAAGTCAAAGTACCAAACTCAGATAAAACAACCACAGGCGGATCGAATCCTAGTAAGAGACTCCACTACTGATCGTCCGGGTAGCGCACGTAGTAACGACTACGCTCCTCGTCGTACTCCCAATCCAGCTCAGTGCCATCACCTGGATAGCTCATAGCTGGACCTGCATCTGGTGTGTGAAGTAACTGTGAGCCACAGAGGACTCAGCAATCCCGTCTCCGGGTAACAGAACTATCAAAGCCTTTAGGTGAGGGAAAGGCTGAAGAAAGAACAAGTCTGCAGCAGCAACTAGCATCTAGCTTACGCAAGTGAGAGCGAGAAGAGAAGGCATCGGCGAGAAGTGATCACGAAGTGATCCTAGCTACAAGCTCACAATCATAACCCCTCCGTGTTCAACTCCCGAATCCCGATTCGGAAATTGACAGTCACGGAACACACGCTGGTAGTGTATTAGTATCATTGTGTCAAGTTATCTACAACCGGAATTAACAAGCTCCCATCTGCCACATAACCGCGGGCACGGCTTTCGAAAGTTCAAACCCTGCAGGGGTGTTCCAACTTGACCCATTACAAGCCCACGATCCGCGGAGTCGCAACTCCAAAGTGGGAAGACCCGAGTATCCTCGGAATCCCGTGCTCAAGATATACCGAGCTAAGGTAAGACTAATCCAGCAAATCCTCCCGGTGTGTCGACACCCTGATCGTAGCCGCGCGTATCTAGGTCTCAGGACACGACCGGATGGGCGATTCTACGGGTGGATACCAGATACCTCGGGTTGCCCCAAGGCGGCCCCGCAGAACCCCCGTTTCGGACCAACACTCATGTGGAGCACTGGCCCGGGGTTGTTGATTAAGAAAGAGGGTTAATTACTCCCTATGCATGTTTAGTTTGTTATTAGGCAAATAGTACCAATGTTGGGATTTGCTGGAAAAGACTTAGCACTTAGCGGTTTATCGAGGGGGTCCCATACACCCCAACCGTGTTAGGAACGCACAATCAAGGAACATAAAACCGGCTTATACGGATCCTAACGGCATGAGTGGAACAAATCACCAAGCAAAAGGCTTAGCCTTCCACCCTTGCCAATATATAGATGATTTCAGTTTAAGCATTTATATAGTGTGATATAACCCAACCAAAACTTCAACATGGAGCAAGCATCTTCACTTCACCCGCAACTAGCAACGCTATAAGAAGGGGCTGAGCGAAGCGTACTTAGCCAAGCAACGGTTTGCATAGGTAGGGTGGTTAAACATGGCAATTGGTTACAAGTAGGAGGCTGACAAGAAGAACATGGGCATCGAGGCAAAACTATAGATCGAGACTACTAGCAATAGGCGAAGATAGTAAAGTTATCGGGGTTCGGTCATCTTGCCTGAAGAGAATTCGTTCGGATCGTAAGAAGGGTCCTCGTGCACAACCTCGTTGGAAAACTCGTGCTCAACTTCGTTCCCGGTCTCAGATTCCGGCTCTAAACACAACAAACACACCAAGCACCAATCAACACGATGCAATGCGCACTCGAAAAAAACATGAATGCATGATGGATGCACTAGGGATGCACATGGAGCACGTAAAACATCACTCAAGCAAAACACCTCAAAACAAGATAACAACCTGATATTATTAATCTACACAGAAAAACACCCAAGTTTGATATAAGATTCGCTGAAATCGGAGTTACGGGCTAAAAGTTATGCCCGAAACAAGATTTGAGCGAAAACTGAAAATTACAGCAACATAGCATCTTTGGAGCTCAAAATAATTAATCTACAGCACCCAAAAGCATGGCAAAGGACTTGAACACAAACTATATATATAGTACAGCAACTAGGTCCAAAGTGCACCCCCAACGGAGTCACGGATCAATAGCAATGATCTTGGACATATTGAACTTTGAAATAAAATTCTGGCAGCAGAATTTTATTGAAACTTTAGAGCAAAAGATAAACATGCTACAGCCACTCAAATGGACATGTGAGGACATGGATGGAAAGACAACAATATATACTTCAAGGAACAATCAAAATCCACCCCAAAACTAACATGCTTTGTCCTAGAACATCACACGAACAAGGCATCGGAACGTTACAGATTTCAGACTTAGTGAAATTTCACTAAGTCCTAAAACAGCAACATCATCATAGCATCAAAAAGAGCATGTTTAAGTCACCTCGAAACTAAACATGGCAAAGGGTAAGCACCTCATCAAAATACATATGACGGTGATCCTGAAACACACAAGCATGCAACATTGAGGCAAACACAACGATTGCAACGAGCTCAACAAGATGGCATTTCATAACAAGTGAAAACACAACATGTGAACATGGCACTTTGCAACGAAGATAACAAGGAAACAATAAATCTACCATGCAACCTATCACACACAACACGTAGTTCGTGACGAGACGAACACGTGGACATGTCATTTGCATCGTTTGGACAAACGAGCTAAAAGTTATCACAAGTCAAAGGTGGCATGAAAATAACACATAACAGCAGTTTATATCATCATGCACTCTTGCAACAGCAAAACAAGTGTCTATAAGACCTCTAACATGCATGACTACAACAGGTAAAACGTAGAGGACATCTCCACGAACATCTGGACATGCTACACGCGCAAAACGGAGCAACAGGCACAAATTTAGAGCAGTTCAAAGTTTGCATTACAGATCAAAAGAACAGGGACTAGGGTTTGAAATAGACCTCAGATCCAGATCTGAATCTGGAAAAAAAACGAAGACGGGCCGCGGATGAACAGTACGGCCCGATCTGGAGCGGTGGTACGGGCCGGAAGCGCGTACGAGCCCGCGGAGGCGCGGCGGCTGGCTCCTGGGAGGCGCCCGCGGATGGGCCGGCTCGGGCGGAGGCCCACGGCGGCGCGGAGAGGCCTACTGGCGCGCGGGAAGGCGGGAGCCCGCCTGGCTCGTTGCCGCGGTGGAGGAGTTGCGGCCTGGGCCGGGGCGAAGGGGCCCGATGCGGTCGGCGCCTGGGCCTGGGACGGAGGCGACTGCGCCGGGGATGTGGTCCCTCGGGCCACCGAGCCGGTGGCTGTGGTCGATCGGAAGAAGCGATCTGGGCCCCGACGAACGGACCTGACCTGCCGAAGACCCGATCGATCCAGCGCCTGGCGCGTTGACTTGCGCCGAACGAGGAGCTGCGGGCTGCGGCTGTCTGCTTCGAAGGAAAACTGGATCCCCTCGGGATCTGGGAGGATTTCTTGGATCTGAGGAAGAAGGGAAAAAAAGAAAGTGGAGAAGGGGAAGAAGAAGGGGATGCCCAAATAGACCTAGGGGTCTATATATAGCAGTTTTGGACTAGGGTTTAGAGACTAGGGGTGTTTAGGAGCCCTCCGATCGCGATCCGACGGATCCGATCGCGGGGGTTGATTTAAAAGGCCTAGACGGAGATAAAAGAAAGCAGTAGGGGTGTTTCCGGGACACGAAGTAAGGGCACTTCGGACCCATACGTACAACGGAGGGAAAAGTCAACGGAGTCCAAACGAGACGAGATTTGAGAGGCGGGTTGCACACAACAAAACAACAACACACAACACAACCTCGCGGCACACCGGTAACGAAAAACGCCCGAACAACAAAGTAGGCCTACAGGACGTCACGGACACGTGAGAGAGCTCCGGAACACGAAACGGACAACGGGAAGAAACGCCACGAACCGGATGCAACCCACAACACAAATGCAAAACAATGCACATGTCTACATGATATGAATGAATGCCACACACTCACACAACAAAACGACGAAAGCCCGAAAGACAAAGAACCCGAAAAGGAAATAGATGAAGCCGGAGATATATATATACCCAAAAGGGAAAGTATTACATCCGGGGCATTACAAACTCTCCTCTACTACAAAAAGATCTCGTCCCGAGATCTAGGACTGGAAAAAGGAAGGGTACTCGGAACGAAGATGATCTTCTCGTTCCCAGGTAGCTTCTCGGTCTGTGTGATGCGACCACTTGACTTTCAGAAACTTGATGGACTTGTTGCGAGTCTTGCGTTCGGTTTCTTCGAGAATTGCAACTGGATGCTCTCGGTAGGAAAGGTCTTGTTGAAGATCAATCTCCTCAAACGGAATCATGCGCTCAGGTGCCTTGAAGCATTTGCGAAGCTGAGACACATGGAAGACATCATGAACATTTGCAAAGTTGGAAGGGATCTCGAGCTGATAGGCTAGATCGCCTCTTTTGCCAAGAATTTTGAAAGGCCCGACGTATCTAGGAGCAAGCTTTCCTTTGATACCGAACCTTTGGGTTCCTTTCATCAGAGACACTCGGAGATAGACATGATCACCGATGTCGAAAGCCAAATCACGATGCTTTCCATCATAGAAGCTCTTCTGACGCGACTGAGCGGCCTTGAGATTCTCACGTATGACTTTGCACATTTCTTCGGCTTCAGAGATCAAATCATTGCCAAGAAGTTGGCGTTCGCCTGTTTCAGACCAGTTGAGAGGGGTACGGCACTTTCTGCCATAGAGAATTTCAAACGGTGCTTTGCCTGCACTTGCTTGAAAGTTGTTGTTGTAAGAGAACTCGGCAAATGGAAGGCAGTCTTCCCATTTCATGCCGAAGGAGATGACACAGGCTCTGAGCATATCTTCTAGGATCTGATTCACACGCTCGACTTGACCACTAGTCTGAGGGTGAAAGGCAGTGCTGAACCTGATCTTCGTGCCCATGGCGGACTGAAAGGAGTCCCAGAACCTTGATGTGAACAAGCTGCCACGGTCTGAAGATATCACTTGAGGAATGCCATGTAGGGACACAATTCTGGAAGTGTACAGCTCTGCAGTTGAGCTGCATTGATTGATTCTTTGACTGGAAGAAAGTGAGCGACTTTGGTAAGCTTGTCAATCACCACAAAGATAGCATCATTGCCTCGCTTGGATTTAGGAAAGCCAGTGACGAAGTCCATTTCAATGTGGTCGAACTTCCACTCAGGAATAGGAAGAGGTTGGAGAAGACCGGCTGGACGTTGATGTTCTGCTTTCACTCTTCTGCATACATCACATTCATTCACGAATTGGGCAATTTCCCTTTTCATGCGTGTCCACCAGTAAGATTGCTTGAGATCTTGATACATCTTGGAACTGCCAGGATGAATGGAAAGGAGAGAGTCATGAGCTTCTTCCATTATGAGCTTCCTGAGATCACCTTTGGGAACAACGAGTCTGTCCTCAAAGAACAAGGTATCTCTCTCATCAACACGGAAGCACTTATATTTTGGAGTGCCCTTTGCAATCCCATGTTTCACCTTCTTCACCATGGTATCACTGAGCTGGGCCTCACGGACTTGATCTTCCAAGGTAGGAGCAATTTGGAGATTTGCAAGAAAACCCTGCGGAACAACCTGAAGGTTGAGCTTCCTGAAAGCTTCACAAAGCTCAGGCTGGTATGGCTTGATAAGAAGGCTGTTGCAATATGCCTTTCTGCTCAAAGCATCTGCAATCACATTCGCCTTGCCTGGAGTGTACTCAATGCTGGGGTTGTACTCTTGGATCATCTCGACCCAACGAGTCTGGCGGAGGTTCAGATGCGGCTGTGTGAAGATGTACTTCAAACTCTTGTGATCAGTGAAGATGTCGACCTTTCTGCCCAACAACAGATGTCTCCACGTAATCAGAGCATGTACCACAGCTGCTAGCTCGAGATCATGTGTGGGATAGTTCTTCTCACTGGGCTTGAGCTGCCGAGAAGTATATGCCACAATTTTCTTATCTTGCATAAGCACACCACCAAGGCCTTGAAGAGAAGCGTCACAGAACACTTCATAGGGCTTGGTTTCATCCGGAGGAGTCAGAACTGGAGCAGAGACAAGCTTCTCTTTGAGGGTTTTGAAAGCCACTTCACACTCGGGAGACCAAAAGTATTTGACATTCTTCTGAAGGAGGTTGGAAAGAGGATTGGCAATCTTGGAGAAGTTCTCCACAAACCTTCTGCAATAGCTGGCAAGACCCAGAAAACTGCGGAGCTGCTTGACGTTCTGAGGAGCTTCCCAGTTGACAATTGCTTCAACTTTCTCGGGATTAACCGCAATACCGTCAGCTGAGATAATGTGGCCCAGGTACAAAACCTTATCGAGCCAAAACTCGCACTTTGAGAACTTGGCATAGAATTTATGCTCTCGGAGTCGATCAAGAACCAGACGCAAGTGCTTTTCGTGATCTTCTTCATTCTTGGAAAACACCAGAATATCATCCAGATACACAAGCACAAACTCGCCAGTATAGGGGTTGAAGATGTAATGCATCATCCTTGAAAAGGTAGGAGGAGCATTGGCGAGACCGAAGGACATGACGGTATACTCATATGAACCGTAGCTCATTCTGAAGGCTGTCTTGGGAATGTCTTCCTCGCGAATGCGAATTTGATGATAGCCCATTCGGAGGTCAAGCTTAGAGAATACTTTAGCTCCTTTGAGCTGCTCAAAGAGTTCGTTGATGTTGGGGAGCGGATACTTGTTCTTAATCGTCTTCTTGTTCAACGGCCGGTAGTCAACACAGAGACGCTCCGTGCCATCTTTCTTCTTGACAAATAAGACACCACAGCCCCACGGAGATGTACTCGGTCTGATGAGACCCATACTCTCCTGCTTATCAAGCTGCTTCTTCAATTCCTTCAATTCATCCGGAGAGAGCTTGTATGGACGCCGGCAAGCAGGTTCGGTGCCCGGCTCGAGTTCAATGACAAACTCCACCTGACGGTGTGGAGGCATGCCTGGAAGATCTTCTGGAAAGACGTCTTGATATTCATTCACCACTGGAATTTGCTCTATGGCATTAATTTCGCCCTTATCATTAAGAGAGAAAAGCCGAATAGTATTATCCCTGGAGGCGAAGATAATCACATCTTCATCAGAATGAGTCAATTTGACTTCCTTTTGAGCACAATCAATGTGAGCATCGTGCTGAGAAAGCCAATCCATTCCGAGAATGAGGTCGATGTCAGAATTACCAAGAACCACCGGTTTAGCCATAAAACGATAATCACCCATGCGAATAGAAACATCCGGAGCAAATATCTTTGAATGCAATAGTTTGCCTGGAGAAACAACTGACAATTCTCTTGGCAAACTTCTGGTGACGATGTTGTGCTTGGATGCAAAAGGATATGACATGAAAGAGCAAGATGCACCCGAATCAAATAACACTTTAGCTGGAAAAGAGTTCACTGGAAGGTTACCCAGAATGACATCAGAAGAAGCCTCTGCTTGTGCTGCATTCATCAGATTGACCCTTGCAGACTTTGGATCATGCCTGACAATCGCTGAACTCATAGGTGGTGGAGGAGGAAGACGCTTCGGATTCGGACATCTGTTGGCATAGTGACCTTTCTGAGTGCATTTGTTGCAAGTCACTTCTGAGAGAGGACGGAACTGAGAGCCACTGGACTTGGAGCCTTGAGACTGAAACTGCTTCTTCGACTGGTTGCTTGGGTTGGGTGGGTGGGAGAAACCACGACCACTAGAGTTCTTGTTGTTGGAGTTGTTGAAGTTGCTAGAGTTGTTGTATGGAGCTCGAATCATTGGAGGAGGAGGAAGCCAGAATTTCTGTTGTTTCGCAGCCAACTGAGACGATGAGGTAGAGTGAACAGCATCTCGAATTCTCTTCTTAGAAGCCTCCATCTTAAGCTGAGCTGCTTCTTGTTTCAGAGCCATATTATAGAACTTATCGAATTCGTCTGGCTCGAACAAAGTGAGAGCAAGCTGAAGTTCATCTTTGAGACCTCCACGGAACTGATAGATTTTGCTCTTTGCATCAGGAATGTCTTGCTTTGCATAGCGAGCGAGGTTTTGGAACTTGACATTATACTGATAGACTGTCATGGAGCCCTGCTTGAGGTTGCGGAATTGCTCACGCATACCCTCGATGACACTTGTAGGAATGTGATGCGAGCGGAAATCCTTGCAGAAATTCTCCCACGAGATCACTTGACCCGGCCTTGAGTCTTTGTACTGCTGCCACCAGTCAGCTGCTTGATCTTTCAGTTGGAAGGCTGCAAACTTCACATAGTCATCTTCTTTCACGTTACTGCACTCAAAATGCTTCTTGATATCGGTCAGCCAATCCTCAGCATCAAGAGGGTCGACATAGTAACTGAAAGCTTTAGGATTGTTGGCCAAGAACTGGTTGAGGGTAGCATGGTGCTGCTGGAAGAAGTTGCCTTGGTTCATTGGAATGCCCTGATTAGCTTGATTAGCTTGATTAGCTTGCATCATCTGCATCATCTGCATCATCAACTGAGTGTTCTGAGCAGTAGTCTGCATAATTGCTCTCCAAGCCTCAGGCGGAGGAGGAGGTGAAGGAGGATGCTCTGGGACCTCTTCCACCTCTGGGTTGGCATTCGGAACCTTTTTCGGAGCCATCCTGTAAGAGATGACCACGAATCAGCAATTGATTGACAAAAGGAATAAGCGGAATCAATGGAATGAATTGCAACAAGTCTTCACAATAATCATTCGAACAATAAGAACGAATGAAATCATCCGAACAAGAGGAACGAATGAATTTCTCAGTTAATTGATAACATCAGTCTTCACGAGAAGCCACATAGGGATCAAAAGGATAAAATAATAAAAACAACAAGGTACGGAAAGGAACAAACACAAGAGAGGAGTTTCGTTCTAACATCTTTGTGCTGAAAGCATATGAACGCGTTACGAAAAGGTTTTGCAATCCCCGGATCAGCATAGCCAAGGACCCTTTAAGATGCAACTCCTGATAGTAACCTCGGTCATACAACTCCTTCACTCAATGTCGAACCCCGAACTCACTAACCTGCATTCGTTGGAAGAATGCCTACGATCTACTGGATAAAACCCACCTATAGTTTTCCGAAAGATTCCAGTTATGCAATCAGGTGTTGGGGATACACGGGAAGCACCGCGCAATCAACTCTAACCTACATCCAGGTGTATCCATCCTTCAACACATAACCAGTCTTTCTCGGAAACTGTGTACCTCGGACCTTCGAAAAGCATCCACTATAACAAGCTATGGCAATACTCCCGAACTACCTCCCCAGTACTGGGTGATCTCGGGGTTATCTTGCCACTGGCCGTATAGGGGAGATTTCGATGTCGGCCGTCTTAAGTATTTAGTACTGTCGCGATATGCTTGTTACAATGATACCCCGAAGCTCAACTCCTCGGTAACAGGAGGCATCGGGAACAATATCCTTGTCACAAGAACATCGAAACAATCCCAGAATACTCGCGGGATTCCTACAAAAAAATTTGTGCAAATTTTGAAGATAGGAGAGACAAGAGTAGACGTCAGGAGTCCTCACCAGAGAGAAAGGGGATGAGAAGCAAAGAAATCCTACTCTCCGATATAATATAGGACTCAAAAAGTTTTCAGTGTGTGCCTAGACTCAACCGTCAACGGTTCGATCAAACAGTGGGGGCTCCTAGGTCGGAGAAGGCTCTCAATACCAACTTGTAATGCCCAGGATGGAGTTATACCTCCTACGTGTCGAGGCACGACTTAAAGGCATAAGTCCATCCTAGAATGATCTCAAGTTTGGTAATCTTTGCACAACTCATGTAAAAGAGGGATAGTAAACTGAAAATAGTTGGCTTACACTCGCCACGTCACAGAATAACAGTACAAGTCTCAAACATCATACATTAAGATCACTACAACCCTCTAAGGGCAAAAGCCAAAAGTCAAAGTACCAAACTCAGATAAAACAACCACAGGCGGATCGAATCCTAGTAAGAGACTCCACTACTGATCGTCCGGGTAGCGCACGTAGTAACGACTACGCTCCTCGTCGTACTCCCAATCCAGCTCGGTGCCATCACCTGGATAGCTCATAGCTGGACCTGCATCTGGTGTGTGAAGTAACTGTGAGCCACAGAGGACTCAGCAATCCCGTCTCCGGGTAACAGAACTATCAAAGCCTTTAGGTGAGGGAAAGGCTGAAGAAAGAAC
>LR738713.1:584676740-584750921 GCA_902687465.1 Secale cereale
GCACAATCAATGTGAGCATCATGCTGAGAAAGCCAATCCATTCCGAGAATGAGGTCGATATCAGAATGACCAAGAATCACCGGAGAAGCCAAAAATCGATAATCACCCATGCGAATGGAAACATCCGGAGCATATAAACTGGAATGCATCTGCTTTCCCGGAGAAGAAACTGCCAACTGCTTCGGTAAAGCTGCTGTGGTCACACTATGCTTGGATGCAAACGGGCATGACATGAAAGAATGTGAAGCACCCGAATCAAATAACACTTTAGCTGGAAAAGAGTTAACTGGAAGGTTACCCAAAATGACATCAGAAGAAGCCTCTGCTTGTGCTGCATTCATCAGATTGACCCTGGCAGCCTTTGGATCATGCCTGACAATAGCTGAACTCACAGGTGGTGGAGGAGGAAGACGCTTCGGATTCGGGCATCTGTTGGCATAATGACCCTTCTGGCCACACTTGTTGCACACCACTTCAGAGAAAGGACGGAAATGAGAGCCACTGGACTTGGAGCCTTGAGACTGAAACTGCTTCTTCGACTGGTTGCTTGGGTTGGGTGGGTGGGAGAAACCACGACCACTAGAGTTCTTGTTGTTGGAGTTGTTGAAGTTGCTGGAGTTGTTGTATGGAGCTCGAATCATTGGAGGAGGAGGAAGCCAGAATTTCTGTTGTTTCGCAGCCAACTGAGACGATGAGGTAGAGTGAACAGCATCTCGAATTCTCTTCTTAGAAGCCTCCATCTTAAGCTGAGCTGCTTCTTGTTTCAAAGCCATATTATAGAACTTATCGAATTCGTCTGGCTCGAACAAAGTGAGAGCAAGCTGAAGTTCATCTTTGAGACCTCCACGGAACTGATAGATTTTGCTCTTTGCATCAGGAATGTCTTGCTTTGCATATCGAGCGAGGTTTTGGAACTTGACATTATACTGATAGACTGTCATGGAGCCCTGCTTGAGGTTGCGGAATTGCTCACGCATACCCTCGATAACACTTGTAGGAATGTGATGCGAGCGGAAATCCTTGCAGAAGTTCTCCCACGAGATCACTTGACCCGGCCTTGAGTCTTTGTACTGCTGCCACCAATCAGCTGCTTGATCTTTCAGTTGGAAGGCTGCAAACTTCACATAGTCATCTTCTTTCACGTTACTGCACTCAAAATGCTTCTTGATATCGGTCAGCCAATCCTCAGCATCAAGAGGGTCGACACAGTAACTGAAAGCTTTAGGATTGTTGGCCAAGAACTGGTTGAGGGTAGCATGGTGCTGCTGGAAGAAGTTGCCTTGGTTCATTGGAATGCCCTGATTAGCTTGATTAGCTTGCATAGCCTGCATTTGCTGCATCATCTGCATCATCAACTGAGTGTTCTGAGCAGTAGTCTGCATAATTGCTCTCCAAGCCTCAGGCGGAGGAGGAGGTGAAGGAGGACGTTCTGGAACCTCTTCACCCTCTGGGTTGGCATTCGGAACCCTTTTCGGAGCCATCCTGTAAGAGATGACCACGAATCAGCAATTGATTGACAAAAGTAATAAGCTGAATCAAAGGAATGAATTGCAACAAGTCTTCACAAATAATCATTCGAACAAAAGAACGAATGAAATCATCCGAACAAGAGGAACGAATGAATTTCTTAGTTAAATTGATAACATCAGTCTTCACGAGAAGCCACATAGGGATCAAAAGGATAAAATAATAAAACAACAAGGTACGGAAAGGAACAAACACAAGAGAGGAGTTTCGTTCTAACATCTTTGTGCTGAAAGCATATGAACGCGTTACGAAAAGGTTTTGCAATCCCCGGATCAGCATAGCCAAGGACCCTTTAAGATGCAACTCCTGATAGTAACCTCGGTCATATAACTCCTTCACTCAATGTCGAACCCCGAACTCACTAACCTGCATTCGTTGGAAGAATGCCTACGATCTACTGGATAAAACCCACCTATAGCTTTCCGAAAGATTCCAGTTATGCAATCAGGTGTTGGGGATACACGAGAAGCACCGCGCAATCAACTCTAACCTACATCCAGGTGTATCCATCCTTCAACACATAACCAGTCTTTCTCGGAAGCTGTGTACCTCGGACCTTCGAAAAGCATCCACTATAACAAGCTATGGCAATACTCCCGAACTACCTCCCCAGTACTGGGTGATGTCGGGGTTATCGTGCCACTGGCCGTATAGGGGAGATTTTCGATGTCGGCCGTCTTAAGTATTTAGTACTGTCGCGATATGCTTGTTACAGTGATACCCCGAAGCTCAACTCCTCGGTAACAGGAGGCATCGAGAACAATATCCTTGTCACAAGAACATCGAAACAATCCCAGAATACTCGCGGGATTCCTAAAAAAAAAATTTGTGCAAATTTTGAAGATAGGAGAGACAAGAGTAGACGTCAGGAGTCCTCACCAGAGAGAAAGGGGATGGGAAGCAAAGAAATCCTACTCTCCGATATAATATAGGACTCAAAAAGTTTTCAGTGTGTGCCTAGACTCAACCGTCAACGGTTCGATCAAACAGTGGGGGCTCCTAGGTCGGAGAAGGCTCTGATTACCAACTTGTAATGCCCAGGATGGAGTTATACCTCCTACGGGTCGAGGCCCGACTTAAAGGCATAAGTCCATCCTAGAATGATCTCAAGTTTGGTAATCTTTGCACAACTCATGTAAAAGAGGGATGGTAAACTTAAAAAATAGTTGGCTTACAATCGCCACGTCACAGAATAACAGTACAAGTCTCAAACATCATACACAAGATCACTACAACCCTCTAAGGGCAAAATCCAAATGTCAAAGTACCAAACTTAGATAAATAAAACAACCACAGGCGGATCGAATCCTAGTAAGAGGCTCCACTACTGATCGTCAGGGTAGCGAACGTAGTAACGGCTACGCTCCTCGTCGTACTCCCAATCCAGCTCGGTGCCATCACCTGGATAGCTCACGGCTGGACCTGCATCTGGTGTGTGAAGTAACTGTGAGCCACAGAGGACTCAGCAATCCCGTTCCCGGGTAACAGAACTATCAAAGCCTTTAGGTGAGGGAAAAGGCTGAAGAAAGAAAATGAGGTGAAGGATCAACAAAGAGTCTGCAGCAGCAACTAGCACTAACTTACGCAAGAGAGAGCGAGAAGAGAAGGCATACGGCGAGAAGTGATCACTAAGTGATCCTAGCTACAAGCTCACAAACATAACCCCTCCGTGTTCAACTCCCGAATCCCGATTCGGAAATTGACAGTCACGGAACTCACGCTGGTAGTGTATTAGTATCATTGTGTCAAGTTATCTACAACCGGAATTAACAAGCTCCCATCTGCCACATAACCGCGGGCACGGCTTTCGAAAGTTCAAACCCTGCAGGGGTGTTCCAACTTGACCCATTACAAGCCCACGATCCGCGGAGTCGCAACTCCAAAGTGGGAAGACCCGAGTATCCTCGGAATCCCGTGCTCAAGTTAAACCGAACTAAGGTAAGGCTAATCCAGCAAATCCTCCCGGCGTGCCGACACCCTGATAGTAGCCGCGCGTATCTAGTCTCAGGCCACGACCGGATGGGCGATTCTACAGGCCCCAATCCTCGAGTTTCCCCGTGGTGGTTCCCGCAGACTCCCCGTTTGGGACCAACACCATCGGCACTGGCCCCCCCTGCTATGTTGAAATTAAGAATCCTCGGGGACATGACCCCCTATGCAATTAATTAATTATTTTTATAGTTGTTATTATGAGGCAAATAGTACCAAAAGTTGGGACTTGCTGGAAAAGACTTAGCACTTAGCGGTTTATCGAGGGGGTCCCATACACCCCAACCGTGTTAGGAACGCATAATCAAGGAACATAAAACCGGCTTATACGGATCCTAACGGCATGAGTGGAACAAAACACCAAGCAAAAGGCTTAGCCTTCCACCCTTGCCAATATATAGGTGATTTCAGTTAAAGCATTTATATAGTGTGATATAACCCAACCAAACTTCAACATGAAGCAAGCATCTTCACTTCACCTGCAACTAGCAACGCTATAAGAAGGGCTGAGCGAAGCGTACTTAGCCAAGCAACGGTTTGCATAGGTAGGGTGGTTAAACATGGCAATTGGTTACAAGTAGGAGGCTGACAAGAAGAACATGGGCATCGAGGCAAAACTATAGATCGAGACTACTAGCAATAGGCGAAGATAGTAAAGTTATCGGGGTTCGGTCATCTTGCCTGAAGAGAAGACGTTCGGATCAAAAGAAGGGTCCTCGTGCTCAAACTCGTTGGAAACCTCGTGCTCAACCTCGTTGGAAAACTCGTGCTCAACCTCCGGGTCTAAACAAGACAAACACACCAAGCACCAATCAACACGATGCAATGCGCACTCGAAAAACATGTATGCATGATGGATGCACTAGTGAAGCACATGGAGCACGGAAAACATCACTCAAGCAAAACACCTCAAAACAAGATAACAACCTGATATTATTAATCTACACAGAAAAACACCCAAGTTTGATATAAGATTCGCTGAAATCGGAGTTACGGGCTAAAAGTTATGCCCGAAACAAGATTTGAGCGAAAACTGCAAATTACAGCAACATAGCATCTTGGGAGCTCAAAATAATTAATCTACAGCACCCAAAAGGCATGGCAAAGGACTTTAACATAAACTAGATATAATGTACAGCAACTAGGTCCAAAGTGCACCCCCAACGGAGTCACGGATCAATAGCAATGATCTTGGACATATTGAACTTTGAAATAAAATTCTGGCAGCAGAATTTTATTGAAAGTTTGGAGCAAAAGATAAACATGCTACAGCCACTCAAATGGACATGTGAGGACATGGATGGAAAGACAACAATGTATACTTCATGGAACAATCAAAATCCACCCCAAAACTATCATGCACTTTCCTAGAACATCACACGAACAGGGCATCGGAACATAACAGGTTTCAGACTTAGTGAAATTTCACTAAGTCCTAAAACAGCAACATCATCATAGCACACAAAAGAGCAAGTTTAAGACACATCTAAACTAAACATGGCAAAGGGTAAGCACCTCATCAAAATACATGTGACGGTGATCCCGAAACACACAAGCATGCATCAATGTGGTGAACACACCGATTGCAACAAGCTCAACAACATGGCATTTCATAACAAGTAAAAACACAACATATGAACATGGCATCTTGCAAGGATGATAACAAGGAAACAATAAATCTACCATGCAAACTATCACACACAACACGTAGTTCGTGACGAGACGAACACGTGGACATGTCATTTGCATCGTTTGGACAAACGAGCTAAAAGTTATCACAAGTCAAAGGTGACATGAAAATAACACATAACAGCAGTTTATATCATCATACACTCTTGCAACAGCAAAACAAGGCCCTAGATGACATCTAACATGCATGACAACAACAGGTAAAACGTAGAGGGCATCTCCACGAACATCTGGACATGCTACACGCGCAAAACGGAGCAACACAGAGAAAGTTATGCATGGTCAAAGTAGACATCTCAGATCAGGAAAACAGGGGATTAGGTCAACCTCAACGGATCTGAGATCCGGATGAACAGTGACGGGCTGATGAACAGTGCGGGCGGCTCGGATCTGAGGAAGAGTGGCCCGGCGCGGCTCGGCGGTGGCCCACCGCGGAGGAGGCCCAGGGGAGGGAGGCGGTGCGGCCCAGCCGTTGGGGGCGAGGCGGCCCAGCCGCGGCCGGGGAAGGAGGCGGCCCGTGCGCTGGCTGGAGAGGCGAGGCCCGCCGCGGGAGTGGGCCGGCGGTGGCCTGGAGCGACGAAGCCAGCCGGGCGCTGGGAGCCGGCGCGGCCCGGTAGCCTCGAAGCGGTGGCCCGCTCGCGGAGGCTGACGGGGCGAGGCGATTCGGCGCCCGCTGGCAGGCGGTGTGCGGCTGGCGGCCCGTTAGCGAAGGGCGGGGCGACGGGGAACTGGTCCCCCCGGCCCGGTCGAACGAAGACGGCCAGGCGCGACGCCCTGGCCCGGTGCGGCGACGGAACGAGCGGGACTGGCGCTCGCGTTGACTTCGGTCGGGGCCGGCGCGGATCTGGATCGGCCGAGCGGGAGGAGCCAGAAGGAGCGACGGCTGGCGGCGCTGGATCCCAGGGATCCAGGAGATTTTTGTGGATCTGAGATCTGAAAAAGAAAAAAAAGATAGAGGGAAGGAGGAAGAAGAAGAGGATGCCCAAATAGACCTAGGGTCTATATATAGCAATTAGACTAGGGTTTGAGACTAGGGGATGTCTAGGAGCCCTCCGATCTGGATCCAACGGATCCGATCGCGGGGACGATTTAAAAGGCCCAGACGGAGAAAAGAGACTGCAGCAGGGGTATTTTCGGGACACGAAGTAAGGGCACTTCGGACCCACACGGACAACGGAGGGAAAAGTCAACGGAGTCCAAACGAGACGAGATTTGAGAGGCGGGTTGCACACAACAAAACAACAACACACAACACAACCTCGCGGCACACCGGTAACGAAAAACGCCCGAACAACAAAGAAGGCCTACGGGACGTCACGAACACGTGAGGGAGCTCCGGAACACGAAACGGACAACGGGAAGGAACGCCACGAACCGGATGCAACCCACAACACAAACAAAATGCAATGCACATGTCTACATGATATGAATGAAAGCCACACACTCACACAACAAAACGACGAAAACCCGAAAGACAAAGAACCCGAAATGGAAATAGATGAAGCCGGAGATTTATTATAAGCCCAAAAGGGAAAGTAATACATCCGGGGCATTACAAACTCTCCTCTACTACAAAAAGATCTCGTCCCGAGATCTAGGACTGGAAAAAGGAAGGGTACTCGGAACGAAGATGATCTTCTCGTTCCCAGGTAGCTTCTCGGTCTGTGTGATGTGACCACTTGACTTTCAGAAACTTGATGGTCTTGTTGCGAGTCTTGCGTTCGGTTTCTTCGAGAATTGCAACTGGATGCTCTCGGTAGGAAAGGTCTTGTCTCGGAGATAGACATGATCACCGATGTCGAAAGCCAGATCACGATGCTTTCCGTCATAGTAACTCTTCTGACGCGACTGAGCGGCCTTGAGATTCTCACGTATGACTTTGCACATTTCCTCGGCTTCAGAGATCAAATCATTGCCAAGAAGTTGGCGTTCGCCTGTTTCAGACCAGTTGAGAGGGGTACGGCACTTTCTGCCATAGAGAATCTCAAACGGTGCTTTGCCTGCACTTGCCTGAAAGCTGTTGTTGTAAGAGAATTCTGCAAATGGAAGACAGTCTTCCCATTTCATGTCGAAGGAGATGACACAGGCTCTGAGCATATCTTCAAGGATCTGATTCACACGCTCGACTTGACCACTAGTCTGAGGGTGAAAGGCAGTGCTGAACCTGATCTTCGTGCCCATGGCGGACTGAAAGGAGTCCCAGAACTTTGATGTGAACAAGCTGCCACGGTCTGAGGATATCACTTGAGGAATGCCATGTAGGGACACAATTCTGGAAGTGTACAACTCTGCAAGTTGAGCTGCATTGATTGATTCTTTGACTGGAAGAAAGTGAGCAACTTTGGTAAGCTTGTCAATCACCACAAAGATAGCATCATTTCCTCGCTTGGATTTAGGAAAGCCAGTGACGAAGTCCATTTCAATGTGGTCGAACTTCCACTCAGGAATAGGAAGAGGTTGGAGAAGACCGGCTGGACGTTGATGTTCTGCTTTCACTCTTCTGCATACATCACATTCATTCACGAATTGGGCAATTTCCCTTTTCATGCGTGTCCACCAGTAAGATTGCTTGAGGTCTTGATACATCTTGGAACTGCCAGGATGAATGGAAAGGAGAGAGTCATGAGCTTCTTCCATTATGAGCTTCCTGAGATCACCTTTGGGAACAACGAGTCTGTCCTCGAAGAACAAGGTATCTCTCTCATCAACACGGAAGCACTTATATTTTGGAGTGCCCTTTGCAATCCCATGTTTCACCTTCTTCACCATGGTATCACTGAGCTGGGCCTCACGGACTTGATCTTCCAAGGTAGGAGCAATCTGGAGATTAGCAAGAAAACCCTGCGGAACCACTTGGAGGTTGAGCTTCCTGAAAGCTTCACAAAGCTCGGGCTGGTGTGGCTTGATAAGAAGGCTATTGCAATATGCCTTTCTGCTCAAAGCATCAGCAATCACATTCGCCTTGCCTGGAGTGTACTCAATGCTGGGGTTGTACTCTTGGATCATCTCGACCCAACGAGTCTGGCGGAGGTTCAGATGCGGCTGTGTGAAGATGTACTTCAAACTCTTGTGATCAGTGAAGATGTCGACCTTTCTGCCCAACAACAGATGTCTCCACGTGATCAGAGCATGTACCACAGCTGCTAGCTCGAGATCATGTGTGGGATAGTTCTTCTCAGCTGGCTTGAGCTGACGTGAAGTATATGCCACAATTCTCTTCTCTTGCATAAGCACACCACCAAGGCCTTGAAGAGAAGCGTCACAGAACACTTCATAGGGCTTGGATTCATCAGGAGGAATCAGAACTGGAGCTGAGACAAGCTTCTCTTTGAGGGTTTTGAAAGCCACTTCACAATCGGGAGACCAAAAGTATTTGACATTCTTCTGGAGGAGGTTGGAAAGAGGCTTGGCAATCTTGGAGAAGTTCTCCACAAACCTTCTGCAATAGCTGGCAAGACCCAGAAAACTGCGGAGCTGCTTGACATTCTGAGGAGCTTCCCAGTTGACAATTGCTTCAACTTTCTCGGGATTAACCGCAATACCGTCAGCTGAGATAATGTGGCCCAGGTAGAGAACCTTATCGAGCCAAAACTCGCACTTTGAGAACTTGGCATAGAATTTGTGCTCTCGGAGTCGATCAAGAACCAGACGCAAGTGCTTTTCGTGATCTTCTTCATTCTTGGAAAACACCAGAATATCATCCAGATACACAAGCACGAACTCGCCTGTATAGGGGTTGAAGATGTAATGCATCATCCTTGAGAAGGTAGGAGGAGCATTGGCGAGACCGAAGGACATGACGGTATACTCGTATGAACCGTAGCTCGTTCTAAAGGCCGTCTTGGGAATGTCTTCCTCGCGAATGCGAATTTGATGATAGCCCATTCGGAGGTCAAGCTTAGAGAACACTTTAGCTCCTTTGAGCTGCTCAAAGAGTTCATTGATGTTGGGGAGCGGATACTTGTTCTTAATCGTCTTCTTGTTCAATGGCCGGTAGTCAACACAGAGACGCTCCGTGCCATCTTTCTTCTTGACAAATAAGACACCACAGCCCCACGGAGATGTACTCGGTCTAATGAGACCCATACGCTCCTGTTCATCCAACTGTCTCTTCAATTCCTTCAATTCATCCGGAGACAGCTTATAAGGACGCCGGCAAGCAGGTTCGGTGCCCGGCTCGAGTTCAATGACAAACTCGACCTGACGGTGTGGAGGCATGCCTGGAAGATCTTCTGGAAAGACGTCTTGATATTCGTTCACCACTGGAATTTGCTCTATGGCATTAATTTCACCCTTATCATTAAGAGAGAAAAGCCGAATAGTATTATCCCTGGAGGCGAAGATAATAACATCTTCATCAGAATGAGTCAATTTGACTTCCTTTTGAGCGCAATCAATGTGAGCATCGTGCTGAGAAAGCCAATCCATTCCGAGAATGAGGTCGATGTCAGAATGACCAAGAATCACCGGAGAAGCCAAAAATCGATAATCACCCATGCGAATAGAAACATCCGGAGCATAAATACTGGAATGCATTCGTCTCCCCGGAGAAATAACTGATAACTCCCTTGGCAAGCTTTTGATGCCCACATTAAACTTGGATGCAAAAGGTTGAGACATGAAAGAGCATGATGCACCCGAATCAAATAACACTTTAGCAGGTATAGAGTTCACTGGAAGGTTACCCAGAATGACATCAGAAGAAGCCTCTGCTTGTGCTGCATTCATCAGATTGACCCTGGCAGCCTTTGGATCATGCTTGACCATAGCGGTACCGACAGGAGGAGGCGGAGGAAGACGCTTCGGATTCGGACATCTGTTGGCATAATGACCTTTCTGAGTGCATTTGTTGCAAGTCACTTCTGAGAGAGGACGGAACTGAGAGCCACTGGACTTAGAGCCTTGAGACTGAAACTGCTTCTTCGACTGGTTGCTTGGGTTGGGTGGGTGGGAGAAACCACGACCACTAGAGTTCTTGTTGTTGGAGTTGTTGAAGTTGCTGGAGTTGTTGTATGGAGCTCGAATCATTGGAGGAGGAGGAAGCCAGAATTTCTGTTGTTTCGCAGCCAACTGAGACGATGAGGTAGAGTGAACAGCATCTCGAATTCTCTTCTTAGAAGCCTCCATCTTAAGCTGAGCTGCTTCTTGTTTCAGAGCCATATTATAGAACTTATCGAATTCGTCTGGCTCGAACAAAGTGAGAGCAAGCTGAAGTTCATCTTTGAGACCTCCACGGAACTGATAGATTTTGCTCTTTGCATCAGGAATGTCTTGCTTTGCATAGCGAGCGAGGTTTTGGAACTTGACATTATACTGATAGACTGTCATGGAGCCCTGCTTGAGGTTGCGGAATTGCTCACGCATACCCTCGATGACACTTGTAGGAATGTGATGCGAGCGGAAATCCTTGCAGAAATTCTCCCACGAGATCACTTGACCCGGCCTTGAGTCTTTGTACTGCTGCCACCAGTCAGCTGCTTGATCTTTCAGTTGGAAGGCTGCAAACTTCACATAGTCATCTTCTTTCACGTTACTGCACTCAAAATGCTTCTTGATATCGGTCAGCCAATCCTCAGCATCAAGAGGGTCGACATAGTAACTGAAAGCTTTAGGATTGTTGGCCAAGAACTGGTTGAGGGTAGCATGGTGCTGCTGGAAGAAGTTGCCTTGGTTCATTGGAATGCCCTGATTAGCTTGATTAGCTTGATTAGCTTGCATCATCTGCATCATCTGCATCATCAACTGAGTGTTCTGAGCAGTAGTCTGCATAATTGCTCTCCAAGCCTCAGGCGGAGGAGGAGGTGAAGGAGGATGCTCTGGGACCTCTTCCACCTCTGGGTTGGCATTCGGAACCTTTTTCGGAGCCATCCTGTAAGAGATGACCACGAATCAGCAATTGATTGACAAAAGGAATAAGCGGAATCAATGGAATGAATTGCAACAAGTCTTCACAATAATCATTCGAACAATAAGAACGAATGAAATCATCCGAACAAGAGGAACGAATGAATTTCTCAGTTAATTGATAACATCAGTCTTCACGAGAAGCCACATAGGGATCAAAAGGATAAAATAATAAAAACAACAAGGTACGGAAAGGAACAAACACAAGAGAGGAGTTTCGTTCTAACATCTTTGTGCTGAAAGCATATGAACGCGTTACGAAAAGGTTTTGCAATCCCCGGATCAGCATAGCCAAGGACCCTTTAAGATGCAACTCCTGATAGTAACCTCGGTCATACAACTCCTTCACTCAATGTCGAACCCCGAACTCACTAACCTGCATTCGTTGGAAGAATGCCTACGATCTACTGGATAAAACCCACCTATAGTTTTCCGAAAGATTCCAGTTATGCAATCAGGTGTTGGGGATACACGGGAAGCACCGCGCAATCAACTCTAACCTACATCCAGGTGTATCCATCCTTCAACACATAACCAGTCTTTCTCGGAAACTGTGTACCTCGGACCTTCGAAAAGCATCCACTATAACAAGCTATGGCAATACTCCCGAACTACCTCCCCAGTACTGGGTGATGTCGGGGTTATCTTGCCACTGGCCGTATAGGGGAGATTTCGATGTCGGCCGTCTTAAGTATTTAGTACTGTCGCGATATGCTTGTTACAATGATACCCCGAAGCTCAACTCCTCGGTAACAGGAGGCATCGGGAACAATATCCTTGTCACAAGAACATCGAAACAATCCCAGAATACTCGCGGGATTCCTAAAAAAAATTTGTGCAAATTTTGAAGATAGGAGAGACAAGAGTAGACGTCAGGAGTCCTCACCAGAGAGAAAGGGGATGAGAAGCAAAGAAATCCTACTCTCCGATATAATATAGGACTCAAAAAGTTTTCAGTGTGTGCCTAGACTCAACCGTCAACGGTTCGATCAAACAGTGGGGGCTCCTAGGTCGGAGAAGGCTCTCAATACCAACTTGTAATGCCCAGGATGGAGTTATACCTCCTACGTGTCGAGGCACGACTTAAAGGCATAAGTCCATCCTAGAATGATCTCAAGTTTGGTAATCTTTGCACAACTCATGTAAAAGAGGGATAGTAAACTGAAAATAGTTGGCTTACACTCGCCACGTCACAGAATAACAGTACAAGTCTCAAACATCATACATTAAGATCACTACAACCCTCTAAGGGCAAAAGCCAAAAGTCAAAGTACCAAACTCAGATAAAACAACCACAGGCGGATCGAATCCTAGTAAGAGACTCCACTACTGATCGTCCGGGTAGCGCACGTAGTAACGACTACGCTCCTCGTCGTACTCCCAATCCAGCTCGGTGCCATCACCTGGATAGCTCATAGCTGGACCTGCATCTGGTGTGTGAAGTAACTGTGAGCCACAGAGGACTCAGCAATCCCGTCTCCGGGTAACAGAACTATCAAAGCCTTTAGGTGAGGGAAAGGCTGAAGAAAGAACAAGTCTGCAGCAGCAACTAGCATCTAGCTTACGCAAGTGAGAGCGAGAAGAGAAGGCATCGGCGAGAAGTGATCACGAAGTGATCCTAGCTACAAGCTCACAATCATAACCCCTCCGTGTTCAACTCCCGAATCCCGATTCGGAAATTGACAGTCACGGAACACACGCTGGTAGTGTATTAGTATCATTGTGTCAAGTTATCTACAACCGGAATTAACAAGCTCCCATCTGCCACATAACCGCGGGCACGGCTTTCGAAAGTTCAAACCCTGCAGGGGTGTTCCAACTTGACCCATTACAAGCCCACGATCCGCGGAGTCGCAACTCCAAAGTGGGAAGACCCGAGTATCCTCGGAATCCCGTGCTCAAGATATACCGAGCTAAGGTAAGACTAATCCAGCAAATCCTCCCGGTGTGTCGACACCCTGATCGTAGCCGCGCGTATCTAGGTCTCAGGACACGACCGGATGGGCGATTCTACGGGTGGATACCAGATACCTCGGGTTGCCCCAAGGCGGCCCCGCAGAACCCCCGTTTCGGACCAACACTCATGTGGAGCACTGGCCCGGGGTTGTTGATTAAGAAAGAGGGTTAATTACTACCTATGCATGTTTAGTTTGTTATTAGGCAAATAGTACCAATGTTGGGATTTGCTGGAAAAGACTTAGCACTTAGCGGTTTATCGAGGGGGTCCCATACACCCCAACCGTGTTAGGAACGCACAATCAAGGAACATAAAACCGGCTTATACGGATCCTAACGGCATGAGTGGAACAAATCACCAAGCAAAAGGCTTAGCCTTCCACCCTTGCCAATATATAGATGATTTCAGTTTAAGCATTTATATAGTGTGATATAACCCAACCAAAACTTCAACATGGAGCAAGCATCTTCACTTCACCCGCAACTAGCAACGCTATAAGAAGGGGCTGAGCGAAGCGTACTTAGCCAAGCAACGGTTTGCATAGGTAGGGTGGTTAAACATGGCAATTGGTTACAAGTAGGAGGCTGACAAGAAGAACATGGGCATCGAGGCAAAACTATAGATCGAGACTACTAGCAATAGGCGAAGATAGTAAAGTTATCGGGGTTCGGTCATCTTGCCTGAAGAGAATTCGTTCGGATCGTAAGAAGGGTCCTCGTGCACAACCTCGTTGGAAAACTCGTGCTCAACTTCGTTCCCGGTCTCAGCTTCCGGCTCTAAACACAACAAACACACCAAGCACCAATCAACACGATGCAATGCGCACTCGAAAAAAACATGAATGCATGATGGATGCACTAGGGTTGCACATGGAGCACGTAAAACATCACTCAAGCAAAACACCTCAAAACAAGATAACAACCTGATATTATTAATCTACACAGAAAAACACCCAAGTTTGATATAAGATTCGCTGAAATCGGAGTTACGGGCTAAAAGTTATGCCCGAAACAAGATTTGAGCGAAAACTGAAAATTACAGCAACATAGCATCTTTGGAGCTCAAAATAATTAATCTACAGCACCCAAAAGCATGGCAAAGGACTTGAACACAAACTATATATATAGTACAGCAACTAGGTCCAAAGTGCACCCCCAACGGAGTCACGGATCAATAGCAATGATCTTGGACATATTGAACTTTGAAATAAAATTCTGGCAGCAGAATTTTATTGAAACTTTAGAGCAAAAGATAATCATGCTACAGCCACTCAAATGGACATGTGAGGACATGGATGGAAAGACAACAATATATACTTCAAGGAACAATCAAAATCCACCCCAAAACTAACATGCTTTGTCCTAGAACATCACACGAACAAGGCATCGGAATGTTACAGATTTCAGACTTAGTGAAATTTCACTAAGTCCTAAAACAGCAACATCATCATAGCATCAAAAAGAGCATGTTTAAGTCACCTCGAAACTAAACATGGCAAAGGGTAAGCACCTCATCAAAATACATATGACGGTGATCCCGAAACACACAAGCATGCAACATTGAGGCAAACACAACGATTGCAACGAGCTCAACAAGATGGCATTTCATAACAAGTGAAAACACAACATGTGAACATGGCACTTTGCAACGAAGATAACAAGGAAACAATAAATCTACCATGCAACCTATCACACACAACACGTAGTTCGTGACGAGACGAACACGTGGACATGTCATTTGCATCGTTTGGACAAACGAGCTAAAAGTTATCACAAGTCAAAGGTGGCATGAAAATAACACATAACAGCAGTTTATATCATCATGCACTCTTGCAACAGCAAAACAAGTGTCTATAAGACCTCTAACATGCATGACTACAACAGGTAAAACGTAGAGGACATCTCCACGAACATCTGGACATGCTACACGCGCAAAACGGAGCAACAGGCACAAATTTAGAGCAGTTCAAAGTTTGCATTATAGATCAAAAGAACAGGGACTAGGGTTTGAAATAGACCTCAGATCCAGATCTGAATCTGAAAAAAAAACGAAGACGGGCCGCGGATGAACAGTACGGCCCGATCTGGAGCGGTGGTACGGGCCGGCGGCGCGTACGAGCCCGCGGAGGCGCGGCGGCTGGCTCCTGGGAGGCGCCCGCGGATGGGCCGGCTCGGGCGGAGGCCCACGGCGGCGCGGAGAGGCCTACTGGCGCGCGGGAAGGCGGGAGCCCGCCTGGCTCGTTGCCGCGGTGGAGGAGTTGCGGCCTGGGCCGGGGCGAAGGGGCCCGATGCGGTCGGCGCCTGGGCCGGGGACGGAGGCGACTGCGCCGGGGATGTGGTCCCTCGGGCCACCGAGCCGGTGGCTGCGGTCGATCGGAAGAAGCGATCTGGGCCCCGACGAACGGACCTGACCTGCCGAAGACCCGATCGATCCAGCGCCTGGCGCGTTGACTTGCGCCGAACGAGGAGCTGCGGGCTGCGGCTGTCTGCTTCGAAGGAAAACTGGATCCCCTCGGGATCTGGGAGGATTTCTTGGATCTGAGGAAGAAGGGAAAAAAAAGAAAGTGGAGAAGGGGAAGAAGAAGGGGATGCCCAAATAGACCTAGGGGTCTATATATAGCAGTTTTAGACTAGGGTTTAGAGACTAGGGGTGTTTAGGAGCCCTCCGATCGCGATCCGACGGATCCGATCGCGGGGGTTGATTTAAAAGGCCTAGACGGAGATAAAAGAAAGCAGTAGGGGTGTTTCCGGGACACGAAGTAAGGGCACTTCGGACCCATACGTACAACGGAGGGAAAAGTCAACGGAGTCCAAACGAGACGAGATTTGAGAGGCGGGTTGCACACAACAAAACAACAACACACAACACAACCTCGCGGCACACCGGTAACGAAAAACGCCCGAACAACAAAGTAGGCCTACAGGACGTCACGAACACGCGAGAGAGCTCCGGAACACGAAACGGACAACGGGAAGAAACGCCACGAACCGGATGCAACCCACAACACAAATGCAAAACAATGCACATGTCTACATGATATGAATGAATGCCACACACTCACACAACAAAACGACGAAAGCCCGAAAGACAAAGAACCCGAAAAGGAAATAGATGAAGCCGGAGATATATATATACCCAAAAGGGAAAGTATTACATCCGGGGCATTACAAACTCTCCTCTACTACAAAAAGATCTCGTCCCGAGATCTAGGACTGGAAAAAGGAAGGGTACTCGGAACGAAGATGATCTTCTCGTTCCCAGGTAGCTTCTCGGTCTGTGTGATGCGACCACTTGACTTTCAGAAACTTGATGGACTTGTTGCGAGTCTTGCGTTCGGTTTCTTCGAGAATTGCAACTGGATGCTCTCGGTAGGAAAGGTCTTGTTGAAGATCAATCTCCTCAAACGGAATCATGCGCTCAGGTGCCTTGAAGCATTTGCGAAGCTGAGACACATGGAAGACATCATGAACATTTGCAAAGTTGGAAGGGAGCTCGAGCTGATAGGCTAGATCGCCTCTTTTGCCAAGAATCTTGAAAGGCCCGACGTATCTAGGAGCAAGTTTTCCTTTGATACCGAATCTTTGGGTTCCTTTCATCGGAGAAACTCGGAGATAGACATGATCACCGATGTCGAAAGCCAAATCACGATGTTTTCCGTCATAGTTGCTCTTCTGACGCGACTGAGCGGCCTTGAGTTTCTCACGTATGACTTTGCACATTTCTTCGGCTTCAGAGATCAAATCATTGCCAAGAAGTTGGCGTTCACCTGTTTCAGACCAGTTGAGAGGGGTACGGCACTTTTTGCCATAGAGAATTTCAAACGGTGCTTTGCCTGCACTTGCTTGAAAGCTGTTGTTGTAAGAGAACTCGGCAAATGGAAGACAGTCTTCCCATTTCATGCCGAAGGAGATGACACAGGCTCTGAGCATATCTTCAAGGATCTGATTCACACGCTCGACTTGACCACTAGTCTGAGGGTGAAAGGCAGTGCTGAACCTGATCTTCGTGCCCATGGCGGACTGAAAGGAGTCCCAGAACCTTGATGTGAACAAGCTGCCACGGTCTGAGGATATCACTTGAGGAATGCCATGTAGGGACACAATTCTGGAAGTGTACAGCTCTGCAAGTTGAGCTGCATTGATTGATTCTTTGACTGGAAGAAAGTGAGCAACTTTGGTAAGCTTGTCAATCACCACAAAGATAGCATCATTGCCTCGCTTGGATTTAGGAAAGCCAGTGACGAAGTCCATTTCAATGTGGTCGAACTTCCACTCAGGAATAGGAAGAGGTTGGAGAAGACCGGCTGGACGTTGATGTTCTGCTTTCACTCTTCTGCATACATCACATTCGTTCACGAACTGGGCAATTTCCCTTTTCATGCGTGTCCACCAGTAAGATTGCTTGAGGTCTTGATACATCTTGGAACTGCCAGGATGAATGGAAAGGAGAGAATCATGAGCTTCTTCCATTATGAGCTTCCTGAGATCACCTTTGGGAACAACGAGTCTGTACTCGAAGAACAAGGTATCTCTCTCATCAACACGGAAGCACTTGTATTTTGGAGTGCCCTTTGCAATGCCATGTTTCACCTTCCTCACCATGGTATCACTGAGCTGGGCCTCACGGACTTGATCTTCCAAGGTAGGAGCAATTTGGAGATTTGCAAGAAAACCCTGCGGAACAACCTGAAGGTTGAGCTTCCTGAAAGCTTCACAAAGCTCGGGCTGGTGTGGCTTGATAAGAAGGGTGTTGCAATATGCCTTTCTGCTCAAAGCATCTGCAATCACATTCGCCTTGCCTGGAGTGTACTCAATGCTGGGGTTGTACTCTTGGATCATCTCGACCCAACGAGTCTGGCGGAGGTTCAGATGCGGCTGTGTGAAGATGTACTTCATGCTCTTGTGATCAGTGAAGATGTCGACCTTTCTGCCCAACAACAGATGTCTCCACGTAATCAGAGCATGTACCACAGCTGCTAACTCGAGATCATGTGTGGGATAGTTCTTCTCAGCTGGCTTTAGCTGACGTGAAGTGTATGCCACAATTCTCTTCTCTTGCATAAGCACACCACCAAGACCTTGAAGAGAAGCGTCACAGAACACTTCATAGGGCTTGGATTCATCTGGAGGAATCAGAACTGGAGCGGAAACAAGCTTCTCTTTGAGGGTTTTGAAAGCCACTTCACACTCGGGAGACCAAAAGTATTTGACATTCTTCTGAAGGAGGTTGGAAAGATGCTTGGCAATCTTGGAGAAGTTCTCCACAAACCTTCTGAATAGCTGGCAAGACCCAGAAAACTGCGGAGCTGCTTGACGTTCTGAGGAGCTTCCCAGTTGACAATTGCTTCAACTTTCTCGGGATTAACCGCAATACCGTCAGCTGAGATAATGTGGCCCAGGTAGAGAACTTTATCGAGCCAAAACTCGCACTTTGAGAACTTGGCATAGAATTTATGCTCTCGGAGTCGATCAAGAACCAGACGCAAGTGCTTTTCATGATCCTCTTCATTCTTGGAAAATACCAGAATATCATCCAGATACACTAGCACAAACTCGCCTGTATAGGGGTTGAAGATGTAATGCATCATCCTTGAGAAGGTAGGAGGAGCATTGGCGAGACCGAAGGACATGACGGTATACTCATATGAACCGTAGCTCGTTCTGAAGGCCGTCTTGGGAATGTCTTCCTCGCGAATGCGAATTTGATGATAGCCCATTCGGAGGTCAAGCTTAGAGAATACTTTAGCTCCTTTGAGCTGCTCAAAGAGTTCATTGATGTTGGGGAGCGGATACTTGTTCTTAATCGTCTTCTTGTTCAGTGGCCGGTAGTCAACACAGAGACGCTCCGTGCCATCTTTCTTCTTGACAAATAAGACACCACAGCCCCACGGAGATGTACTCGGTCTGATGAGACCCATACGCTCCTGTTCATCCAACTGTTTCTTCAATTCCTTCAATTCATCTGAAGAGAGCTTGTATGGACGCCGACAAACAGGTTCGATGCCCGGCTCGAGTTCAATGACAAACTCCACCTGACGGTGTGGAGGCATGCCTGGAAGTTCTTCTGGAAAGACGTCTTGATATTCATTCACCACTGGAATTTGCTCTATGGCATTAATTTCACCCTTATCATTAAGAGAGAAAAGCCGAATAGTATTATCCCTGGAGGCGAAGATAATCACATCTTCATCAGAATGAGTCAATTTGACTTCCTTTTGAGCACAATCAATGTGAGCATCATGCTGAGAAAGCCAATCCATTCCGAGAATGAGGTCGATATCAGAATGACCAAGAATCACCGGAGAAGCCAAAAATCGATAATCACCCATGCGAATGGAAACATCCGGAGCATATAAACTGGAATGCATCTGCTTTCCCGGAGAAGAAACTGCCAACTGCTTCGGTAAAGCTGCTGTGGTCACACTATGCTTGGATGCAAACGGGCATGACATGAAAGAATGTGAAGCACCCGAATCAAATAACACTTTAGCTGGAAAAGAGTTAACTGGAAGGTTACCCAAAATGACATCAGAAGAAGCCTCTGCTTGTGCTGCATTCATCAGATTGACCCTGGCAGCCTTTGGATCATGCCTGACAATAGCTGAACTCACAGGTGGTGGAGGAGGAAGACGCTTCGGATTCGGGCATCTGTTGGCATAATGACCCTTCTGGCCACACTTGTTGCACACCACTTCAGAGAGAGGATGGAAATGAGAGCCACTGGACTTGGAGCCTTGAGACTGAAACTGCTTCTTCGACTGGTTGCTTGGGTTGGGTGGGTGGGAGAAACCACGACCACTAGAGTTCTTGTTGTTGGAGTTGTTGAAGTTGCTGGAGTTGTTGTATGGAGCTCGAATCATTGGAGGAGGAGGAAGCCAGAATTTCTGTTGTTTCGCAGCCAACTGAGACGATGAGGTAGAGCGAACAGCATCTCGAATTCTCTTCTTAGAAGCCTCCATCTTAAGCTGAGCTGCTTCTTGTTTCAAAGACATATTATAGAACTTATCGAATTCGTCTGGCTCGAACAAAGTGAGAGCAAGCTGAAGTTCATCTTTGAGACCTCCACGGAACTGATAGATTTTGCTCTTTGCATCAGGAATGTCTTGCTTTGCATAGCGAGCGAGGTTTTGGAACTTGACATTATACTGATAGACTGTCATGGAGCCCTGCTTGAGGTTGCGGAATTGCTCACGCATACCCTCGATGACACTTGTAGGAATGTGATGCGAGCGGAAATCCTTGCAGAAATTCTCCCACGAGATCACTTGACCCGGCCTTGAGTCTTTGTACTGCTGCCACCAGTCAGCTGCTTGATCTTTCAGTTGGAAGGCTGCAAACTTCACATAGTCATCTTCTTTCACGTTACTGCACTCAAAATGCTTCTTGATATCGGTCAGCCAATCCTCAGCATCAAGAGGGTCGACATAGTAACTGAAAGCTTTAGGATTGTTGGCCAAGAACTGGTTGAGGGTAGCATGGTGCTGCTGGAAGAAGTTGCCTTGGTTCATTGGAATGCCCTGATTAGCTTGATTAGCTTGATTAGCTTGCATCATCTGCATCATCTGCATCATCAACTGAGTGTTCTGAGCAGTAGTCTGCATAATTGCTCTCCAAGCCTCAGGCGGAGGAGGAGGTGAAGGAGGATGCTCTGGGACCTCTTCCACCTCTGGGTTGGCATTCGGAACCTTTTTCGGAGCCATCCTGTAAGAGATGACCACGAATCAGCAATTGATTGACAAAAGGAATAAGCGGAATCAATGGAATGAATTGCAACAAGTCTTCACAATAATCATTCGAACAATAAGAACGAATGAAATCATCCGAACAAGAGGAACGAATGAATTTCTCAGTTAATTGATAACATCAGTCTTCACGAGAAGCCACATAGGGATCAAAAGGATAAAATAATAAAAACAACAAGGTACGGAAAGGAACAAACACAAGAGAGGAGTTTCGTTCTAACATCTTTGTGCTGAAAGCATATGAACGCGTTACGAAAAGGTTTTGCAATCCCCGGATCAGCATAGCCAAGGACCCTTTAAGATGCAACTCCTGATAGTAACCTCGGTCATACAACTCCTTCACTCAATGTCGAACCCCGAACTCACTAACCTGCATTCGTTGGAAGAATGCCTACGATCTACTGGATAAAACCCACCTATAGTTTTCCGAAAGATTCCAGTTATGCAATCAGGTGTTGGGGATACACGGGAAGCACCGCGCAATCAACTCTAACCTACATCCAGGTGTATCCATCCTTCAACACATAACCAGTCTTTCTCGGAAACTGTGTACCTCGGACCTTCGAAAAGCATCCACTATAACAAGCTATGGCAATACTCCCGAACTACCTCCCCAGTACTGGGTGATGTCGGGGTTATCTTGCCACTGGCCGTATAGGGGAGATTTCGATGTCGGCCGTCTTAAGTATTTAGTACTGTCGCGATATGCTTGTTACAATGATACCCCGAAGCTCAACTCCTCGGTAACAGGAGGCATCGGGAACAATATCCTTGTCACAAGAACATCGAAACAATCCCAGAATACTCGCGGGATTCCTAAAAAAAATTTGTGCAAATTTTGAAGATAGGAGAGACAAGAGTAGACGTCAGGAGTCCTCACCAGAGAGAAAGGGGATGAGAAGCAAAGAAATCCTACTCTCCGATATAATATAGGACTCAAAAAGTTTTCAGTGTGTGCCTAGACTCAACCGTCAACGGTTCGATCAAACAGTGGGGGCTCCTAGGTCGGAGAAGGCTCTCAATACCAACTTGTAATGCCCAGGATGGAGTTATACCTCCTACGTGTCGAGGCACGACTTAAAGGCATAAGTCCATCCTAGAATGATCTCAAGTTTGGTAATCTTTGCACAACTCATGTAAAAGAGGGATAGTAAACTGAAAATAGTTGGCTTACACTCGCCACGTCACAGAATAACAGTACAAGTCTCAAACATCATACATTAAGATCACTACAACCCTCTAAGGGCAAAAGCCAAAAGTCAAAGTACCAAACTCAGATAAAACAACCACAGGCGGATCGAATCCTAGTAAGAGACTCCACTACTGATCGTCCGGGTAGCGCACGTAGTAACGACTACGCTCCTCGTCGTACTCCCAATCCAGCTCGGTGCCATCACCTGGATAGCTCATAGCTGGACCTGCATCTGGTGTGTGAAGTAACTGTGAGCCACAGAGGACTCAGCAATCCCGTCTCCGGGTAACAGAACTATCAAAGCCTTTAGGTGAGGGAAAGGCTGAAGAAAGAACTAGTCTGCAGCAGCAACTAGCATCTAGCTTACGCAAGTGAGAGCGAGAAGAGAAGGCATCGGCGAGAAGTGATCACGAAGTGATCCTAGCTACAAGCTCACAATCATAACCCCTCCGTGTTCAACTCCCGAATCCCGATTCGGAAATTGACAGTCACGGAACACACGCTGGTAGTGTATTAGTATCATTGTGTCAAGTTATCTACAACCGGAATTAACAAGCTCCCATCTGCCACATAACCGCGGGCACGGCTTTCGAAAGTTCAAACCCTGCAGGGGTGTTCCAACTTGACCCATTACAAGCCCACGATCCGCGGAGTCGCAACTCCAAAGTGGGAAGACCCGAGTATCCTCGGAATCCCGTGCTCAAGATATACCGAGCTAAGGTAAGACTAATCCAGCAAATCCTCCCGGTGTGTCGACACCCTGATCGTAGCCGCGCGTATCTAGGTCTCAGGACACGACCGGATGGGCGATTCTACGGGTGGATACCAGATACCTCGGGTTGCCCCAAGGCGGCCCCGCAGAACCCCCGTTTCGGACCAACACTCATGTGGAGCACTGGCCCGGGGTTGTTGATTAAGAAAGAGGGTTAATTACTCCCTATGCATGTTTAGTTTGTTATTAGGCAAATAGTACCAATGTTGGGATTTGCTGGAAAAGACTTAGCACTTAGCGGTTTATCGAGGGGGTCCCATACACCCCAACCGTGTTAGGAACGCATAATCAAGGAACATAAAACCGGCTTATACAGATCCTAACGGCATGAGTGGAACAAAACACCAAGCAAAAGGCTTAGCCTTCCACCCTTGCCAATATATAGATGATTTCAATTAAAGCATTTATATAGTGTGATATAACCCAACCAAACTTCAACATGGAGCAAGCATCTTCACTTCACCTGCAACTAGCAACGCTATAAGAAGGGCTGAGCGAAGCGTACTTAGCCAAGCAACGGTTTGCATAGGTAGGGTTGGTTAAACATGGCAATTGGTTACAAGTAGGAGGCTGACAAGAAGAACATGGGCATCGAGGCAAAACTATAGATCGAGACTACTAGCAATAGGCAAAGATAGTAATGTTATCGGGGTTCGGTCATCTTGCCTGAAGAGAAGTCGTTCGGATCGTAAGAAGGGTCCTCGGAATCCTCTTCTTAGAAGCCTCCATCTTAAGCTGAGCTGCTTCTTGTTTCAAAGCCATGTTATAGAACTTATCGAATTCGTCTGGCTCGAACAAAGTGAGAGCAAGCTGAAGTTCATCTTTGAGACCTCCACGGAACTGATAGATTTTACTCTTTGCATCAGGAATGTCTTGCTTTGCATAGCGAGCGAGGTTTTGGAACTTGACATTATACTGATAGACTGACATGGAGCCCTGCTTGAGGTTGCGGAATTGCTCACGCATACCCTCGATAACACTTGTAGGAATGTGATGCGAGCGGAAATCCTTGCAGAAATTCTCCCAAGAGATCACTTGACCCGGCCTTGAGTCTTTGTACTGCTGCCACCAGTCAGCTGCTTGATCTTTCAGTTGGAAGGCTGCAAACTTCACATAGTCATCTTCTTTCACGTTACTGCACTCAAAATGCTTCTTGATATCGGTCAGCCAATCTTCAGCATCGAGAGGGTCGACACAGTAACTGAAAGCTTTAGGATTGTTGGCCAAGAACTGGTTGAGGGTAGCATGGTGCTGCTGGAAGAAGTTGCCTTGGTTCATTGGAACGCCCTGATTAGCTTGATTAGCTTGCATAGCTTGCATTTGCTGCATCATCTGCATCATCAACTGAGTGTTCTGAGCAGTAGTCTGCATAATTGCTCTCCAAGCCTCAGGCGGAGGAGGAGGTGAAGGAGGATGCTCTGGGACCTCTTCCACCTCTGGGTTGGCATTCGGAACCTTTTTCGGAGCCATCCTGTAAGAGATGACCACGAATCAGCAATTGATTGACAAAAGGAATAAGCGGAATCAATGGAATGAATTGCAACAAGTCTTCACAATAATCATTCGAACAATAAGAACGAATGAAATCATCCGAACAAGAGGAACGAATGAATTTCTCAGTTAATTGATAACATCAGTCTTCACGAGAAGCCACATAGGGATCAAAAGGATAAAATAATAAAAACAACAAGGTACGGAAAGGAACAAACACAAGAGAGGAGTTTCGTTCTAACATCTTTGTGCTGAAAGCATATGAACGCGTTACGAAAAGGTTTTGCAATCCCCGGATCAGCATAGCCAAGGACCCTTTAAGATGCAACTCCTGATAGTAACCTCGGTCATACAACTCCTTCACTCAATGTCGAACCCCGAACTCACTAACCTGCATTCGTTGGAAGAATGCCTACGATCTACTGGATAAAACCCACCTATAGTTTTCCGAAAGATTCCAGTTATGCAATCAGGTGTTGGGGATACACGGGAAGCACCGCGCAATCAACTCTAACCTACATCCAGGTGTATCCATCCTTCAACACATAACCAGTCTTTCTCGGAAACTGTGTACCTCGGACCTTCGAAAAGCATCCACTATAACAAGCTATGGCAATACTCCCGAACTACCTCCCCAGTACTGGGTGATGTCGGGGTTATCTTGCCACTGGCCGTATAGGGGAGATTTCGATGTCGGCCGTCTTAAGTATTTAGTATTGTCGCGATATGCTTGTTACAATGATACCCCGAAGCTCAACTCCTCGGTAACAGGAGGCATCGGGAACAATATCCTTGTCACAAGAACATCGAAACAATCCCAGAATACTCGCGGGATTCCTAAAAAAAAATTTGTGCAAATTTTGAAGATAGGAGAGACAAGAGTAGACGTCAGGAGTCCTCACCAGAGAGAAAGGGGATGAGAAGCAAAGAAATCCTACTCTCCGATATAATATAGGACTCAAAAAGTTTTCAATGTGTGCCTAGACTCAACCGTCAACGGTTCGATCAAACAGTGGGGGCTCCTAGGTCGGAGAAGGCTCTGAATACCAACTTGTAATGCCCAGGATGGAGTTATACCTCCTACGTGTCGAGGCACGACTTAAAGGCATAAGTCCATCCTAGAATGATCTCAAGTTTGGTAATCTTTGCACAACTCATGTAAAAGAGGGATAGTAAACTGAAAATAGTTGGCTTACACTCGCCACGTCACAGAATAACAGTACAAGTCTCAAACATCATACATTAAGATCACTACAACCCTCTAAGGGCAAAAGCCAAAAGTCAAAGTACCAAACTCAGATAAATAAACCACAGGCAGATCGAATCCTAGTAAGAGACTCCACTACTGATCGTCCGGGTAGCGCACGTAGTAACGACTACGCTCCTCGTCGTACTCCCAATCCAGCTCGGTGCCATCACCTGGATAGCTCACAGCTGGACCTGCATCTGGTGTGTGAAGTAACTGTGAGCCACAGAGGACTCAGCAATCCCGTTCCCGGGTAACAGAACTATTTAAGCCTTTAGGTGAGGGAAAGGCTGAAGAAAGAACAAGTCTGCAGCAGCAACTAGCATCTAGCTTACGCAAGTGAGAGCGAGAAGAGAAGGCATCGGCGAGAAGTGATCACGAAGTGATCCTAGCTACAAGCTCACAATCATAACCCCTCCGTGTTCAACTCCCGAATCCCGATTCGGAAATTGACAGTCACGGAACACACGCTGGTAGTGTATTAGTATCATTGTGTCAAGTTATCTACAACCGGAATTAACAAGCTCCCATCTGCCACATAACCGCGGGCACGGCTTTCGAAAGTTCAAACCCTGCAGGGGTGTTCCAACTTGACCCATTACAAGCCCACGATCCGCGGAGTCGCAACTCCAAAGTGGGAAGACCCGAGTATCCTCGGAATCCCGTGCTCAAGATATACCGAGCTAAGGTAAGACTAATCCAGCAAATCCTCCCGGTGTGTCGACACCCTGATCGTAGCCGCGCGTATCTAGGTCTCAGGACACGACCGGATGGGCGATTCTACGGGTGGATACCAGATACCTCGGGTTGCCCCAAGGCGGCCCCGCAGAACCCCCGTTTCGGACCAACACTCATGTGGAGCACTGGCCCGGGGTTGTTGATTAAGAAAGAGGGTTAATTACTACCTATGCATGTTTAGTTTGTTATTAGGCAAATAGTACCAATGTTGGGATTTGCTGGAAAAGACTTAGCACTTAGCGGTTTATCGAGGGGGTCCCATACACCCCAACCGTGTTAGGAACGCACAATCAAGGAACATAAAACCGGCTTATACGGATCCTAACGGCATGAGTGGAACAAATCACCAAGCAAAAGGCTTAGCCTTCCACCCTTGCCAATATATAGATGATTTCAGTTTAAGCATTTATATAGTGTGATATAACCCAACCAAAACTTCAACATGGAGCAAGCATCTTCACTTCACCTGCAACTAGCAACGCTATAAGAAGGGGCTGAGCGAAGCGTACTTAGCCAAGCAACGGTTTGCATAGGTAGGGTGGTTAAACATGGCAATTGGTTACAAGTAGGAGGCTGACAAGAAGAACATGGGCATCGAGGCAAAACTATAGATCGAGACTACTAGCAATAGGCGAAGATAGTAAAGTTATCGGGGTTCGGTCATCTTGCCTGAAGAGAATTCGTTCGGATCGTAAGAAGGGTCCTCGTGCACAACCTCGTTGGAAAACTCGTGCTCAACTTCGTTCCCGGTCTCAGCTTCCGGCTCTAAACACAACAAACACACCAAGCACCAATCAACACGATGCAATGCGCACTCGAAAAAAACATGAATGCATGATGGATGCACTAGGGATGCACATGGAGCACGTAAAACATCACTCAAGCAAAACACCTCAAAACAAGATAACAACCTGATATTATTAATCTACACAGAAAAACACCCAAGTTTGATATAAGATTCGCTGAAATCGGAGTTACGGGCTAAAAGTTATGCCCGAAACAAGATTTGAGCGAAAACTGAAAATTACAGCAACATAGCATCTTTGGAGCTCAAAATAATTAATCTACAGCACCCAAAAGCATGGCAAAGGACTTGAACACAAACTAGATATATAGTACAGCAACTAGGTCCAAAGTGCACCCCCAACGGAGTCACGGATCAATAGCAATGATCTTGGACATATTGAACTTTGAAATAAAATTCTGGCAGCAGAATTTTATTGAAACTTTAGAGCAAAAGATAATCATGCTACAGCCACTCCAATGGACATGTGAGGACATGGATGGAAAGACAACAATATATACTTCAAGGAACAATCAAAATCCACCCCAAAACTAACATGCTTTGTCCTAGAACATCACACGAACAAGGCATCGGAACGTTACAGATTTCAGACTTAGTGAAATTTCACTAAGTCCTAAAACAGCAACATCATCATAGCATCAAAAAGAGCATGTTTAAGTCACCTCGAAACTAAACATGGCAAAGGGTAAGCACCTCATCAAAATACATATGACGGTGATCCCGAAACACACAAGCATGCAACATTGAGGCAAACACAACGATTGCAACGAGCTCAACAAGATGGCATTTCATAACAAGTGAAAACACAACATGTGAACATGGCACTTTGCAACGAAGATAACAAGGAAACAATAAATCTACCATGCAACCTATCACACACAACACGTAGTTCGTGACGAGACGAACACGTGGACATGTCATTTGCATCGTTTGGACAAACGAGCTAAAAGTTATCACAAGTCAAAGGTGGCATGAAAATAACACATAACAGCAGTTTATATCATCATGCACTCTTGCAACAGCAAAACAAGTGTCTATAAGACCTCTAACATGCATGACTACAATAGGTAAAACGTAGAGGACATCTCCACGAACATCTGGACATGCTACACGCGCAAAACGGAGCAACAGGCACAAATTTAGAGCAGTTCAAAGTTTGCATTACAGATCAAAAGAACAGGGACTAGGGTTTGAAATAGACCTCAGATCCAGATCTGAATCTGGAAAAAAAACGAAGACGGGCCGCGGATGAACAGTACGGCCCGATCTGGAGCGGTGGTACGGGCCGGCGGCGCGTACGAGCCCGCGGAGGCGCGGCGGCTGGCTCCTGGGAGGCGCCCGCGGATGGGCCGGCTCGGGCGGAGGCCCACGGCGGCGCGGAGTGGCCTACTGGCGCGCGGGAAGGCGGGAGCCCGCCTGGCTCGTTGCCGCGGTGGAGGAGTTGCGGCCTGGGCCGGGGCGAAGGGGCCCGATGCGGTCGGCGCCTGGGCCGGGGACGGAGGCGACTGCGCCGGGGATGTGGTCCCTCGGGCCACCGAGCCGGTGGCTGCGGTCGATCGGAAGAAGCGATCTGGGCCCCGACGAACGGACCTGACCTGCCGAAGACCCGATCGATCCAGCGCCTGGCGCGTTGACTTGCGCCGAACGAGGAGCTGCGGGCTGCGGCTGTCTGCTTCGAAGGAAAACTGGATCCCCTCGGGATCTGGGAGGATTTCTTGGATCTGAGGAAGAAGGGAAAAAAAAAGAAAGTGGAGAAGGGGAAGAAGAAGGGGATGCCCAAATAGACCTAGGGGTCTATATATAGCAGTTTTAGACTAGGGTTTAGAGACTAGGTGTGTTTAGGAGCCCTCCGATCGCGATCCGACGGATCCGATCGCGGGGGTTGATTTAAAAGGCCTAGACGGAGATAAAAGAAAGCAGTAGGGGTGTTTCCGGGACACGAAGTAAGGGCACTTCGGACCCACACGTACAACGGAGGGAAAAGTCAACGGAGTCCAAACGAGACGAGATTTGAGAGGCGGGTTGCACACAACAAAACAACAACACACAACACAACCTCGCGGCACACCGGTAACGAAAAACGCCCGAACAACAAAGTAGGCCTACAGGACGTCACGGACACGTGAGAGAGCTCCGGAACACGAAACGGACAACGGGAAGAAACGCCACGAACCGGATGCAACCCACAACACAAATGCAAAACAATGCACATGTCTACATGATATGAATGAATGCCACACACTCACACAACAAAACGACGAAAGCCCGAAAGACAAAGAACCCGAAAAGGAAATAGATGAAGCCGGAGATATATATATATATACCCAAAAGGGAAAGTATTACATCCAGGGCATTACATGTCAACGGCGCCAGAAACTTAGCGGTTAACGGGACCTGCTCACAGATACAGATAACTTTGCTCCCAACGAGTACAGAGAGGTTGTCAATCCCTCCGGCCTTGTTATTTACAAAGGATCAAACACAAGAGATAATAATGATAGCTATGACTGCTACTAGGAAATAAAAACATGAAGTAAATAGAAGGTGTGATCAGCGGTGGTAATATGGTTCGGGATCCCATGATGTTCACTAGTGATGTCTCTCCCAAAAGACGATAAAACAGCAAAGCGAGGTAAACAAATTATAGCTGGGCAATTGACAGGATTATGTGCGCAAACCAATGCTAACTATGCTGCAAAGAAAGGTAGATGCTCAAAAGCATGGGCGGTACGCCAAGGCAAGTAGACCAAAATCCATCTGCATCTACTACTAATCATCCACCTTGAGATATCTATCCAGAACATCTCGCTGGTATTAAGTTGCGAATCCCACCCAAAGTGTAAACTCAAAGCAACAGACAACTGTACTAAAAGAACTTTGCGTAAAGTAAACAATCCTTGCACCCGCAAGTACAAGCACCGTTGTTTTCTCCCTTGTGGCAACAGCGCATCCCCTAGACTCATGTTTCTGTCACTCAAGCTAGTCATCAGGGGGCATGAACCCACAATCAAGCATAACGCTCCCTCTTGGAGTTACTACCTACTACTTGGCCAAAGCAATAAACAGCAACGGAGAACATGCAAGAATTACTCAAGAACAAAGATATAAAAGAGGTGAATCAAATATATTACTCAAACACAATCTGAACATAGTCTCATAATCCATCAGATCCCAGCAAACTTAGCAAAGCAACAGCAAAAAGATTACATATGTGCCTCGATCATGTAGGGCAGCTCACGAGGTCTAAACCATGAAGAGCAAAGAGGGGAGGAGAACATCACATAGCTACTGATCATGGACCCATGGTCCAAGGTGGACTACTCACGACTCATCCGGGAAGCGTCCATGGTGGTGGAGAAGCTCCCGGTGGTGGTTCTCCCCTCCGGCAGGGTGCCGGGAAGAGTTCTCCTGATGCTCCCGATCTTTTAAGCGATGCGGCGGCGGAACAGAGGCGAGATCGCGAAAAAGGGTTCTGTCCTCGAGGGTTTCGGGACGAGAGGGATATATATGCGAAGGGGGGCAGCCAGAGGCGGAGCAGGGGCCCCAGGCGCCCCCCTAGCGCGGCCAGGGGTGGGGCCGCGCCAGGTGGCCGCCTGGGCCTCCCGTGGCTCCCCTCTGGCCCATCTTTGGTTCTTCGCGAAGCTTCCTATACGCTGATTTTTCCTGTATTTTTCCCGGAATTTTTGGAGCACTTTTAATATGGGGGAAACCTGGAATAGAAAAACAGCAAAAAACAGGAACTGGCACTGTGGTGCACTGAGTTAATAGGTTAGTCCAAATATGATCAAAAGTGTATGGAAGTGCATCAATATCGTAGCAATATCACACAAAAGAAGCATGGAGCAAGCAGAAATTATAGATACGTTTTGGACGTATCAACATCCCCAAGCTTAATTCCTGCCCGTCCTCGAGTAGGTAAATGATAACAAGCATAATTTCTGTGGTGATATGCTATCAACCATATAAGATCTTTTTAAGTAAAGCAATCAAGGCATGTAATTCAATTCAAGTCATAACAAGCAAGAGTCTATATTAGCATTGTAACAAGCAACATAAGAACATAAAGGTGCAAAAGCTCTCGCTGTCCGTGACTCGAATGTCTCCAAATGGTGTTTGCGTGCAAGAAAGGGGATAGGGATATACGAGAGAGTAAAACATAGTTTTTGTATTGTTGAGAACTTAATCTACTAAAGTTGCACACTTGGTCTTCTTTGGAATCTTATCTTGACTCATCACCAGACCACTAGCCAGGTACAAGTCAAAATGATCCACCCCCTTTCGATATTTTGAGCACTCATGCAATGGACGAGTGTAAGCAAGAAAGTTGACACATAGGATGGCAAAGAGAGAAAAATGATGAAGGGGGAAGACAAAAAAGGTGTGAAAGGCTCACATCGATGAGGACAATCATAGGCGAGAGAAAGCCAAATGATAGATATGATGTGATGAGTAGGGATTGCCATGCAATGGATGCACATATGAGGTAAGGTAAGCTCTCCAATGGAACTAGTGGGGGTGCATCCAACTTGCTCGCTCAAGAAGACCTAGAGCTCTTTTGAGGAGGCTCATCATTGGAATATACAAGCCAAGTTCTATAGTGTGAAGGTCCCCACATAGCTATATGCATGAATGATAATCTCTATGGAGTACAAGGTATAAGATGGAGTACGAGTGTGGATCTCTCAAAAGGAATAGTAGTGTGCCCCCTTCTCTCTTTTTATTTCTTTTTCCCTTTTTTCTATTTTTTGTGGCCTCAATGGCTCTTTCTATTTAACTCTCATTTGTCCTCTTTGGGATCTTTTGATTTGTCCTCTTTGGGATCTTTTCCTCACTTTAGGGGCAACACTCTATAAATTACAAGAAGTATAGAAGATCTTTCACACTTTACAAGAGTACTCAACATAAAGAAGATGAAACTATCATGATGTATGCAAATGTATGCCTCTGCCAGTGTAGCAGGATATGCAATGATACTAGCGCGTCATGTAGCAATGATTAGGGCAAGGCCCAACTAGGATGCGGCTCATCGATCAAGCAAAAAGCATGTATGACATGAAGATCAAGTCATGAGAAGATGGATGTTGCATGGCAATGTATCTCGGAAAGGCTATGGAAATGCCTTGATAGGTAGGTATGGTGTCTGTTTTGAGGAAGGATATAATGAGGCTTATGATGACAGAGCGTATCGTGCCAAGGATTTGGATGCACCGGCGAAGTATGCGCCAACTCTCGAGGTGAGAATGGGCAATGCACTGTACCGAAGAGGCTAGAAAAATATGGCTAGGTGGAAGTGTCAACTTTCGAATACTCACATTAGTCCGAAGAACTCATGCACTTATTATCGGTAACTCTCAATCTAATTAGGAGGTTCACAAAGAGACAAGTACCCCGAGGAGGAGTGTATGGGGGTTTGGTTATCCTTGCGCATCCTCGACTCATGGTACGTGAGTGTACTCTAATATTCGATCCCTCCAAATATTAGTGATCCATCTAGTAGCTAAAGTTCTCAACTATTTTGTAGGTTTTCGAAAATAAACACGGATTGCCCAAAATACGACATCTATCACTAATAGTCTAAAGCTCTTGACACCAAAAGTTCAGACATTACTCATGGCAATACCTCAAAACTATTGCAAGTTACTACTAAAATTAAATAGCAACCTCAATTACCTACTTTAAGTTAAGACACACAACTCAGTGCAACAGGCAAACTCTCTTAACAAGATAAACATGAAAACTCAAAAGAGTTCAGCAACCAACTAAACAAAAGCTCTTTAAAAAGAAAAGCATGAAAACTAAGAGCTAAACATGACAGCAGCTATTGAAAGACAAAGAACACACACAGCAAAGATAAGCATGAAGATCCTATGTTGTGTTCTAGGTTGAAGTGGAGCGTGTTTCTCTCCCACACAAAGAAAGCTGGGTTCTAACTTGTAATGAACAGCAAGCAAAGCTAAAGAAAACTAAAAAAAAGAAACTAAGAGCAAGACGCTCCAGGCATAACACATAACGCATGAAGTGAAAAAATATAGTGGAACGAAAGACGAACTGATAATTGTTGATGGAGAAGGGGATGCATGGGGGCATCCCCAAGCTTAGAAGCTTGAGTATTCTTGAATATTTCTTGGGGGTGCACGGGGGCATCCCCAAGCTTGAGCGTTTGACCCTCCTGAATCTTCTTTTATCATCTCCCCTCGCACACTTGAAATCTCCCTTCATACATAACTCATCATAATCTGATTAGCGAGGTTAGTACCCACAATAAAATAATTTATCCCTACTGGAAATAAAGATAATCTTGAAGAGCTACTGTTTCTCAAGATTGCCAAAAAGTTTTTGCAAAGAAAAAGCAAGCTCAAGGTTTGCAAAACGAAGAAACGGCAAAACAGGACAGAATCTGTGAAAAACAGACCAGCAGGTAGTAAATAATTTTTTCGGGGCACTTCTGCAACTCAAGTCAAAAAACTCAGAACAGACGCTCGAAAGCCAATTGTATAGAGCATGCTGTCAAAAAAATTCAGATCAAAAAGATGATCTGGTGATTTTATTTGAATTTTTCTGTCCAAGGACAGAATCTGTTTTCTGGACAGCACGTCACAACTTTTGAACTTTCTTGCAATCGGAAGCTAAACTTGGCACAAAGCTGAAAAGAAAAGATACAATGATGATGCTACTGTAGTAACAAACATCAAGACACAACAAAAGCAAAGTAAAACCTAATTCGTTGTGGGCTGCCTCCCAAAAGCGCTTTCTTTTATGCCTTTAAGCTAGGCATGATGCAAAAAGAGAAGATCAAGTTTTATCAAGAGTAAGAGAATAGCTAGCCCATGTAACGGACTCAAAAGGCAACTTAATCTTCTTTCTAGGGAAGTGTTCCATCCCTTTCTTGAGAGGGAATTGGAATTTTATATGCCCCTCTTTCATGTCAATGATAGCACCAACGGTGCGAAGAAAAGGACGTCCCAAAATAATTAGACATGAAGGTTCACATTCAATATCCATAATAGTAAAATCAACGGGAACATAATTGTCATTGACAATGATAAGAACATCGTCGATCTTCCCCAAAGGTTTCTTTACGGAAGAATCAACAAGACGAACACCAAAAGAACAAGGATCAAAAGGTTTCAATTCAAACATATCATACATTCTTTTGGGCATAACGGAGGTACTAGCTCCAACATCACATAAAGCATAGCAAGAGAAGTTATTCAACTTAATTTTAATCATAGGATCCCAACTATCTTCTAGCTTTCTAGGTATGGAGGCTTCTACCCTAAGCTTCTCCTCCCTAGCTTTGATGAGAGCATTAGTGATATGCTCTGTGAAGGCAAGGTTAAGTGTGCTAGTGTCGGGGTCTTTAGTCATTCTTTGTAAAAAGGTGACAACTTCTGAGAGACTACAATTATCAAAATCAATTTTATCATTATTGAGCAGAATTGTAGTTTCATCTTCTTTGTTTGAATTGCTCTCTATTATAAGAGTTTGGACGTCTTCCCAAGTTTGGGGAAGTGTGGGAGTAACTTTAAACAGAGGCTCATACTTTTTTCCCGGAAGACCATGCCATGGGCATAACTCTCCATTAAAACTAACATAATGACAAGTTTTATTACTTTTTAGATCCCGACAGTGGTGATTGGCGTGATGGAAGAAGGGGTCTACTCCTCCCACTTAGTGTTTTTGGTGGAACCCATAGCAGCAGCAAGCAAGATAACTATTTTTGTGATTTTTGGTAAGGGACACTAAAGCAAAAACTGAAAGGTAAACTAACAAGACTAAAAAGCAAAGATAAAAGATAGCGTGCAACTCCCCTATATTGAAGAGTGGAGTCCTCGGCAACGGCGCCAGAAACTTGCTTGATGGCTTCTCGCCCCTCGTTGGTTACCCCAAGTGGAATGTTGAGATGTAGCGTAGCGGCAAATTTCCCTTGGCAAAGATACCAAGGATCGAATCCCGTGAGACTCCAAGGGTCGACAAGTAGGTGTCAACGGCGCCACAAACTTAGCGGTTGACGGGAGCTGCACACAGATACAGATAACTTTGCTCCCAACGAGTACAGAGAGGTTGTCAATCCCTCCGGCCTTGTTGTTTACAAAGGATCAAACACAAGAGATAATAATGATAGCTATGACTGCAACTAGGAAATAAAAACAGGAAGTAAATAGAAGGTGTGATCAGCGGTGGTAATATGGACCGGGATCCCATGATGTTCACAAGTGATGTCTCTCTCCCAAAAGACAATAAAACAGCAAAGCAAGGTAAACAAATTACAGCTGGGCAATTGACAGGATTATGTGCGCAAACCAATGCTAACTATGCTGCAAAGAAAGGTAGAGGCTCAAAAGCATGGGCGGTACGCCAAGGCAAGTAGACCGAAATCCATCTGCATCTACTACTAATCATCCACCTTGAGATATCTATCCAGAACATCTCGCTGGTATTAAGTTGCGAATCCACCCAAAGTGTAAACTCAAAGCAACAGACAACTGCATTAAAAGAACTTTGCGTAAAGTAAACAATCCTTGCACCCGCAAGTACAAGCATCGTTGTTTTCTCCCTTGTGGCAACATCACATCCCCCTAGACTCATGTTTCTATCACTCAAGCTAGTCATCAGGGGGCATGAACCCACAATCAAGCATAACGCTCCCTCTTGGAGTTACTACCTACTACTTGGCCAAAGCAATAAACAGCAACGGAGAACATGCAAGAATTACTCAAGAACAAAGATATAAAAGAGGTGAATCAAATATATTACTCAAACACAATCTGAACATAGTCTCATAATCCATCAGATACCAGCAAACTCAACAAAGCAACAGCAGAAAGATTACATATGTGCCTCGATCATGTAGGGCAGCTCACGAGGTCTAAACTATGAAGAGCAAAGAGGGGAGGAGAACATCACATAGCTACTGATCAAGGACCCATGGTCCAAGGTGGACTACTCACGACTCATCCGGGAAGCGTCCATGGTGGTGGAGAAGCTCCCGGTGGTGGTTCTCCCCTCCGACAGGGTGCCGGGAAGAGTTCTCCTGATGCTCCCGATCTTGGAAGCGCTGCGGCGGCGGAACAGAGGCGAGATCGCGAAAAAGGGTTCTGTCCTCGAGGGTTTTGGGACGAGAGGGATATATATGCGAAGGGGGCAGCCAGAGGCGGAGCAGGGGCCCCAGGCACCCCCCTGGTGTGGCCAGGGGTGGGGCCGCGCCAGGTGGCCGCCTGGGCCTCCCCTGGCTCCCCTCTGGCCCATCTTTGGTTCTTCGCGAAGCTTCCTGTACGCTGATTTTTCCTGTATTTTTCCCGGAATTTTTGGAGCACTTTTAATATGGGGGAAACCTGAAATAGAAAAACAGCAGAAAACAGGAACTGGCACTATGGTGCACTGAGTTAATAGGTTAGTCCAAATATGATCAAAAGTGTATGGAAGTGCATCAATATCATAGCGATATCACACAAAAGAAGCATGGAGCAAGCAGAAATTATAGATACGTTTTGGACGTATTAGATTGACAACCCCTTATCGCGTTGGCTGCGAAGTTCTTATTTGTTTGTGCAGGTGCGAGGGACTGGCGCGTGGTCTCCTACTGGATTGATACCTTGGTTCTCAAAAACTGAGGGAAATACTTACGCTACTGTGCTGCATCTCCCTTTCCTCTTTGAAGGAATACAACGCAAGCTCGAGAACTAGCAATGGCCCAACTCACTTCTGCAAGGTCATCCTTGCACCGAAGGTTGAGTGCATCCCCATGCCCCTGGACTTCACCAAGCACTTCGTCACGGTGCCGACGGAGTTCAAGCTCAGGACCAACACCGGCTGCTCCTGGAAGGTGACGGTGAAGCTGATGAATGGCAGGGTGACCCTGGATCAGGGTTGGGCCACCTACGCAGCTGTTCATGAGATCAAGATCGGCTATATGGTGACGTTCAAGCTCCTCACTCCCGACACCCTCAAGGTCATCATCTTCGACGACGATGGCATTGAGGTCGTCAACAAGTGCAGGAAGCACGACGAAGCCTTCGCCGCCAAGGACTAGGGCCGGGGCACCTCCTTCCTAAGTACTATCGAGTTAGCTTTGAACTGTTTATGGTTTATGCGTAGAACTGTTATGAAGTGTGGTACTGCTTATCTGAAATATGCTCTTACGTAGTTGATGTGTGCTACTGATTGTGCCGAAGTGTGCTGGTAACCTCACCAACTAGCCAAAGAGGTTACCACACACCAGGCGTTGCATACAACCAAACACCATGCCTTGGGTTTGTCCACTAACATACAGGCAACCAAACACCAGACAGTGTGGTTCTGCCCATGCAGGCAGTAGGGCATGCAGGCAACCAAACAACATACAGATGTTGCATTTGAGGCTGCATTTGCATAGCCAGGTTGGGTGGAGAAGTGTATGCAATGCGGGTACTGTAGCGCACGGCAACCAAACACGCCATGATTGTTACTAGGGAGCAAATATATGCACTCCTTCCTTTTCTTGAACTATGCTGAGAGCACATAATTTCATGTTGTCAATTCATCGATCATGAACAGGATTAAAACTTGCTATGTAGGAGATTAGTAATTGTTGTACTGCATTTGAAAGTAGGAATAAAAGGAGACATGAGATGTGACACTGCAGGACAATGAGACTATTTGAGTGTCTATTTTGTGCACAATCTGAATTATTATTGTTTGGGCAATCTGATTATGTAATGTTTAACCTTATATGGGTACAGTGAAAATTGCTCGAGAAGTCGATACATATCCAATCACCAGGGTTACAAAATTTGACTTAAGACAACAATTGCTTCATCACAAAATGAAGTGAAGAAATCAATACGAGCAACGGGACTACTTATTGCTGAGTTCAATGAAGCTTTCATGAAAGGGCCGATAACCTGTATGAGGAATTTTTCAAGACAGAAGCTGCACTTTCTGAATCGTCTAAACAGAACAATGTTATGGAATCTGGAAGAGAAAATGATGTTCACCTATATGCAAGCACATGTAGCAAGGAAGAAAATAGATCATCTGAAGGAGTTGAACTCTACGAGTGGACGACTAACAGAGGTCTTCTTTCAACTTTTACATCGCCCTGCCAACGCATTTATTAAAGATGTGAACCTTATCAGCTATATGGAGAGCTTCATGAAATCTTTTGGAAAATGGATGGATGGCGCAAATATGGTGGACATTCTAATCATTTCTAATCGTCAGTTGTCCAGTAGCATAAGCAACAAGTTAAATTTAGGCAACCAAAATTTCAATTTGTTTTTTTTGTTTCGGCATTCTGCATATAGCAAATGCATTTCAAAGGTTAGACTGATTTTGTGCAATTGAACTAATTTTTCTCGTTGTATTTACGACAAAAATGTAAATACTAGGGATGAGTAGAGAGAAGAGCAAATGTATTAGGGGAAATAAATAATGATAGCATCAAAGAGCATATCAATTGTTCTTGGCAAGTTGTAGTACACAGGATCTATATATTGCGGTGCAATTATTCTAGGTAATGTTTCATAAGTATCTGCCATAGTGTTAACAATGCATTTATTTTGAATAGTTCATCTATCTATTATTACTGCTGCACAATGAGGTTTGTGTTTACATATTTCGCGTAAAGTACATGAATATTGATGCACAAAGTATTGTTCAACTATAAAATTAAACTGCACCTCTGCTATATATATATATATATATGCGATTGAAGCAGTATATAAATTTTGGGCTTTCATGGTTTTGGGTCAGGTTTAGGGTTGTTCATCATAGTCCTACATTTTATATAAGATGGTATTTATTTATGCATTCACATACTATACATGCTAAGAAGTTTGTATCGTTTCTTCTCCTGTGTTTTTTTATTATGATTTGCTCAAACTTCTATATCAGGAGGACTGATGCTCAGTAGGATATATTTGGGTAGACTAGCAGCTTATAAAATTTGTGAAGCAACTTATGTAATGCTTGAAGATTTTTCATATTCAGTATCCTTATTTGTTTTCTACTATTTGAAGTACATCTCTACATTATACTAATTCAAATATCGGCAGCCGCATGGCGCCAAACTCTATGCCCTACTTGCAATCCTTAAGAATTTTCAGTAGATGACACAATCATCAATAATACTGAAACTTCTCCCAATGATGATACTTCAAAAAACCCAAAGGAAACCATTTAACATATTCAGCGAAGATTATTATTTCTCCCCCGTTGCAACACATGGGCTGTTTTGCTAGTATATATCATATATGATTGGCGCGGTCGTTTTCTTTGGAAACACAAAAGTCTCCATCTCCCAGGCCTCCGCGCCGCTCCCTCCCCGAGGCGACACGGGCGGCGGCCCCCAGACCCCCGCAGCCACCCCCGCCTCCTTCTCCTCGCCGTCGCTGGTGGCCTCCGGCAGGCAAAGTCTGTGCGGAGCCGGCGGCGGCGGGGCGATCTTCGGTTGCTCTTCGCACGTGAGTTGGGGACATGGCGCGCGGATGGCTGCTGACCGGCGCTCGGCTCCGGGGCGGTGTCCTCGCTCCCGACGGAGGTGGTCTCCGGCGCGTGGCGCGTTGGCTGGTCGCGATGCTAGGCGTGCTGTTGCGGGCGAGTGGTTGCGGTCGTGGGCGCCTGTGCGGGCCAGAACTGGTCCCTGCCGTGCGTCCCGAAGGCGTCCCTCGCGAGCTGCGGCCGGTGCGGATGGTGGTCCTGGGGTGGAGCCAGGCTCGGCCCCTGCTGCGCGTCCCGGGGGCGCCCGTTTGGTGCGTTCCTCCGGCTTGACGCCATGGTGGTGCCGGCTGGTGCTTCGGCTGGCGGGCTAATCTGACAGCTCGTCCGGCGAGTTGGGGTGGGGTGGCGCCCCCCTTCCTGCTCAGGGATCCTCTTTGGCCGTGCTGCGTGCGGCGGCCGTGCGGTGGTGGTCTGCGGTTGCCGGGGCGGCGGCCCCGGATTTGGTGGTGGCGGCTTCGGCGAGGGGGCGGTGCGTGTCTCGACGTGGCGGATCGAGGGATCCTGCGGCCAGTTGGAGTCAGACGGCGGGCCTCGATGCGCTACAAGGATTGGTGGGCGGCGGTTTGTGGCCGGCCGATTCGGGAAGTTGGTGGTTGAGCCTCACCGGGAGAAATACTATCTCCGGCCTTTGCCGGATGATGCGGCGGTGATGCCCACGGGCGCCGCAATCTTTCTTGGACGCGTCGCTGCAGTGTGCTGCCTCTCCCCTCTCCCCGCGGCCTTGGCTCTAGAGGGAAACCTCAGATCCGCAGGATCAGGCGATGAAGGCGCCTTCACGTCTTCTTCCTCCTTGGGGGCATCGTCTCGGTGCCGGCTACAACTGGAGACCGGTGGTTGACGACATCTTTGCCGTGGTGGTTGGTGGCATCTTCGCCATGTGGTTTGCTGAGGAGGCTGTTTCGGGGGTGCAGATTTCTGTTTGGCAACGATGATGGCGTCGAGAGGAGCTTGGGTCGCGGCTCGGGCTTTGGTAGTCGGATCTTCCCGGCGTGTCCGAGGTGCTCTTCTGTTGGTTGCCTGGTTGTTTTGAAGTCGGAGCTGTGGTGGAGCGAGTCCAGGTGGCGACGATGACAAGCGCTCGGTGGTCGTTTGTGGTGGGCATGGTCGGCGCAAGTCCTACATATTTTCCTCGCGATGCTCATCGTCAAAGTCGGAGTTGTCGGTTGTTTGTGCGTGTGGCCATCTGTTTGACATGTGCCGTTGTGGCTTGTGCAGCTGTTCTGCAGCTCTGTGTTCCATGAAGGTGGCCAGGTTGGCCGGTGGTGTCCATTTTGTGGGCTGGATTGTGTAGGTTTTAGCCTGGTTTTTCGTCAATTAATCGGGCAATTATCTTTCTACTTAATCAATAAAGATGGTAAGCCTTTTGCCTCGTTTAAAAAAATACTCCCTCCGTTCCATAATGTAGTGCCTATAGATTTTTACAAAAGTCAAACATTACAAACTTTGACCATGTTTATAGAGGAAAGTATGTACATCTAGAATACCAAATGCACATTATTGGATACATCGTGAGTTATATTTTCAGAATGTACATGTTTGGTATTCTAGATGTAGATAGTTTTCTCTATACACTTGGTCAAAGTTGGCAAAGTTTGACTTTCCCAAAAATCTATAGGCACTACATTGTGGAACGGAGGGAGTATATGATTGGCGCCTTCTCATTGATTGACTTGCATGCACAACCTGCTACCACCATCACGAGAGAGGAACGGAGCCGGCGTTGCAGTGTGGCTCGGGTGCGAGGACAAGACAGCGTGCATACGGGGTGGCCGGGAGCCACGACAACGAGCAATTTAAGCGGCAGCGGAGGACATGCATGTGGAGTATGCAACCCAAGCTAAGTCAGCAATCCCAGCGTTTCCCTGCCACATCATCAAATACCCTCTTAAAAGAGTGTAAAGATTAGAAACGACCCGAATTACGAAGTATACGGTATAGATTTCAGGGATTTGAAGGCGAGGATTCATCTTCGATGAACTCTGCAAATTCAAGGTTTAAATCAGACTTCACTCGAGATGCCTTAAGCCTGGAAAGCATGACGGACTTGTGATGGCTGCCGCATGCATGTCCAGTCCTCGGCTAGCTGCATGCGATCTATTGCGAGCCGCAGCTGGGGTGGGGTGGCATGCATGCGTCCGTGGGAATATGCCGATCCATGGAGATTAGATCCGCATTAGTTAATGCCATCGAACGATTAAACAAGGTTATCGCCATGTCCCCCCTGGCCGTTATGGACTTTGCCGCCGATGTAATTCATTGATTAATCTGTACTATTATTAAACAAGAGAACATATTCTTTTCTATAACCACCCCGTTTACTGTACACGGTTAATTATCACCGTCTGATTGTCTAAATTAATCAAATTTAATAGATCAGATTAATCTAATGTGATCTCATGGGTGCACTTAGCGATTACAATAGGCGGACGAAAACTCTGCCGCTGGAAAACTTCTGTGCGTTCCCACATGCAGATCCAATCGCCCCTGCAAGATGCCTCCTACCACCGCATCCCATCCCCGCAATCACCGGCACCCGTACTGCCACTATCACTGGCGCCCGCAACGCCGACCCTCACTAGCAGGCGACCGCAACAGCTCCCTGCCATGTTCTTCCCCATGCGACAACCTACCGATGCCTCTCATCCCCACACTCGTCGGCAACCCTCGCTCCACAAGGTCCTCAGCGCCCCATAGCCACCTCTCTCGCACCTCCACGCCCTATCTCCGGCCCCACAACTCCTCCTCGGCTACCTCACGTAGGTCGCCATCCCCGCCGATCCTCTTCTGACGGACGCGAGAGCAGGCCGCAGCCCCAGTTATTCCTGTTCTGCTACCATAGGTACGCCGCCGGCGATTCGAGATCATAGTTGTCGCTGCCTCCAGCCGCTCCTCATCGTCTGCACCCATTAACCTGCTGCTAATTAAGGCACCTTAGAGTTCTGTGGATCGAGTGATTTGTAGGATTTGAATTCATTGGATTTTTAGTGGTCTCTTGTGAGGAAATTCCTATCAATTTCTGATTGAAATTCTTGTGGTCCTCCAATCTTGGCCGGTGTCACTGCAATAGGAGGAGCGCTAAGGAATGCGCATCAGGCACGTCATTGCGGCGGCCACGTAGGCTGGGGAAGAGGTGGATGGGTTCTCAGCAAGATCCCGTGCCTCACGATATTCATCCGACTCTCCAGAATAAATAGAAGATGAGTTCCCAAGATTTCTACATTAAAGGTTGGATCTTTCAGCACTTTATTGTTGGGCATGCCTACTTACTAATTTGATTTGATAAGTCAACCTGGGAAACTGCCGATTGGGGCTGAATGAAGTTGTTAATATGATTTCATTCGTTTTTGCTACTGATAGATCTCTAATCTTGCATTTCTCTGCTATGATTGTCTGTGAGAGCTGTTGCGCTGGATAAGGCCGACGTGCACCAATGTAAACTTCAGATTGAGCTTACAACACGACGAGAGATTACCTTGATTTATGCATGAGTTACATCTTGTACATTTCAGACTTCACTTCAAGCACATATTTTTCTTTGAACTTTGGAGCTGAATCGAGAGTAACCAATGAGTATTTTAGTTATTTTCTGGCGAGGCATACTACCTCAATTAGACTACCCCAACATATTATATTGAGGAATGGATGTAGTACATCAGATTTAATGCAGATCGACCAGCTGAAAGTTTATGTTTATGACATGTTTATTACTTGGTGATTCTAGCTGATGTTCAACACTTACATTATTAATAAAGAAAAAATAAATTCAGTCAGAGGTGATTTATTTATTCTCTAATAATGTAATCATTTAGCTTCTATGTTTTTTTCTTGTCAACAAACAAGGCACTTCTTTCAACAACTATTTTCGACGGCTGCTACTGCCATTTCATGGTATGCTTTTCTTTTGAAATTTTTTGAAGGAAACCAATGCAGAAAACAATTGCCAGTGAACTGATTCTTGAAATGCAGGAAATCTGTCACCGTGATCTGAAACTGAATTTGCACCCTCTTGGATGAGAGTCCAACATCTCGAGGGAAAGTTTGCAACTTTGGGTACAAAGGTGCTAATAGTTATGTTATGTACCATGGATCGCTAGAATTGACTTTTCCCTTTTACGCTCTTCAATTCATATATCATATAGGAAAATCTTGCTCTTGCTTTCTATACAATCCTTCAGCAGAACATCATCATTTTGTTTTTTGCTGCTTAAAGAGGGCGTCATTCATTGAACGGTGCACGACTTCAAAAGGAAACTGAGTAAGGACACTGAATATTATCACAACCAGTAACTTATTTGTTGTGCTCTTCTGAACTGGAATATCCTAATTGCTAATACTTTTATTTAGATGGCACCCGAACCCGTAGGACATGTTTGTTGTCGTGTAATTTTTTTTGACACTTCCTTAAAGTTAATCATATAGGTCTACAGTAGTTGCTTCTTTAAATTAAATTGGTATGCTTATGAGAGATATAAAACAATCCGGTTTGATGACCATGAATAATTGAAGGAAATATGCCCTAGAGGCAATAATAAAGTTGTTATTTATATTTCCTTATATCATGATAAATGTTTATTATTCATGCTAGAATTGTATTAACCGGAAACTTAGTACATGTGTGAATACATAGACAAAACAGAGTGTCCCTAGTATGCCTCTACTTGACTAGCTCATTGATCAAAGATGGCTATGTTTCCTAGCCATAGACATGAGTTGTCATTTGATCAACGGGATCACATCATTAGGAGAATGATGTAATGGACTAGACCCATCCGTTAGCATAGCACTATGTGTTGGAGATATGCCCTAGAGGCAATAATAAAAGCATTATTATTATATCTCCTTGTTCATGATAGTTGTCTGTTATTCATGCTTGAATTGTATTGTACGGAAACAGCGATACATGTGTGAATACATAGACCCCAATGAGTCCCTGGTAGGCCTCTAGTTACCAGCTCGTTGATCAACAGATGGTCACGGTTTCCTGACCATGGACATGGGATGTCGATGATAACGGGATCACATCATTAGGAGAATGATGTGATGGACAAGACCCAAACTTGAGCATAACACGAGATCGTATAGTTCGTAATGCATAAGCTTTTCAGTGTCAAGTATTTATTCCTTAGACCATGAGGTTGTACAACTCCCGGATACCGTAGGAGTACTTTGGGTGTGCCAACCGTCACAACGTAACTGGGTGGCTATAAAGGTACACATCGGGTATCTCCGAAAGTGTCTGTTGAGTTGGTACGAACCGAGACTGGGATGTTGTCACTCCATATGACGGAGAGGTACCTCTGGGCCCACTCGGTAAGACATCATCATAAGGAGCTCAATGTGACTAAGTAGTTAGTCACGGGATGATGGATTACGGATCGAGTAAAGAGACTTGCCATGACGAGATTGAACAAGGTATCAGGAATACCGACGATCGAATCTCGGGCAAGTACCGTACCGATGGACAAAGGGAATAACATACGGGATTGAGTGAATCCTTGACACAGTGGTTCATCCGATGAAGATCATCGAGGAACACGTGGGAACCAACATGGGTATCCAGATCCCGCTGTTGGTTATTGACCGAAGAGTGGTCTCGGTCATGTCTACGTGTCTCCCGAACCCGTAGGGTCTACACACTTAAGGTTCGGTAACGCTAGGGTCATAGAGATAAATGCACGTGGAAACGCGAAAGTTGTTCGGAGTCCCGGATGAGATCCCGGACGTCACGAGGAGTTCCGGAATGGTCCGGAGGTAAAGATTGATATATATGAAGTCCAGTTTCGGCCATCGGGTGATCTCCGGGGGTCACCGGGAGCGTCCCGGGACCACCGGAGGGGCCCCGGGGGTCCACCGGGTGGGGCCACCCATCCCGGTGGGGCCCCTAGGCCGCAAGGGGAAGTGTCCAGCCCTTCTGGGCTGGCGCACCACTAGGGGCCCACCTACCCATGCGCCTAGGGTTAAAACCCTAAGGGGGAGGGGGGCCACCACTTGCCTTGGGGGGGCAAGGACTCCCCCTGGCCGCCGCCCCCCCTTGCAGATTGGATCTGCAGGGGGCTGGCGCACCCCCTGGCCCCCTATATATATGTGGGGAGGGAGAGGGCAGCCGCACCCTTGCTCTGGCGCCTCTCCCCCTCCCGTCACACCTCCATACTCCAACGCAGGGCGCCAGGCGAAGCCCTGCTGCGATCTCCACTGCATCCGTCATCACGCCGTCGTGCTGCCGGATCTCTGACGACTTCTCCTCCCCCGTTGCTGGATCAAGAAGGAGGTGACGTTTCTGCACCGTACGTGTGTTGAACGCGGAGGTGCCGTCCGTTCGGCGCTAGATCATCGGTGACGAAGAACGCGAAGAGTGCGACTACTTCATCCACGCTTCTTCGAAAGCTTCCGCTCGCGATCTACATAACGGTATGTAGATGCACTCTTACTTGCTCGTTGCTAGATGTCTCCATAGTTGGATCTTGGTGAAAGCGTAGAAATTTTTTGAATTATGCTACGTTACCCAACACTATGATCGTTTAGTTTTACTGCTATTGCTTTCTCCATGACTTATACATGTTCCTATGACTATGAGATTATGCAACTCCCGAATACCGTAGGAACACCTTGTGTGCTAGCAAACGTCACAACGTAACTGTGTGATCATAAAGATGCTCTACAGGTGTCTCCGAAAATATTCGTGGTGTTGGCATAGATCAAGACTAGGATTTGTCACTCCGAGTGTCGAAGAGGTATCTCCAGGCCCTCTCGGTAATGCACATCATAATAAGCCTTGCAAGCAAATGACTAATGAGTTAGTCACGAGATGATGTATTAAGGAATGAGTAAAGAGACTTGCCGGTAACGAGATTGAACTAGGTATAGAGATACCGATGATCAAATCTCGGGCAAGTAACATACCGATGACAAAAGGAAAAGCGTATGTTGTTATGCGGTTTGACCGATAAAGATCTTCGTAGAATATGTAGGAACCAATATGAGCATCCAGGTTCCGCTATTGGTTATTGACCGGAGATGAGTCTCGGTCATGTCTACATAGTTCTCGAACCCGTAGGGTCCGCACGCTTAACGTTTGATGACGATCAGTATTATGAGTTTATGAGTTTTGATGTACCGAAGGTAGTTCGGAGTCCCGGGTGAGATCACGGACATGACGAGGAGTCTCGGAATGTCCAAGACATGAAGATTGATATATTGGACGACTATATTCGGACACCGGAAGTGTTCTGGAAAGTTTCGGAATTTACCGGAGTGCTGGGGGGTTACCGGAACCCCCCAGGGACTGGTGGGCCCTAGTGGGCCATAGGGAAGAGAGAGGGCAGCAGCCAGGAGGTGGTGCGCCCCCTCCCTAGGAGGAGTCCGAATAGGACTAGGGGAGGGGGGCGCGGCCCCTCTTTCCCTCTCCATCTCCCTCTCTTTCCTTCCCCCTTTTCCTTCTTTGGTAGGTTCCTACTAGGAATAGGATTGCAATCCTATTCCTAGTAGGATTGCAGCCCTAGCCGCACCATAGGAGGGCCGGCCGGCCTCCCCCCTTGCTCCTTTATATATGAGGGCAGGGGGGCACCCAAAGACACACAAGTTGAATTGTTCCAGCCGTGTGCGGTGCCCCCCTCCACAGAAACACACCTCGGTCATACCGTTGCAGTGCTTAGGCGAAGCCGTGCGCCGGTAGATACATCATATCTGTCACCACGCCGTCGTGCTGATGAAACTCTCCCGTGAAGCTCAACTGGATCAAGAGCTCGTGGGACGTCATCAAGCTAAACGTGTGCTTAACGCGGAGGTGCCGTACGTTCGGTGCTTGATCGGTTGGATCGCGAAGAAGTTCGACTACATCAACCGCGTCACTTGACGCTTCCGCTTCCGGTCTACGAGGGTACGTAGACACACTCTTCCCTCTCATTGCTATGCATCTAGTAGATAGATCTTGCGTGATCGTAGGAAAATTTTAAAATACTACGTTCCCCAACAGTGGCATCATGAGCCAGGTCTATGCGTAGATGATATGCACGAGTAGAACACAATGAGTTGTGGGCGATACTAGTCATACTACTTACCAGCATGTCATACTTTTCTTCGGCGGTATTGTGAGATGAAGCGATCCGGACCGACATTACGCGTACGCTTACGCGAGACTAGTTTCACCATTACGAGCACTTGTTGCTTAAAGGTGACTGGCGGGTGTCTGTCTCTCTCACTTTAGCTGAATCAAGTGTGGCTACGCCCGGTCCTTGTGAAGGTTAAAACAGCACATACTTGACGAAACATCGTTGTGGTTTTTGTATGCGTAGGTAAGAACGGTTCTTACTAAGCCCGTAGCAGCCACGTAAAACTTGCAACAACAAAGTAGAGGACGTCTAACTTGTTTTTGCAGGGCATGTTGTGATGTGATATGGTCAAGACATGATGAGTTATACGGTTTTGTATGAGATGATCATGTTTTGTAATGTTATCGGCAACTGGCAGGAGCCATATGGTTGTCGCTTTATTGTATGAAATGCAATCGCCATGTAATTGCTTTACTTTATCACTAAGCGGTAGCGATAGTCGTAGAAGCAATAGTTGGCGAGACGACAATGATGCTACGATGGAGATTAAGGTGTCACGGGGGTGACGAAGGTGATCATAACGGTGCTTTGGAGATGGAGATCAAAAGCACAAGATGATGATGGCCATATCATGTCACATATTTTGATTGCATGTGATGTTTATCTTATTATGCTTCTTATTTTGCTTAGAACGACGGTAGCATTATAAGATGATCCCTTACTAAATTTCAAGGTATAAGTGTTCTCCCTGAGTATGCACCATTGCGAAAGTTCGTCGTGCGGAGACACCACGTGATGATCGGGTGTGATAAGCTCTACGTTCAAATACAACGGGTGTAAGCCAGTTTTGCACATGCAGAATACTCGGGTTAAACTTGACGAGCCTAGCATATGCAGATATGGCCTCGGAACACTGGAGACCGAAAGGTCGAGCGTGAATCATATAGTAGATATGATCAACATAAGATGTTCACCATTGAAACTACTCCATCTCACGTGATGATCGGACATGGTTTAGTTGATTTGGATCACGTGATCATTTAGATGATCTGAGGGATGTCTATCTAAGTGGGAGTTCTTTAATTAATATGATTAAATTGAACTTTAATTTATCATGAACTTAGTCCTGGTAGTATTATCATATCTATGTTGTAGATTAATAGCTCGCGATGTTGCTCCCCGTTTATTTTATATGTTCCTAGAGAAAACTAAGTTGAAAGATGTTAGTAGCAATGATGCGGAATTGTTCCGTGATCTGAGGATTATCCTCATTGCGGCACAGAAGAATTATGTCCTTGATGCACCACTAGGTGACAGACCTATTGCAGGAGCAGATGCAGACGTTATGAACGTTTTGACAAAAGCTCGGTATGATGACTACTTGATAGTTTAAGTGCACCATGCTTTACGGCTTAGAACCGGGACTTCAAAAATGTTTTGAACGCCACGGAGCATATAAGATGTTCCAAGAATTGAAATTAGTATTTCATACTCATGCCCGTGTCGAGAGGTATGAGACCTCTGACAGTACTTTGCCTACAAGATGGAGGAGAATAGCTCAACCAGTGAGCATGTGCTCAGATTGTCTGGGTACTACAATTGCTTGAATCAAGTGGGAGTTAATCTTCCAGATAAGATAGTAATTGACAAAGTTCTCTAGTCACTATCACCAAGTTAGTAGAACTTCGCGATGAACTATAATATGCAAGGGATGACGAAAGTAATTCCCGAGCTCTTCGTGATGCTGAAATCGGCGAAGGTAGAAATCAAGAAAGAGCATCAAGTGTTGATGGTTAACAAGACCACTTGTTTCAAGTAAAGGGCAAAGGGATAGAAGGGGAACTTCAAGAAGAATGACAAGCAAGTTGTCACTCCCGTGAAGAAACCCAAAGATAAAACTCAAAGCCTGAAACTAAGTGCTTCTACTTCAAAGGAAATGGTCACTGGAAGTGGAACTGCCCTAGATACTTGGCGGATAAGAAGGATGGCAAAGTGAACAAAGGTATATTTTGATATACAGATTATTGATGTGTACTTTACTAGTGTTCATAGCAACCCCTGGGTATTTGATTCCGGTTCAATTGCTAAAATTAGTAACTCGAAACGAGAATTGCAGAATGAACAGAGACTAGTTAAAGGTGAAGTGAGGATGTGTGTTGGAAGTGGTTCCAAGATTGATATGATCATCATCGCACACTCCCTATACTTTCGGGATTAGTGCAAAACCTAAATAAATGTTATTTGGCATTTGCGTTGAGCATGAATATGATTTGATCATATTTGTTGCAATACGGTTATTCATTTAAAGTCATAGAATAATTTTTATTCTGTTTACATGAATAAAACCTTCGATGGTCATACACCCAATGAAAATAGTTTGTTGGATCTCGATCGTGGTGATACACATATTCATAATATTGAAGCCAAAAGATGCAAGATTAATAATGATAGTGCAACTTATTTGTGGCACTGCCGTTTAGGTCATAATGGTGTAAAGCGCATGAAGAAACTCCATAGTGATGGACTTTTGGAATCACTTGATTATGAATCACTTGGTGCTTGCGAACCATGCCTCATGGGCAAGATGACTAAAACTCCGTTCTCCGGAACAATGGAGCGAGCAACAGATTTGTTGGAGATCATACATACAGATGTATGTGGACCAATGAGTGTTGAAGCTCGCGGCGGGTATCGTTATTTTCTGACCTTCACTGATGATTTGAGCAGATATGGGTATATCTACTTAATGAAGCACAAGTCTGAAACATTTGAAAAGTTCAAAGAATTTCAGAGTGAAGTGGAGATTCATCGTAACAAGAAAATAAGAGTTTCTACGATATGATCGTAGAGGTAAAATATTTGAGTTAGCGAGTTTGGCCTTCAGTAAAAACAATGTGAAATAGTTTCACTACTCACGCCACCTGGAACACCATAGTGTAATGGTATGTCCAAACGTCATAACCGTACTTTATTAGATATTGTGCAATCGATGATGTCTATTACCGATCTACCACTATCGCTTTTGGGGTTATGCATTAGAGACAGCTACATTCACGTTAAATAGGGCACCATCTAAATCCGTGGAGATGACACCGTATGAACTGTGGTTTGACGAGAAACCTAAGCTGTCATTTCTTTAAGTTTGGGACGGCGATGCTTATGTGAAAAAGTTTCAACATGATAAGCTCGAACCCAAATCGGAGAAGTAAATCTTCATAGGATATCCCAAAAAAACTGTTGGGTACACCTTCTATCACAGATCCGAAGGCAAGGTCTTTGTTGCTAAGAGTGGATCCTTTCTAGAGAAGGAGTTTCTCTCGAAAGAAGTTAGTGGGAGGAAAGTAGAACTTGATGAGGTAATTGTACCTTCTGCCGAATTGGAAAGTGGAACATCACATAAACTAGTTCCAGTGATTCCTACACCAATTAGTGAGGAAGCTAATGATGATGATCATGAAACTTCAGATGAAGTTTCTGCTGAACTTCGTAGATCAACCAGAGTTCGTTCCGCATCAGAGTGGTACGGCAACCCGTTTCTGGAAGTCATGTTACTGGACCATGATGAACCTACGAACTATGAGGAAGCGATGATGAGCCCAGATTCCGCAAAATGGCTTGAGGCCATGAAATCTGAGATGGGATCCATGTATGAGAACAAAGTGTGGACTTTGGTTGACTTGCCCGATGATCGGCAAGCCATCAAAAATAAATGGATCTTCAAGAGGAAGACTGACGTTGACGGTAATGTTACTGTTTACAAAGCTCGACTTGTTGCGGAAGTTTTTCAACAAGTTCAAGGAGTTGACTACGATGAGACTTTCTCACCCGTAGCGATGCTTAAGTCTGTCCGAATCATGTTAGCAATTGCCGCATTTTATGAAATCTGGCAAATGGATAACAAAACTGCATTCTTTAATGGATTTATTAAAGAAGACTTGTATATGATGCAACCAGAAGGTTTTGTCAATCCTAAAGGTGCTAACAAAATGTGCAAGCTCCAGCAATCCATCTATGGACTGGTGCAAGCATCTCGGAGTTGGAATATATGCTTTGATAAGTTGATCAAATCATATATATTTATACAAACTTGCGGTGAAGCCTGTATTTACAAGAAAGTGAGTGTGAGCACTACAACCTTTCTGATGAGTATATGTGAATGGCATATTGTCGATCGGAAAAGATGTAGAATTTTCTGGAAAGCATAAAGGAGTGTTTGAAAGGAGTTTTTCAAAAAAAGACCTTGGTGAAGCTGCTTACATATTGGGCATCAAGATCTATAGAGATAGATCAAGACGCTTGATAATACTTTCGATGAGTACATACCTTGATAAGATTTTGAAGTAGTTCAAAATGGATCAGTCAAAGAAGGAGTTCTTGCCTGACTTGTAAGGTGTGAAGTTGAGTAAGACTCAAAGCCAGACCACGGCAGAAAAATATAGAGAGAATGAAAGTCATTCCCTATGCCTCAGCCATAGGTTCTATAAAGTATGCCATGTTGTGTACCAAACATGTTGTGTACCTTTCCATGAGTTTGACAGGGAGGTACAATAGTGATCCAGGAGTAGATCACTGTACAACGGTTAAAATTATCCTTAGTAACTGGATGACTAAGGAAATGTTTCTCGATTATGGAGGTGACAAAGAGTTCGTCGTAAAGGGTTACGCCGATGCAAGCTTTGACACTAAATCCAGATGACTCTAAGTATCAATCTGGATGCGTATTGAAAGTGGGAGCAATTAGCTAGAGTAGCTCCATGCAGAGCATTGTAGACATAGAAATTTGCGAAATACATATGGATCTGAATGTGACAGAACCGTTGACTAAACTTCTCTCACAAGCAAAACATGATCACACCTTATTACTCTTGGGTATTAATCACATAGCGATGTGAACTAGATTATTGACTCTAGTAAACCCTTTGGGTGTTGGTCACATGGCGATGTGAACTATGAGTGTTATTCACATAACGATGTGAACTATCGGTATTAAATCACATGGCTATGTGAGCTAGATTATTGACTCTAGTGCAAGTGGGAGACTGAAGGAAATATGCCCTAGAGGCAATAATAAAGTTGTTATTTATATTTCCTTATATCATGATAAATGTTTATTATTCATGCTAGAATTGTATTAACCGGAAACTTAGTACATGTGTGAATACATAGACAAAACAGAGTGTCCCTAGTATGCCTCTACTTGACTAGCTCATTGATCAAAGATGGCTATGTTTCCTAGCCATAGACATGAGTTGTCATTTGATCAACGGGATCACATCATTAGGAGAATGATGTGATGGACTAGACCCATCCGTTAGCATAGCACTATGATCGTTTAGTTTTACTGCTATTGCTTTCTCCATGACTTATACATGTTCCTATGATTATGAGATTATGCAACTCCCGAATACCGTAGGAACACCTTGTGTGCTATCAAACGTCACAACGTAACTGGGTGATCATAAAGATGCTCTACAGGTGTCTCCGAAAATATTCGTGGTGTTGGCATAGATCAAGACTAGGATTTGTCACACCGAGTGTCGGAGAGATATCTCCGGGCCCTCTCGGTAATGCACGTCATAATAAGCCTTGCAAGCAAATGACTAATGAGTTAGTCACGAGATGATGTATTACGCAATGAGTAAAGAGACTTGCCGGTAACGAGATTGAACTAGGTATAGAGATACCAACGATCAAATCTCGGGCAAGTAACATACCGATGACAAAAGGAAAAGCGTATGTTGTTATGCGGTTTGACCGATAAAGATCTTCGTAGAATATGTAGGAACCAATATGAGCATCCAGGTTCCGCTATTGGTTATTGACCGGAGATGAGTCTCGGTCATGTCTACATAGTTCTCGAACCCGTAGGGTCCGCACGCTTAACGTTTGATGACGATCGGTATTATGAGTTTATGAGTTTTGATGTACCGAAGGTAGTTCGGAGTCCCGGATGAGATCACAGACATGACGAGGAGTCTCGGAATGTCCAAGACATGAAGATTGATATATTGGACGACTATATTCGGACACCGGAAGTGTTCTGGAAAGTTTCGGAATTTACCGGAGTGCCGGGGGGTTACCAGAACCCCCCAGGGAATGGTGGGCCCTAGTGGGCCATAGGGAAGAGAGAGGGCAGCAGCCAGGAGGTGGCGCGCCCCCTCCCTAGGAGGAGTCCGAATAGGACTAGGGAAAGGGGGCGCGGCCCCTCTTTCCCTCTCCCTCTCCGTCTCTTTCCTTCCCCCTTTTCCTTCTTTGGTAGGTTCCTACTAGGAATAGGATTGCAATCCTATTCCTAGTAGGATTGCAGCCCTAGCCGCACCATAGGAGGGCCGGCCGGCCTCCCCCTTGCTCCTTTATATACGGGGGCAGGGGGGCACCCAAAGACACACAAGTTGAATTGTTCCAGCCGTGTGCGGTGCCCCCCTCCACAGAAACACACCTCAGTCATACCGTTGCAGTGCTTAGGCGAAGCCCTGCGCCGGTAGATACATCATATCCGTCACCACGCCGTCGTGCTGACGAAACTCTCCCGTGAAGCTCAACTGGATCAAGAGCTCGTGGGACGTCATCAAGCTGAACGAGTGCTTAACGCGGAGGTGCCGTACGTTCGGTGCTTGATCGGTTGGATCGCGAAGAAGTTTGACTACATCAACCGCGTCACTTGACGCTTCCGCTTCCGGTCTACGAGGGTACGTAGACACACTCTTCCCTCTCGTTGCTATGCATCTAGTAGATAGATCTTGCGTGATCGTAGGAAAATTTTAAAATACTACGTTTCCTAACAATAATGTGGGAAATTCCAAATTATTTGGTCGACAAATCAACACACTTGAAAAGTAAAGATGGTTATTGATGAAAAGGAAGATTCTATGACATGCATTTAGATTATATGTTGTCATACTCTGCCTTCACCTGCACAATAACACTGCTCATAGATGTGTCTCTGCCTTGGCCACCACAATAACATTAACTTTTTATGGATTATCTTTTTATGAGAAAGGTTTTCCATTTTTTTTGTCTTTAACACAAGGTTCATTGCATTATGAAATGAGTATACCTACTATTGTTTATGTCATCAGTAGATTTTTTACAAATACTATATACGATCTAAACAATGGATGAAAATCAGTTTTAGTTGACACAATATTTGAAGTTATGGAGAAATTGTACAACATCCAATATAGTGTATAAATTAACCTGATTGTTATCATTTATATTAGTCAAGACGTGCGTTGCTCGTGCACATCTACTAGTTAACCAAAGGATTGGATGCTTGGTTAGCGACTTAGCATAGTTCCGTACTGCTCCATTCTTCTAGGGCTTTGCCCTGAGGCTCCTTTGCCTCTGCGACGAGGAGGTTTTGAAAGTACAAGAAAAATTTTTGTCTGGATTCAATATTAACTTTGTTCTACCATGCATATCTTGTATATTTTCTTCTTCTGCGAGAATCTAGTGCATTTCATCGGTGTGTTCTACTTTCTTTGTTTTAAATTGTTTGTTTGAAACCCCAGCTTTATTCGTTGTCAAATTGAAATTTAAGTTTGGCAAAATCTATAGGAAAAATATAACAACATAGGTTTCATTTGATTCATCACAAGGTATATTTTGTACTATCATTTTTAGTGTGGTTTTTTTACACCCACGAGCAAAAACATAGCAAAACAAATCCCAAAAAAATATGAAACTTTGTAGCTTCGATTATGACCAAATGATTTAGGTGCTTGCAAAACTTGGTGGCCAAATGACATACAAGGAGCTCTGTACACACACAAAAAAACAATGTTTCCTCCCAAACATATAATCTGAAACTTGGGTGTAGAGCAGAGCAATTTGTATTCCGTTTTATATGAAGATCTTCGATAGTGGGTGTAGCGGGGCTGGAATGTCCCAGCGTGTAGAAAAACCACTCAATAAGTAGATCATACCCCCGCAGGCCCGCACATTGTTGAGGAAATGTTCTGGAATACATTTTAATGAGATTTGGTTGGATGACCATAATCATTTAGAGTAATAATACATGATTGAAAATGAATATATATATATATATATATATATATATATATATATATATATATATATATATGCATATGTATATATAATTTATTATATTTGATTAATGTATAGTTGCAGAATATTTATTAAATGTGCATAAATTAACATAATAGAGTGAAAATTATTATGCATGTTGATGAGGTGGGATCTTTCCTATGCATGATAGAATGTTGAGGTGGATCTTTTCTCATGCATGTTGCATGCTGAGGAGGAATATATTAGTGGGCTGGGGGTAGCTATTTAGGTATATTAAAGATACACCATTTTGATACACACACTAATGGGCATCTACTCAATAAAGTTTAGGGGATGCATGGCACTGAGACTCCATCTCTAATTGTATTACCACACTGATGGACATCTACTCAATAAAATATCTTAATGTGCATACATGAACTTAAATGGTTCTTTAGACCACCCATATACTTACATTGTTATCTTCTACTAGATCATGATTGGCGCGCGTTGCTGCACGCGTCTACTTTTTCAATAAAGTGATCGTAATTTTATAATAAATAGACATGGAATAACCGAATTCCTATTTTCAGTGAAAGAACTTCTAAACCTACACAAATATTTATTATTTTATATATAGTTATCATCTTGTACATTTTTCGGGTCATATTGTCCATCCTCTTAGTTCCATGTCTACCAAGTTTTTTACAGCATCTCATAAATTGGATCATAAATCTACAATATACACATTTCATGACCATGAATGTGCCAAGAGGTGCAAGGATAGTGGAAACAAATGGCATTCCATGAAACTGATGACTATACTAATCTTGATAAAGCTTCTCAGCAAAACACATCGAAATAATAGTAGTGTGACATCCTTGCAAAGTCCCATTTCTTCTTAGTTACATCCTGGCAAAACAATTGAAGGATGGGGCATCTCATGCAACTAAAGCAGATGGATTAATCAACGCCATGTGGAAAGCTACAATGCTCTCACTTGATGGATGAGCTCCTTCAACCTTTGGTGCATGTGATACTCCCAATGCTTGCGCCTTGTATGTTTGTATAGGAAAAAAGATCAGTGTCGGGGCAGTGTGTGTTCAATAAAGCTCCTCAAATTTGCCTGCAAAAAAAAGATCAGGGTAAGTGTTACATATATGGAACCAAATTACAATTGTGACCTTTCTGTTCAGATCAATGCGAATGAAAATTTTGTATAAATAACAGTCCAGGACACAACAAATACTATTTGGCGAATCATGTGGCCCAACTTGGTCATGTACATTACGAACTTATAACTACATAAAAAACTGTGCAAAGATGAGCACACATTAATCTTACCTAGGAAGAAGCTACAGAATCAATGTTAGCTTTAGTTGGTTCAGTGCATGTATAGAAACCACCGACACTTATGGTCGCAGGAGCATCAGTCTCTCATCAAATCTGATGAACAAGAAGATGAATATATGTGAGGAATAAATTGGACTAAATTAAAGGGAAATATTGTGATAAATTTGTACACAACCAGATAAGATGAAATGATTCCATATGCTCGTGACAAACTGCTGTAGATGTTCTGAGTAAGACAAGCATATATATGTTTTAGGATAATTATCTTTTCCTTCCATTTGGCAAAGAAACATAAAATGTAAGAGCTATTTATTCTAAAACTAAATGCAATGAAAGATAATTCTAGAAATGGAAGGACCATACAATTTGAACAACTATTCATCTAAATACCTTAAGAATCAAGGGAATGTTTATTCCAAATACTAATGTAAGAGAAGAAATAAATGACGCCTAAAATTCTTTATTCCAAATCATAATGCTAATAATTTGGCATACCATTATTGTACTGCAAGGTGAAGCAACAAAGTAGAGTGATCATGGTCATTCCACCGTTGTCTATCAATGTCAAACTCTAAATGCACAAAGTCTTTTATAAATCAATTAGCAAACTCTTGCTTCAATTTTATAAGCTACTTTTCAAGTGTATCAGAAAGTCCTTTATTGCAAGGAAACATGGCGCCCAATTCAGGCGGGCATGCCTGCTGATCATACTAAGCATTACTCTTCCAGCATTTTGTTAGCATGACAAAGTAGTCCGGACAAAAGATGGCAAAATTCACAGAAATCTTTGTCACAAAGCAAGATACACGTTTTACCTATATATTGTAGCCCATAAGTGTACCATGTTCTGTAATTGAAAATCTATAGAAACCATTTTCTCTTATATTTAGATAAACCAAACAACAAACTGGGTTTGTACATACAGACTACCATAATAACAACATAGGAATAACACATATGAAGTCATGCGGCAGGGCTATTACTTATTCCTCAGAGAACATAATGGATGTTTATTCAAAGCTGAGACGGTCCACAGGAAAGAATGTCGGCAAGGAGAATGCCGAATTAAAAAATAATTCAACGCTGTAACAAAAAATAGAGTCGAACATACATTTGCATGAACAATTATTGTACCTGACAGAAAATCAACAACTTGGCATTCCTATCCTATTTTGTTGGGTTTAACGATAGCCTGTTGGACATCAGTGCTGAAAACTGTGCGATTCCCTGCTAAAATGAGTGTTTCCTGTTGCTTGCTAGAGCCCAACCACATGAAGACATGAGCAACGAAATAAACTTTCTTGCAAAAACGGATAATCTGCGTCCTTGCTAAAGCAGCAGGACTAAAAGCATGATCATAGTAATATGATATTTTTTTGAAATAAGGAACCGATCCGTGAGCATCTCCTTCAGAAGGCAGCATTTCACAAAAAAAAATCCGTCTCAAAGTCCGTACACTTAGCACTGAAGAGATTACTCATAGCAGCAACCCCATCAGCAGTGATCAAACCTGTTTTTTCTGACCCATGAAAATAAATTTCACTCCATGGAGGATCATATTGAAGGGTAACACAATCTGCAGACACGTAGAGACACCTATCAGTGCAGCGCTGACCCTCTCAGATGTTCATTCGTCGCACTGAGAAAATGATATAGGGCACATTATTTTTATTGAATTGAACTACATTGAGGCCTGCAAAACAAGGATTAGCTAAAAAAAGGTATGCACATAGGTAAGACCCAGAGATCTCAATAATAAACCAGGCCTATATATGCTTATGCTTTTCAGGAAAGCATGAACGCGACATTTGAAGAACATCATCTTCTATCTCAAGAAGAGCTTCTATATCACTATATGCATAAAATTGAACAGTAGATGCACATTTTTTCAGGATTTCTTGGCTGATCAGGAAAGCGTGATTAAGGCAACATATGAAGAAAATCATCTTCTATCTTATGAAGAGCCTCTATATGCATAAATTGAACAGTAGATGCGCATTTTTTCAGGATTTCTTCGCTGATCAGGAAAGCACGATTAAGGCAACATATGAAGAACCTCATCTTCTATCTTACGAAGAGCCTCTATATGCATAAATTGAACAGTTGTTGCGCATTATTTCAGGATTTTGGCTGATCTTGTGTGCATCACCAAGCATGGCACTCCACGCATGGTCCCAAACAACCAATGCACACGCGTGGGCCTGGCCATGCTCCTGGCATACATTGACAGAGTTTGCATTTTACTTAGCAAAGCTCATGATGAAAAAAGCTCTTTTTAGAAAGACATCATTCCTTTGTACGTACTCCCTCCGTTCGGAATTACTTGTCGCAAAAATGGATGTATCTAGACTCTAGATACATCCATTTTTGCGACAAGTAATTCCGAACGGAGGAAGTACGTGTTAACACCCACAGGAGTATCATCACAAACATGTACGTATAAAGATTTTGCTTTCTTCCCAGTGAGAACGAACACGAGAAAACAATCATCTATAAAAATAGCTCTACTAAATTAATATAAATTACTTATTGGAAGGCCTTAAAACAAACAATCTGCAATACGGCGCCCCTTGCCCTATTGCAGTCGCAGCAAGTGCTCAACTAGCTCGTCGACGTACTTGTCCTGCTTCGCCCTGTTGCAGAGAATCTCTTGGAACGCCCTGGCATTGCGGGCGAGCGCCTTCCCTTCCTCGTCCTCCGCCATCATCACCCGCCGCACCGTCGCGGCAACGTCGGCCCCGGCGAACGACCCGTCGCGCTCGTCCCTGGGCACCTCCAGGCCGACGGCCCTCGCCGCCATGGCGCGCGCCGTGACGCATTGGTCGGCGAACAGCGGGAGCATGACGAGCGGGTGGCCGAACAGGAAGCTCTCCATGAGCGAGCTCCACCCCGTGTGCGTCAGGAACGCACCCACGGCGCCGTGCGCGAGGATGCGCACCTGCGGCACCCACCCGACGCGCACCAGGCCGCGCCCGGACCCGGAGGCGCGCTCCTCGAACCCGTCGGGGATCAGGGGGCCGCTCGGTTCCCGCAGCGCCCAGAGGAACCGCGCGCCTGACAGCTCCAGCCCGATGGCCAGCTCGCGGACCTGCTCGGGGGTCAGCGGCGCCTCGCTCCCGAACGCGACGTAGATCACGGACCTCTCCGGCTGCTCGTCCAGCCAGCGCATGAGACTCACGCTCTCCTTGTCCTCGTCCTCGCCGCCGCCGGCCGCAGCTTCTTGGGCGGCGTCGTACGGAGCGAGGAGACCGGACGGGGCAACAGGCCTGCCGAAGAGGTCAGTGAGGAGGGGGCAGAGCGGACCGTCGACCTCGCGGCAGCTACGCACGATGACGAGCGGGCAGTGCTGCTCCGTCTCCCAGAAGCGGCGGCAGTCAGATGGGCCGGCGGCGTTGGGGCGTAAATGCAGCTGGACGAATTGCTTGGCCTCGTGGAGCCGGTGGACGACGTGGGTCGGGAACGGGATCCACGGCGGCTGGTCCGCGAAGTCCTCCGCCGTCATCCGCGGGTGCTCGTCGTTCGCCGTCTTGGGGCCGAGGAAGGCGATGAACGCTGCCGGGAAGATGGAGAACAACGCGCACGGTACCTGCACGCGCAGCGCACAGACGACACGAATTGGTACGTGTAGTGCCTACTTACAAAAAATGGAGTACCAAAACTTGCAGTTGTAGCAGCCAGTGCGACACGTACCTTGTGCCGCTCAGCTATGGGCGGGAGCCAATGGTGTGTGAAGTCAACGAAGACCCAGTCGGGCTTCTTGCCGAATCCTGTCGCACCCTCCCCGCCGGCGCAGGCTCCGGCAAGAAAGCCGGCGAAGGGGGCGGCGAGGCCGTCGAAAGCCACCTTGAGGAGGTCGACCTTCTCCGGCGGGACGTCGGCCGTCGACTCGGCGCCGCAGGGAAGGCCGTCGACGCTCGGCAGGGGCAGGGGGAGGAGGCGCACGCGGGGCCGGAGGTCCTCCGGGACGGGCCTCAGCCTGGCGAGGTTCCTCGGCGCGGACACGAAGGTGACGGCGTGCCCGCGCCTCGCCAGCTGCTCCGAGAGCTCGAGGTAGGGGATCATATGGCCGAACGCGAGCCATGGGAACACCACGACGTGGAGCGGTGAAGAAGACCTTGCGGTGGCTTCTATGGCTTCTGCCATGGCCAGCTCTCGCTTCTTCTCTTGGGACTAAAAAAGAACTTCCACGGAACGTGGCGGTCGAGCAGGTTCAGGATCGAACAAGCTAGGTCGCCGGTTCTGACCGCCGGCGAGAGAGATGAGACAGAGAAAAAAAAATGTCGATCCAGATCAGAAGGGGAGAGAGGGGATGCAACGACTTTGTAATATACATATATAAGTGGAGTACAAAGTTCGTTCAACTTATACAAAGTTCACCTGCCCCGCCTTCGATATAAAACATCCAAAAGTTTGATTGTGGCTTGATGTTACTTTTCAAAGAGGGTAGCACCCTCTGCATCAACGGGCGCAGCTATGTGGCTCGTTGCGAGCAAGAAGCCGCTGCACCGCTCACGCGCTTCCTACCTGAGCCCAGGCTTGCCCAGCGCGCACCAACACGCTCGAGTCTCCCCGTACGGCTATTTCTTTTCTTTCCATTATTTTTTATCTCTGGGGGTCAATTTTAATTTCTAAAAGTGTCCTTCAATTTTAAACACGATCATGAAATTCGTAGAAATATTCATAAATTCAAAAATCTTCTTGTATTTTAAAAATCTTTGCAAATTCAAAAAATATATGTGAATTCAGATAAATGTTCATGAATTTGAAATATGTTATTAACGAATTTTATAAAATGTTCATGGAATAAGAATATGGTGCTAGATTTGAAACAAATTCCTGAATTCAAAAAATGTGGATTTTAAAACTGTTTGTGAACGAAAAAAATTATAAACAAAAATAAAATAAAAAGGAAAAGTAAAAAAAACCGTGAGAACAAACAGAAAGAAAATGAAAGGAAGATAAAATTCTCTTGAAACCTTCCCAAAACTGGGTGTAAGTGTGGGAAATATGCCCTAGAGGCAATAATAAAATGGTTATTATCATATTCCCAGTTTATTATAAATGTTTATTATTCATGCTAGAATTGTATTGACTAGAAAATTAAATACATGTGTGAATACATAAACTACATTGTGTCCCTAGTAAGCCTCTACTAGAAAAGCTCGTTGATTAAAAGATGATTAAGGTTTCCTGACCATAGACATGATTTTTCATTTGATAATGAGATCACATCATTAGGAGAATGATGTCATGGACGAGACCCAACCGTAAGCTTAGCATAAGATCGTTTAATTGTTTGGTACAACTTTCTTCATGTCAAATATCAGTTTCTTAGACCATGAGATCATGTCACTCCCGGATACTGGAGGAATACTTTGTGTGCTATCAAACGTCACTTCGTAACTGGGTGATCATAAAAATGCTTCGAACCCATAGGGTCCGCATGTTGGGGAACATAGTAATTTTTAAATTTTCCTACGATCACGCAATATCTATCTACTAGATGCATAGCAACGAGGGGGAGAGTGTGTCAACGTACCCTTGTAGACCGGGAGCGGAAGCGTCTAGTGACGCGGTTGATGTAGTCGAACTTCTTCGCGATCCAACCGATCAAGTACCGAACATACGGCACCTCCGCGTTCAGCACACGTTCAGCTTGATGACGTCCCACGAGCTCTTGTTCCAGTTGAGCTTTACGGGAGAGTTTCGTCAGCACGACGGCGTGGTGACGGATATGATGAAGTTACCGTCACAGGGCTTCGCTTAAGCGCTGCAACGATATGACCGAGGTGTGTTACTGTGGAGGGGGGGGGGGGCACCACACACGGTTGGGAGAGATCAACTGATCAACTTGTGTGTCCTAAGGTGCCCCCTGCCCCCGTATATAAAGGAGCAAGGGGAGGGGCCGGCCAGCCCTCTATTGCGCGCCAGGAGAGGCAATCCTACTAGGAATAGGATTGAAATCCTATTCCTAGTAGGAGTCCACCAAGAAGGAGAAGGGGGGAAGGAAGGAGAGGGAGAAGGAGAAGGAAAGGGGTGCCGGCCCCCCTCCTTCCTTGTCCAATTCGGACCAAGGGGTGGGGGGCGTGCGGCCCAGCCCTGGACCTCCTTCTCTCTTTCTCCTATGGTCCATTAAGGCCCATAGCTTCCCCAAGGGGTTCCGGTAACCCCCTCCGGTACTCCGGTTAATTCCGAAACTTTACGGGACACTTCCGGTGTCCGAACATAGTCGTCCAATATATCAATCTTTACGTCTCGGACATTCTGAACCTCCTCGTCATGCCGTGATCTCATCCGGGACTCCGAACTACCTTCGGTACATCAAAACTCATAAACTCATAATACCGATCGTCATCAAACGTTAAGCGTGCGGACCCTACGGGTTCGAGAACTATGTAGACATGACCGAGACTCATCTCTGGTCAATAACCAATAGCGGAACCTGGATGCTCATATTGGTTACTACATATTCTACGAAGATCTTTATCGGTCAAACCGCATAACAACATACGTTGTTCCTTTTGTCATCGGTATATTACTTGCCCGAGATTCGATCGTCGGTATCTCTATACCTAGTTCAATCTCGTTACCGGCAAGTCTCTTTACTCGTTCCGTAATACATCATCTCGTGACTAACTCATTAGTCATTTGCTTGCAAGGCTTATTATGATGTGCATTATCGAGAGGGCCCAGAGATACCTCTCCGACACTCGGAGTGACAAATCCTATTCTTGATCTATGCCAACACCACGAATACTTTCGGAGACACCTGTAGAGTATCTTTATGATCACCCAGTTACGTCGTGACGTTTGATAGCACAAAAGGTGTTCCTACGGTATTCGGGAGTTGCATAATCTCATAGTCATAGGAACATGTATAAATCATGAAGAAAGCAATAGTAGTAAAACTAAACGATCGTAGTGCTAAGCTAACGGATGGGTCTAGTCCATCACTTCATTCTCCTAATGATGTGATGCCGTTGATCAAATGACAACTCATGTCTATGGCTAGGAAACATAGCCATCTTTGATCAATGAGCTAGTCTAGTAGAGGCATACTAGGGACATACTGTTTTGTCTATGTATTCACACATGTACTAAGTTTCCGGTTAATACAATTCTAGCATGAATAAAAGACATTTATCATGATATAAGGAAATAAATAATAACTTTATTATTGCCTCTTGGGCATATTTCCTTCAGTCTCCCACTTGCACTAGAGTCAATAATCTAGATCACATCACCATGTGATTAACACCAATAGTTCACATCACCATGTGACTTAACACTTTATAGTTCACATCGCCATGTGACCAATACCCACAAAGGTTTACTAGAGTCAGTAATCTAGTTCACATCGCCATGTGATTAACACCCAAAGAGTACTGAGGTGTGATCATGTTTTGCTTGAGAGAGAGGTTTAGTCAATGGGTCTGCCACATTCAGATCCGTATGTATTTTGCAAATTTCTATGTCTACAATGCTCTGCACTGAGCTATTCTAGCTAAATGCTCCTACTTTCAATATGTATCCAGATCGAGACTCAGAGTCATCCAGATCGGTGTCAAAGCTTTCATCGACGTAACTCTTTACGATGAACTCTTTATCACCTCCATAACCGAGAAATATTTCCTTAGTCATCCAATAACTAAGGATAATTTTTTGACCGCTGTCTAGTGATCCACTCCTGGATTACTTTGGTACCTCCCTGATAGACTTATAGCAAGGCACACATCAGGTCTGGTACACAACATTGCATACATGATAGATCCTATGGCTGAGGCATAGGGAATGACTTTCATTTTCTCTCTATCTTCTGCAGTGGTCGGGCATTGAGTCTTACTCAACTTCACACCTTGTAACACAGGCAAGAACCCTTTCTTTGACTGATCCATTTTTAACTTCTTCTAAACTTTATCAAGGTATGTGCTTTGTGAAAGTCCAATTAAGCGTCTTGATCTATCTCTATAGATCTTGATGCCTAATATGTAAGCAACTTCTCCGAGGTCTTTCATTGAAAAACTCTTATTCAAGTATCCTTTTATGCTATCCAGAAATTCTATATCATTTCCAATCAACAATATGTCATCCACATATAATATCAGAAATGCTATAGAGCTCCCACTCACTTTCTTGTAAATACAGGCTTCTCCAAAAGTCTGTATAAAACCATATGCTTTGATCACCTCATCAAAGCGTATATTCCAACTCCGAGATGCTTGCACCAGTCCATAGATGGATCGCTGGAGCTTGCATACTTTGTTAGCTCCTTTTGGATCGAAACCTTCTGGTTGCATCATATACAACTCTTCTTTGAGATATCCATTCAGGAATGCAGTTTTGACATCCATTTGCCAGATTTCATAATCATAAAATGCAGCAATTGCTAACATGATTCGGACAGACTTAAGCATCGCTACAGGTGAGAAAGTCTCATCGTAGTCAACCCCTTGAACTTGTCGAAACCCTTTCGCAACAAGTCGAGCTTTGTAAACAGTAACATTACCGTATGCGTCGGTCTTCCTCTTGAAGATCCATTTATTTTCGATGGCTTGTCGATCATTGGGCAAGTCAACCAAAGTCCACACTTTGTTCTCATACATGGATCCCATCTCAGATTTCATGGCCTCAAGCCATTTTGCGGAATCTGGGTTCATCATCGCTTCCTCATAGTTCGTAGGTTCATCATGGTCTAGTAACATGACTTCCAGAACTGGGTTGCCATACCACTTTGGTGCGGAACGTACTCTAGTTGATCTACGACGTTCAGCAGAAACTTAATCCGAGGTTTCATGATCATCATCATTAGCTTCCTCACTAATTGGTGTAGGAATCACCGAAACTAGTTTCTGTGATGTTCCACTTTCCAATTCGGGAGAAGGTACAATTACCTCATCAAGTTCTACTTTCCTCCCACTCACTTCTTTCGAGAGAAACTCCTTCTCTAGAAAGGATCCATTCTTAGCAACGAATATTTTGCCTTCGGATCTGTGATAGAAGGTGTACCCAACAGTCTCTTTTGGGTATCCTATGAAGACACATTTCTCCGACTTGGGTTCGAGCTTATCAGGTTGAAGCTTTTTGTGACGCCCCCGATTTGACCGTACACTAATCATGCACGCAAATGTGTACGACCAAGATCAGGGACTCACTGGAAGATATCACAACACAACTCTAGACACAGATTAAAATAATACAAGCTTTATATTACAAGCCAGGGGCCTCGAGGGCTCGAATACAAAAGCTCGAATACAGAAGAGTCAGCGAAAGCAATAATATCTGAGTACATACATAAGTTAAACAAGTTTGCCTTAAGAAGGATAGCACAAATATAGAAACGATCGAAAAGGCAAGGCCTCCTGCCTGGGACCTCCTAACTACTCCTCGAAGCCGAACTCCACGTAGAAACATCCTCGGGATCCTCTGGGTCCTGGACTCCACGATCTGGTTACGTCATCCGAGAAGAAGGGACAAAAGAGGAAAAGGGGGAGAAAAGCAACCGTGAGTACTCATCCAAAGTACTCGCAAGCAAGGATCTACACTACATATGCAATGATATAGGTGTAAAGGGGTAAATTCTGTGGGCTAAACTGCAGAATGCCAGAATAAGAGGGGGATAACTAATCCAATCGAAGACTACGCTTCTCGTAACCTCCATCTTGCAGCAGTAGAAGGGAGTCGATGGTAAGTTCACCAAGTAACAACGTAGCATAATCCTACCCGGCGATCCTCCCGCACATCACCCTGTGAGAGAGCGACCACCGAGTTATATCTGGAACTCATCTGGGTGTGTTTTCTTAAGTATCCGGTTCTAGTTGTCATGAGGTCAGAGTACAACTCCGGGTCGTCCTTTTACCGAGGGACACGGCTATTCGAATAGATTAACTTCCCTGCAGGGGTGCACCACATAACCCAGCACGCTCAATCCCATTTGGCCGGACACACTTTCCTGGGTCATGCCTGGCCTCGGAAGATCAACACGTCGCAGCCCTACCTAAGCACAACAGAGAGGTCAGCACGCCGGTCTAAACCCTAAGCGCACGGGGGTCTGGGCCCATCGCCCAATGCACACCTGCATGTTGCGAGGGCAGCCGGTAAGCAGACCTAGACTCTCCTAATACCAGAGTAGGCGTTCCGGTCCAATCCGGCGCGCGCCGCTAAGTCGCTGACGTCAAGAAGGATTTGGCTGATACCACGACATCGAGTGCCCATAACTGTTCCCACACAGCTGGTTAGTGCGTATAGACCAAATGGCCAGACTCAGATCAAATACCAAGATCCCGTTAAACGTGTTATTATGAAAGAACCGCGAACAACGACCAGGGCCAGGCCCACCTGTCTCCTAGGTGGTCGCAACCCGCCCTGTCGCTCCGCCACAAAGTAACCATCAGGGGGCTGTCGGGAACCCAGGCCCACCACTACCTGGGTGGAACCACCTGCCCCTTCAGCCCCCATCTCTGAATCATCATCATGTGTAAGTAATAGTAAAGTATATACCCGTGATCACCACCCGAGTGATCACGGCCCGATAGTATAGCATGGCAGACGGACAAGAATGTAGGGCCACTGATGGAATACTAGCATCCTATACTAAGCATTAGGATAGCAGGTAAGGTATCAACAGTGGTAGCAACAATGACAGGCTATGCAACAGAACAGGAATAATCGAACAGTAACATGCTACACTACTCTAATGCAAGCAGTAGAGAGAAGAATAGGCGATATCTGGTGATCAAAAGGGGGAGGCTTGCATGGAAGCTCTGCAGACGAAAGGAATCTTCGGAAGCGTAGCCGTAGTCGAACACCGAAGCATCAATGGTCTCGAGGTCTATCACGGTATCGGAGTCTACCGAAAATAAACAACGAAGGGGAAACAAATAAATAACAGATCAAACAATAGTATCACAAAGCATAACATGGCAAAACGCGGTGCTACGTGTGACCTAACACAGTAGGAGGTGATACTAGCGAGGATGAAAAACATCCGGGAAAGTATTCCCGGTGTTTCGCGTTTTCGGGCAGATGAAACGGAGGGGGAAAGTTGTGTGTTCAGTATGATAGAGATGTGTGGCTGATGAACGGATCGCGTATTCGGATTCGTCTCGTCGTTCTGAGCAACTTTCATATATAAATTATTTTAATCCGAGTTACGGTTTAAAAGATATGATTTTCTAAAGTTTTTATTAATTATTAAATAAATCAACATTATCCAGAATAGTGTATGCTGATGTCATCATGACGTCAGCATGATGTCAGCAGTCAACATGTCGTTGACTGGGTCAAACATGTCGTTGACTGGGTCATTGCCTAAGACTAACTAAACAGGTTTAATTAGTTTAGTTAATTGATTAGGTTAATTAAACATGATTAATTAAGTTAATTAATTTAGTTAGTTAATTAACTAATTAATATTTTATTATTATTTTAAATTTATTCTCATTAATATTTTTTTAAACTTCTAGGGGCGTGGGCCCCGCCTGTCATTGAGCCCGGGGCCTTAACGAGCACTGGGCGTGCGGTTACGGGCGTGCGGGCGCTAACGGCGCCCGACCCGGGTGGTGGGGCGAGCGACGCGCTGGGCGCCGAAAGTGGCAGCGGCGAGGTCGAGCGGTGCGGCTGGTGCCGCCGGCCGGCAGGGGAAGGGGGGAGACCCGGGCACTGGGCGCCGGCGGCCACCGCGATGAGCGGCAACAGCGGCGCAGGGGGGCGGGCAGGGCGCGGCTAGCGGCCAGCCGCAGCCACGGCAACTGGGCAGCGGGAGCCGGAGCACTAGAGAACGGGGCCGCGGCCGCGGCGAGGCACACCGGCCTGCAAGGGGCACCACGGCGCAGCCGAGGCGCACCGGCGTGCAGGGGGCACCTCGGCGCGGGACTGCGCTGGCGAGGTGGCCGCGGCGAGGAGCGCTGGGAGGGGCGGTAATGCGCGCGGTGATACGTCCAAAACATATCTATAATTTCTGCTTGCTCCATGCCTCTTTTGGGTGATATTGCTATGATATTTATACACTTCCATACACTTTTGATCATATTTGGACTAACCTATTAACTCAGTGCACCCCAGTGCCAGTTTCTGTTTTCGGCTGTTTTTGTATTTCAGGTTTTCACATTACGAGAACTGCCAAGAAAAATCCAGAAAAATTATATAAAAAATCAGCGTTCCAGAAGCTACCGTGCGCCCGAAGTATAGCCGGGGGGGGGGGGCACCAGGGCTCCAGGCGCCCTGGCGGCGCGCCCCCCCTGGGGCGCGCCGGGGTGGCGCCTGGGCCCCCCGAGGCTCCGCTGATGCCCCCCTTTGGCATATATTTAAAGCGTCTCCCGAAACCCTCGAGAGGAGAACTCTTTTTCGCGATCTCATCTCTGTTCCGCCGCCGCCGCCGCTTCCAAGATCGGGAGCACCAGGAGAACTCTTCCCGGCACCCTGCCGAAGGGGAGGATCACCACCGGGAGCTTCTCCACCACCATGGACGCCTCCCGGATGAGTTGTGAGTAGTCTCCCTTGGACCATGAGTCCATGACCAGTAGCTATGTGATGTTCTCCTCCCGTTCTTGTGCTTCACTAATTAGTCCTCATGAGCTGCCCTACATGATCGAGGCACATATGTAATCCTTATGCTGTTGCTATGATGAGTTTGCTGGGATCCGATGGATTATGAGATTATGTTCAGATTGTGTGTGAGTAATATATTTGATCTACCTCTTTTATATTTATGTTCGTAAGTAATTCTTGCATGTTCTCCGTTGTTATTTATTGCTTTGGCCAAGTAATAGGTAGTGACTCCAAGAGGGAACGTTATGCTCGATTGTGGGTTCATGCCCCTCGATGACTAGCTTGAGTGACAGAAACATGAGTCTAGGGGATGTGCTGTTGCCACAAGGGGGAAAACAACGGTGCTTGTGCCCGCGGGTGCAAGGACTGTTTACTTTACGCAAAGTTTTTTTAATGGAGTTGTCTGTTGCTTTGAGTTTACACTATGGGTGGGACTCGCAACTTAATACCAGCGAGATGTTCTGGATAGATATCTCAAGGTGGATGATTAGTAGTAGATGCAGATGGGTTTCAGTCTACTTACCTCGGCGTACCACCCATGCTTTGAACCTCTACCTTTCTTGCAACTTAGTCAGCATTGGTTTGCGCACATGGTCCTGTCAATTGCCCAGCTGTAATTCGTTTACCTCACATAGCAGTTTTATCGTCTTTTGGGAGAGAGACATCACTAGTGAACATCATGAGACTCCGGTCCATATTATCATCATTGATCACATCCGCTATTTACTTTCTGCTTTTACTTACTATTGCAATTATATCTATCACTACTATCACTTGCGTTTGATCCTTTGTAAACGACAAGGCCGGAGGGATTGACAACCTCTCTGTACTCGTTGGGAGCAAAGTTATTTGTATCTGTGTGCAGGTCCACGTTGATTGCTAATATCTGGCGCCGTTAGCAGTTGACACCTTCTTGTTGAAACTGGGAGTCTCAGGGAAAACGATCCTTGGTATTGCCAAGGGAAAACTTCTGCTACACTGCATCTCAAACCTTCCACTTGGGGTAACCAACGAGGGGTGAGAAGCCACCTAGCAAAGCAATTTCTAGCGCCGTTGCCGGGGACTCCACTCTTCAAGATAGGGGAGTTGCACGCTATCTTTTATCTTTGCTTTTTAGTCTTGTTAGTTTACCTTTCAGTTTTCTTTATGTCTTTTCACTAGTTTTGCTTAATGGAAAACAACAAAAATATGAGAGAGCTTTATAAGCTCTACCTTGCTTTGGGACATGATGTGTTTGAAGAGAAAATTTAAAAACCTATGGGACTTTATTATTTGCATAACAATCATGATGGTGGTGATGTTATTAGTATGCTTTCTTTGAATATCAATATTGCTAATGACATGGAAAGCTCTAAGCTTGGGGATGACACGTTTGATGAACATGATATTTTTAGTCCCCCAACTTTTGAAGAGAAAATTTACTTTGATGATACTTTGCTTCCTATATATGATTACAATGATGAATATGATGTTTTCAGTCCACTACTATTGAGGATAAAATTTATTATGATTATGATATGCCTCCTAAATACAATGATTACCATGATGGTTATGATTGCTTTACTCTCACTATTCCTAATAAGAAAGATTTTGCTTATATGAAGAGTAATGATACCCTTTTGCATGTGGATCATGGTAACAATGCTTTATGTGATGCTTATATTGTTGAGTTTATTCGTGATCCCACTGAAAATTATTATGAGAAGGGAACATATGCTTATAGACATTTCAATAATATCAAGTTCCCTCTCTTTATGTTGAAGGTTTTGAAGTTGCACTTGTTTTGTCTTCCTATGCTTATTGCTTTGTGCTTCAATGAATTATTGTATTGCAATATTCCTATGCATAGGAAGCATGTTAGGCTTAAATGTGTTTGGTGTTTGCTTCTTGATGCTCTCTTTTGTTCTTCAACTCTTATTCCTACGAGAGCATCATTAAAGCATTATGCCTAGCTTAAAGGCATAAAAGAAAGCGCTTTTGGGAGGCAGCCCACATGTATAAAAATTTTATTTTATTTTTGTTGTACCTTGATGTTGTTTACTACTGTAGCATCATCATTGTATCTTTGCTTTTCAATTTTGTGCCAAGTATAGCCTCTGATTGCTAGAAAGTTCAAAAGTTGTGAGGTGCTGTCCAGGAAACAGATTCTGTCCTTGGATACAAAAATTCGTATAAAATCACCAGATCATCTTTTTGGTCTGAATTTTTTCGACAGCGTGCTCTATATAATTGTCTTTCGTGCGTCTGTTCTGAGTTTTTTGATTAGAGTTGCAGAAGTGCCCCGAACAAATCATTTACTACCTGCTGTTCTGTATTTCACAGATTCTGTCCTGTTTTGCCTTTCCTTCATTTTGCAAACCTAGAGCTTGCTTTTTCTTTGCAAAAACCTTTTGGCAATCTTGAGAAACAGTAGACCTTCAAGAATATCTTTATTTCCAGCAAGGTACAATTATTTTATTATGGGTACTAACCTCGCTAATCAGATTATGATGAGTTATGTATGAAGGGGGTTTTCAAGTGTGCGAGGGAAGATGATAAAAAGATTCAGGAGTGTCAAACGCTCAAGCTTGGGGATGCCCCCGTGCACCCCCAAGAAATATTCAAGGAGACTCAAGCGTCTAAGCTTGGGGATGCCCCCGTGCATCCCCTTCTCCATCAACATTATCAGTTCGTCTTTCGTTCCACTATATTTTAATCACTTCATGTGTTATGTGCTATGCTTGGAGCGTCTTGTTTTTAGTTTTCTTTAGCTTTTCATAACGAGTCGGAACTCAGCTTTCTTTATGTGAGAGAGAAACACGCTCCACTTCTACCTAGAACATAACATAGAATTTTCATGTCTATCTTTGCTGTGTGTGTTCTTTGTCTTTTAATAGCTACTATCATGTTCAGCTCTTAGTATTCATGCTTATCTTTTCAAAGAGCTTTTGTTTAGTTGGTTGCTTGAACTCTCTTTAGTTATCATGCTTATCTTATTAAGAGAGTTTGCTTCCGTTGCATTGGTTGATATGTCTATGATAAAGATGCTACGTGCACGATGGCGCTTAGTAGTTCATGTTTTCTTATGGTTAGTTTCAAATAGCTGGGGGATTCCCAATGTGTTATTGGAGTACCAACATGATTTGTTTGCCTATGATGTGGTATGGTCTAGTAATATCTTCCTTCAAGAATTTATTTTGATTGACTTGGCGTATGCTCACTCATATTTAAGATTGTAAAGAAAGTCTGTCAAGCCTTGATGATCTTTTGTTTCTGAGTAGCGATATAACTTCCATGCCTGATTCAATGTTGCTTTGTCGCTCTGCATGATTATGACCGTCATTGCTCTCTTAGTTGGTCGCTCCCAGTCTTTTGCTAACCTTCGCCTGTACTAAGCGGACTGACTGCTTGTGCATCCACATTCCTTTTAATCCAGTTATGCCATATGAGTCCACCATACCTTATTACATGGTATTTACCTGCCATTCCTAACGGAGACTTGCATGTGCCATCTCGAAATTATTCAAAGAAAAAGCATTCCTATTTTGTGCCTCTGTTGTAAGTTCATGAGGAAGTAGTAGTTAATTCATGATCTTTTTAAGTTGGACAAGCTTCACCCCGGGATTGCATGTATAATGTGCAAACCCATAATACAAGAAGGAACTGGCATTGAGTGCGCCCGGCTCAAAAAGATAATATAACAAACAAACCCTCCTTCACGCTTTGTTCATGAGAAATCAGAAAACTTTGGCAGTGATAAACAAAGGAGATTAAGAGGATGTGATCGTCCTCATTCGGGAGCCGTTCCTCGAAACTTGTCCATCTCAAGAAGTGATTGAGTTGTCTGCTAGCATTCGTTGACAAAACATGCATGATCTAAAAAAATTTATTACCTCTGTTTTAAAACCAAGAGCTCTGGTACATGTTTTGTCTTTGTTTCCGATTACGGGTTTTCAACCTTGCCAACAAAAGCCACGGTTCGAGAGTCTCCACCTTCTTTTAAAGCACCAACTACTGAGAGCATGATTGTCATTCTGAGTGTAATGTGCATTGTCTCAAAGTAGCATTGTCTTTTGCATGATTGTGATATCGTTTATTTTGAAATCATTGCATCTAGTAATCACTTAAACCTTGGAGGTGCCCCTGCATTTATGTTTTGCTTCACTAAAGGGGGCAAGCTAGATATCACTTTATCATATTTGCACATCATGTTCATTACAAATCTTTTTGATATTTCAATATCATATTGTACAACTTTCAGTCCTTTGTGATTTTCTCATGAGGCAACTTAATTACTACAGATTCATTGTCTCAGTAAGCTTTTGTCATATGACTATGAAAAGGTCCTATATGGTTAATAGCATGTCACCACAGAAATTATTCTTGTTATCATTTACCTACTCGAGGACGAGCAGGAATTAAGCTTGGGGATGTTGATACGTCCAAAACGTATCTATAATTTCTGCTTGCTCCATGCCTCTTTTGGGTGATATTGCTATGATATTTATACACTTCCATACACTTTTGATCATATTTGGACTAACCTATTAACTCTGTGCACCCCAGTGCCAGTTTCTGTTTTCGGCTGTTTTTGTATTCCAGGTTTTCACATTACGAGAACTGCCAAGAAAAATCCAGAAAAAATATATAAAAAATCAGCGTTCCAGAAGCTACCGTGCGCCCGAAGTACAGCCGGGGGGGGGGGGGGCACCAGGGC
>LR738713.1:584755285-584821802 GCA_902687465.1 Secale cereale
GGGGGCGCCTGGGTGGGGCCCACACCCCCTGGTGCCCTACTTTAGCCCGTATTTTTACTCCCGACGCAGAAACCCCAGATCAGAAGTTCCTTCGCAGTTTTTCGTCGCGGAGCCACCGCCACCCTCTGTTCTTCCTCGGGAGGGCTAATCTGGAGGCTGATTTGGCCTCCGGAGAGGGGAGATCGTCGCCATCGTCATCATCATCACCAGTCCATCATCCCTCCATGACTTCCCCCTTCATGTGTGAGTAATTCCCCTGCTGTAGGCGAAGGGGATGGTAGGGATTGGATGAGTTAGATCATGTAATAGTTCGTCAGATTGTTGGGGGCATGTTGCCTATCATCTACTATGGTGTTTATCATCTTTGCTACACCTTGTTATTCTTAATGCTTGACACTTAGGGCCCGAGTGCCATGATTTCAGATCTGAACCATATGTGTTTGCATGAATATATTTGTGTTCGTGATCCTATCTATGACTTGTATGCACCTGTTACGGTTCGGAACCGGCGATCCCAAAAGTGACAGCTTGGGACACCAAAGGGGATGGTCCGTAGTTTGAGGATTACATGTATCCATTGAGTTCATTGCTTTGTTCCGGTGCTCTTTGACAGGAGCACCTTAATATCCATTAGTTCCTTTTGGCCCCGTTCGTAGCGGGATGGTAGGAGAAAAGATGTTGTGCAACTTCTTATTACAAGCACATACAACTACCTACGGGATACATGCCTAATGTTTGATATTTGCCTAGATGATCATTACTTTTCTGTGTGCCGTGCCCCAAGTTAGAATCTATCTCATCCATGCAGCGCCCAACCATCCATCTCCCTAGCCTATAGTATTTTAAACCTTGCTTGTCACTAGTTGCTACTTTTGCCATTTACTACTGCTATTTACTTTTGCTGTTTACTTTTACTATTACTATCATCACTATCATATCACTGTTACCACTTATCTTTTGTTGCAAGTAAGTATATTTCAGGTGCGGTTTAGTTGACAACTCAACTGTTAAAGCTTATAAATACTCTTTGGCTCCCCGTGTGTCGAATCAATAAATTGGGTTATTCTTACCCGCGAAGACTATCTCGATCCCTTACGGTTGAGGGTTATCAAGTACCGTTTTCTGGCGCCGTTGCCGGGGAGCATAGCAATATTTACAAGTCTACTTGAGGTATCCTACCTGCTGCACTTTATTCACTATGGGTAAGGAAGGAGACCCAAAGGTTCCGATCTTACTATCCACTACAAGAAGAGGTACTGCTCTGAGCACTAGTGCTACACTTGATTCACCTTCCGTTATGAGTAAGTTTGCCTCACCACCTCCACATGATGCTCCTACTGAATCTGATACTATGTATGATACTCTTGATGATGCTTCTACTACTTTTGATGATATTAGTTCGCTTGGTTATGCTCTTGAGAAACAAATTGCTGCTGCTGCTAAAAAGTCTGGAATTGAACTCCCTGTTACTCACTACCCTATTGGTGAAACTTATGATTATCCTGATTTGAGTAAACTCAAGGAGAGTCTCCTTGATGATGATTACAATATACTTGATGTAGAATTATGTAGGGAACTGAAAAAGTTTTCCGGCTCTGACCCTGAAGCTATTAAGAAACTGTTTGAAAAACACTCTCTGAAGAACAAAACCGTTCCTAATCCTGAATTTGCTACATCTCCTATATGCATTGATGATCCTGATTTTGATTTCTCTGTTGATCTTTCACTTATACCTATGGTTGAAGCTGACCCCTTTTATGGCAGAGAAAATGATGATGCTATTGCACACCTAACTAAACTTGGTGAGCTAGGTAGCCTGTTTACCACAAATGAAAAGATACGATACTTTTATGTGACCAAGCTTCTTCCCTTCTCGTTGAAGGAAGGTGCTAAAGCATGGTATGATTCACTCCTATGCGGTTCCATTAAGAGTCCTCAGGACTTAGCTCATTCTTTTGTTGATAAGTACTTTCCTGCTCATATGCAACATGCTGCTTTACAAAGAATTTATAACATTAAACAGTTGCAGGATGAGTCCCTCCCTAAAGCTTGGGGGAGGTACTGCGGTCTGATTCGGGCTAGACCAGGACATGAAATGCCCAAGAATGAATTAATTGATATATTCTATGCTGGTCTAACTGATGAATCCAGGTCCTATTTGGACAGTTGTGCTGGTTGTGTTTTCAGGAAAAGAACACCGGACGATGCAGAGGATTTAATGGGCAGGATTGCCAAAAACCATGAAGATTGGTCCGTCCCTGAACCACTTCCACCAACAAAGAAGAGGGGCATGTTTATTCTGAGCCCCGAGGATATGCGAGAAGCAAAGAAGTCTATTAAAGAGAAAGGTATTAAAGCTGAAGACATGAAGAATCTACCCCCTATTGAGAAGCTGTGTGAGCCTACCACTCACCCTCCTATGGTAGAGGTACACTCTCTTTTAGATTTCAACGCAAGTGACATCCCTCATGGTAAGCCTCCTGATCAATGTTTAGATGAGTTTGATAATTTTATTATGAAACAGAATCATTTTAATGAGAGGATAGAAAGTCAGTTACATGATAATTCCCTTGCTATCAAAAGACTGCTTGATGTTTTAGATAGAACAGTTAATGATGTTCAATGTCTTGTGAAGCATTTTCGTATGGTTCAAACTCAGCTTGATCAAATTTCTAATGTGCAAAGAGATTTGCTTGCTAACAATGCCAAACAAGAAAATTTGCAGGCTTTTGGGATTAAGACCCGAGGAGGAACTAGCACTCAAGATCCTCTTTATCCAGAGGGACATCCGAAGAGAATCGAGCAGGATTCTCAAATGCAGGAAGAAGAAATTGTTGTCTCTCCAAATAAGAAGAAGAAACATAAAGAGACTGACAATTCTAATGATCCTATTGCAGATGAAGAGCCAGCTATTGATCCCAACAGTGTATCTATTTCCAATGCTGAGACTGAAGACGGTGCTGAACCTGAAGGTAATGATAATGAGAAGAATGATCCGCCTGAAGTTCGAGAAGAAGAAGCACCTGACAAACGTAAGAGGTACACTAAAGAAGACTTCATCGCAAGAAAACATGGGAAGGAAAGAGAACCATGGGTACAGAAACCCATGCCCTTTCCAGGTAAGTCCATCAAATCTAAAGAAGAAGAGCATTATAATAAGTTTTGTGAATGGATTAAACCTCTTTTTCTTCAAATCCCTTTGATTGATGCTATTAAGTTACTTCCTTATTCAAAATATATGAAAGATATTGTCACTAACAGAAGAAAAGTTCCTAATGATGCAATATCTACTATGCTTGCTAACTACTCTTTCAATGGCAAGATTCCTGAGAAGCTCGGTGATCCAGGTATACCCACCATTCCTTGCTCCATAAAGAATAATTATGTCAAAACTGCTTTATGTGATCTTGGAGCAGGAGTGAGTGTTATGCCTCTCTCTCTTTACGAGAGGCTTTGTTTAGAGAAACTAATTCCTACAGATATCTCCCTTCAGATGGCTGACAAGTCAACCGCTGTTCCGATAGGTATTTGTGAGGATGTTCCTGTAGAAGTTGCTAATTGTTTGATTCTTACTGATTTTGTTGTGCTTGACATGCCCAAGGATGGGAGCATGTCCATTATTCTTGGTAGACCTTTTCTTAACACCACAGGTGCTATTATTGATTGCAATAAAGGGAAGGTTACCTTCCATGTGAATGATAAAGAACACACGGTATATTTTCCGAAGAAGATCGACAGGAGGCATGCCCTCAACTCTATAGAGAATATCGAGACCGTGAAAATTGGAGAATGGGACTGTCCACTACATGTGCCTCACAAATATAAAACTATCATGGTGGGGGCAATGTCCATCAAAGTAAAGGTTTAGTAACTACTTCATAGGAGGTGAGACTTTTTGCTCTATATATCGCTTGCTTGTTGGTAAGACTTGATCAACATTACTAGTGAACATGTTTTATATGGATAAAAAGTTGAGCTTATTATGTTTTCATTTGTTTTTAGTTTTGTCCTACTTGCTGTACCAAGTATCTATGTTTTTGAAGCTTCACAATACTACTAACTGCTTCAAGTTTTCAGAGAGTTTCGCAGCTTTTTGAACTTCGAAAAAATTTCAACAGTGAAGTTTTTAGAAAAATTCCAGAAAAATTATAATAAAAATTTCCACAACGGGAGAGACCCAGAAAGTCCTGGGGCCAGCCAGGAGGGGCCACCAGTGGCCCAGGCGGCCAGCTGGCACGGCCCAGCCCCTGGCCGCGCCCACAGGGCTCCTGGGGCCCACGGGACCCCCCTCCAGGTATGTCTTCTTCCTCCCTCTCTCTTTTTCTCCAGAAACCCGAGTTCTGGTCTTGTTCTTGTGTTCTTGCTGTTCTTGGAGGCGATTCTTCGATCTCTCTCTACAGCCCATCATTTGAGCTGAAATTTTGAGCAAATACTCCCTGGTATGTGACTCCTCCACCCCTCCAATTAGATTTTTGATTGGTGGCCTCATTTGTGAGTATTTAGTAGTTCTTGGTGCTGTAGAGATGAGCTTGCATGCATGTGTAGAAAGTTATTTTCCAAGTTTTGATGCAAGTTTATGCCTTGGGCAAGTGAGTTGAGTAGTTTGCCTTAGCTCACTTTGTTTTAATCCTCGTTTTTGTAAATTGTAAAATTTTCTCAGAAATGAGTTCGTTAGGAAGGGCAAAAGGGTGGCTTTAGAAGAGGAGACCCGCACACTCCGGTCGAGTCACTAGAGCCGCAGCTTCACCATCGACTGCTAGGGTGAGCTATAATGAAGATCATGTGCCCCTGGAGTTGTTGGAAGACACAAGTCCAGCGCGTGCGATGACATTTCCATGTGATGAATTCATGGAAGCTGCGGGAATCAAGGATGAGTTTTATAATCTTTGTGCTAATGCAGGTTTGACATGACTCGTCACGAGCCGTGTTACTCAGTATCAAAAACTCACCTCCAGTTTCATTAACAGTTTTAGATATAATCCTGATTCAGGTGCTATTGAGTTTAAAATTTATAATGATCTTATCACCATGACTTTGGGGAATTTTTGTGAAATAATAGGTGTGCCGAACGTTGGGAGGACGGCAAGGATGGCCACTTAGCCCTCCGAGCTGAAAACCGTCATCAACTCTCTCTGCGGCATGGGTACGAGGGATATTCATCGGTCAAAGATCTCCAGCATCTTGTTTCCTCACCTCAGGTATTTTGCATATTATATTGCTAGAGGGGTGTTAGCTCGTGACAACACGAGCAACATTTCTGCTCCGGATATTGCTATCCTGGCAGCAGCCCTCTCAGGGAGGTCTGATTATAATCTGGGTACCTTAATTGCTCGACGCCTTGCTATGAACGGTAACAAGGGGGACTTATATGGTGGTATTTATGCCACACTTATCTTAGAGCATCTTGGAGACACCCCAAACCCTGATGATACTCCTTTTACTTATTTAAGCTTTGATCTTGCTGCTATGAAAAGGCATAAGTTTGTTACCATGGGTTCTGAGCTTGATAACCTTGTTTATATCTTGTGTTTCGGAACTACCGCGGAACGCGAGATCCGTCTACCTGCACCTCTTTTGTTTGATTTTTCTCGCAGGAACGGATGGTCCTTTGATGTTGTCCAGTTCGATGAGTTCATGGTCCAGCATCAGCTTCATAACCCCATGGAGGGGGTTGTGCCCGACGAGGAGAGGCACGATGAGATACCATATTTTCAGGAAGAGACCGCCACTGAGTTTGGTGAAGGGTCTTCCTCTGTTTGGCGTTCGGAACCTTCCTCGTGGGAGACTCCGAGGAGTTCGGTGTACGTGCTAGCATCCTTCTACGACCCTTGGTCTCACCACCATACCCCTGGAGCAGGAGGCTCCTGGGGGCAGTAGCTGCTACCAACTTAGGCCAAAAGCCTAAGCTTGGGGGAGTACGTGCCCTTCTCACTTTTCCATTGTATTATCCATTTTATTCGCTTTGATCTTTTCAAAGTTTTTGCCCGTTCTTCTTTATTTCTCTCTTTGCAAAAACAACAAAAAGATTTTCTCTTTCCTTTGCTTTTATTCAACCTTTGAAAAAACCAAAAAGATTTCCTTTCTCTCTTTAGTTTGCTTTGTTTTCAGAGATTAGCTCGAGTCCGTGATGGCATTTGATTATATTTCCTACGTTCGATCATGCAAGTGACAAGCATTGATGACGAAGATCGACTGAAGGGAAGCAACGAGGAAGACCGGTATGAACTCTTATTGTTTCTACTTTTGTACATATGCATGTACTTATGATCTAGAGGCCAGCTTGTAGCGACATAGTGCTATGTTTACAATGCTCTTCCAGTGGTTCATGCTTTCCTTGTGGCTAGTCCCGAATAACTAGAGTATATAATGTGTTATTGAAATGATCTACATACATTGCGCTGTTCATAGTCTGGTATATTAAGGTGGTATTTCCCTTTAGAGAAATTTTGGATTGACTTGGCACATGCTTACACATGTTCAAGACTAAAAAGTCTAATTTGCCTTGATGATCTTTGAGTTTTAGAATAGTTATATCACTTTCATGCCCGATTCAATGTTGCTTTGTCGCTCTGCATGATTTTGACCGTTATTGCTCTCTAGTTGGTCGCTTCCCAGTCTTTTGCTAAACCTCCACCTGTACTAAGCGGACTGACTGCTTGTGCATCCAAACCCTTTAAACCTGTTATGCCATATGAGTCCACTATACCTTCCTATACATGGTATTTACCTGCCATTCCTAACGAAGACTTTCGTGTACCATCTCGAAATTAATCAAAAGCATTTCCCTTTTTGTGCCTATGTTTTAGCTCATGAGGAAGTAGTAGTTAATTCATAATCTTTTTAAGTTGGACAAGTTTCACCCCTGGATTGCATGTATAATGTGCAAACCCCTAATATGAAAAGGAACTGGCATTGAGTGCGCCCGGCTCGAAAAGATAATATAACAAACAAACCCTCCTTCACGCTTTGTTCATGAGAAATCAGAAAACTTTGGCAGTGATAAACAAAGGAGATTAAGAGGATGTGATCATCCTCATGCGGGAGCCGTTCCTCGAGACTTGTCCGCTTAAAAGGTGATTGAGTTATCTGCTAGCATTCGTTGACGAAATATGCACTTCTCAAAAACATATTTACTTCTGTTTTTAAAACCAAGAGCTCTGGTACATGTTTAGTTTTTGTTTCCGACCACGGGTTTTCAACCTTGCCAACAAAAGCCACGGTTCGAGAGTCTCACCTTCTTTCTTCAAAGCACTGACTAGGAGAGCATAATTGTCATTCTGAGTGTAATGTGCATTGTCCCAAAGTATTACATTGTCTTCTGCATACTTGTGATATGATTTATTCTGAAACTCTTAGTTCTAGTTTCCTTTAAAACTCTGGAGGAGTCTCTGCATTTATGTTTTGCTTCACTCGTGGAGGCTAGCGAGATACCACCCTAATATGCTCAAGCTATGTGCAATGTAATCTTGTCTTGATTTTCAGTAATATGTTATTAACTTTTAAGTATTTGTGGCTGGTCACTCGGAAATAAGGATTGCTCCTTGCATTGTCCTCATAAGTACTGTTTCAATACTTGCTAAACTCTTTTCGTAGTACATGCTTATATACATCTAATGAAGCAAAAGAGTTTGTCAAAGTTTTCTTTGTCGCGTCCAGTTCGTTGAATTGAATTGCTTGAGGACAAGCAATATGCTAAGCTTGGGGGAGTTGATACGTCTCAAACGTATCTACTTTTCCAAACACTTTTGATATTGTTTTGACCTCATTCTTGCATGATTTGGACTAAACTAACCCGGACTAACACTGTTTTCAGCACAGCTGCCTGTATGGTTTATTTGTGTGCAGGAAAACGGATTTTTAAGTATCTCAGAAAAATCCACGAAAAATCACAGAAAATCCACGCACCCGAAGGAACCAGATGCCAGAAGTGGGGCCAGAGGGGGGCCGGGGGGGGGGGGGCGCCGGGGTGGGGCCCACACCCCCTGGTGCCCTACTTTAGCCCGTATTTTTACTCCCGACGCAGAAACCCCAGATCAGAAGTTCCTTCGCAGTTTTTCGTCGCGGAGCCGCCGCCACCCTCTGTTCTTCCTCGGGAGGGCTAATCTGGAGGCTGATTTGGCCTCCGGAGAGGGAAGATAGTCGCCATCGTCATCATCATCACCACTCCATCATCCCTCCATGAATTCCCCCTTCATGTGTGAGTAATTCCCCTGCTGTAGGCGAAGGGGATGGTAGGGATTGGATGAGTTTGATCATGTAATAGTTCGTCAGATTGTTGGGGGCATGTTGCCTATCATCTACTATGGTGTTTATCATCTTTGCTACAACTTGTTATTCTTAATGCTTGACACTTAGGGCCCGAGTGTCATGATTTCAGATCTGAACCATATGTGTTTGCATGAATATATTTGTGTTCGTGATCCTATCTATGAGTTGTATGCACCTCTTACGGTTCGGAATCGGCGATCCCAAAAGTGACAGCTTGGGACACCAAAGGGGATGGTCCGTAGTTTGAGGATTACATGTATCCATTGAGTTCATTGCTTTGTTCCGGTGCTCTTTGACAGGAGCACCTTAATATCCATTAGTTCCTTTTGGCCCCGTTCGTAGCAGGATGGTAGGACAAAAGATGTTGTGCAACTTCTTATTACAAGCACATACAACTACCTACGGGATACATGCCTAATGTTTGATATTTGCCTAGATGATCATTACTTTTCCGTGTGCCGTGCCCCAAGTTAGAATCTATCTCATCCATGCAGCGCCCAACCATCCATCTCCCTAGCCTATAGTATTTTAAACCTTGCTTGTCACCAGTTGCTACTTTTGCCATTTACTACTGCTATTTACTTTTGCTGTTTACTTTTACTATTACTATCATCACTATCATATCACTGTTACCACTTATCTTTTGTTGCAAGTAAGTATATTTCAGGTGCGGTTTAGTTGACAACTCAACTGTTAAAGCTTATAAATACTCTTTGGCTCCCCGTGTGTCGAATCAATAAATTGGGTTATTCTTACCCGCGAAGACTATCTCGATCCCTTATGGTTGAGGGTTATCAGGGACCAAGGAAGAATGGTGATGGTGAGAAGTATCATCATACCGAGAATTTCTAAGAGGTGGAGCAATCCCGACAACATTCTCGACATAAAAGACAGTAATACTTCAAGGTAGAACACAACACTAGCTGGAGAGCAAGTGTTATTCATAATGTGGACAAGTTCATGATGAAATGAAGTCAAGGGTGTTGTCGATGATAATAAAAATCATCGAGGGGAAGGAGGGTATTTCTCATCATGAACACAGTTGACATCTGAGAAGAAGTCAATGTGTTGAAGGTGATCCGTCACATTTTCCGGGAGGTTTCAAGAGGATGCAATCAAACAACAATGGCAACAAGCAAGGAAATGACGGAGTGGCAAGTTATAGGATCAATATATAAGATGCAAGCTCGGGACCAAAGTTGCCTTTCAAGACAAGCAACATGATGTTGAAAGCTCGATGTAAGTGGTGCTCACACAATGAAGAATTCGTGCACCAGAGAAGGACGAGGTAGCACAGTCAAAGATAGCAAGACCATGATGCACCCGATAGTCCAGGAATGACCAGATTGAGTTCAGAATATCCCAGTAAAAATACGAGGGGTATTTGATTTGTAGTGCGGAATAATTTCACTAGTCGGTGTCCTCGATTGACAGCAACCCAGAATAGGTAGAGTGATTACGACAAGGAAAGACATTACTTCGACAAGGTTAGTAAGATGTGTTGCAATGGCAAGACATCTTCGAGGTACCAGGGGGTAATATTCGAAGGTAGAACATGATAGAAGTAGAACCGGGTCATTGACCTATGACAGTAGATACTTCAACCTTGCCAAAAATAGACGAGGCACTGGAATGAATTCCCATCAGATATATCAGATCAGGACAGCATGGTCGGAACCATAACTGTAAGGAATCAATTCAAGAGTACCGAAAGAATCATACAGCTGGACAATCATTTTGCAAGAAGCTTCCGAGACGGTATACATCATTTTCATGGGCATAAACACAAAGTTCAAGGTCGACTCCCACTTCTTTAATGCATATCATTTCATTCACCTCTCGCTTTGATAAAACTGTAGTGTTGGAATTTTATCTGGTAGAACACCGGAAGAGTATGACTTGTGAAATATTTCGGGTTCTCACGGATTAGGGGAAGGCATAGGTTCAACCCATTGATAACCCTCAACTGTAAGGGATCGAGATAGTCTTCGCGGGTAAGAATAACCCAATTTATTGATTCGACACACGGGGAGCCAAAGAGTATTTATAAGCTTTAACAGTTGAGTTGTCAATTCAACCGCACCTGAAATATACTAACTTGCAGCAAAAGATAAGTGGTAACAGGGATATGATAGTGATGATAGTAATGGTAAAATTAAATAGTAACAGTAGACAACAAAGTAAATAGCAAAAGTAAATGGCAGAAATAGCAACTAGTGATAGGCAAGGTTTAAAATACTGTAGGCTATGGAGATGGATGGTTGGGCGTTGCATGGATGAGATAGTTTCTAACTCAGGGCACGGCACACGGAAAAGTAATGATCATCTAGGCAAATATCAAACATTAGGCATGTATCCCGTAGGTAGTTGTACGTGCTTGCAATAAGAACTTGCACAACATCTTTTGTCCTACCATCCCGCTACGAACGGGGCCAAAAGGAACTAATGGATATTAAGGTGCTCCTGTCAAAGAGCACCGGAACAAAGCAATGAACTCAATGGATACATGTAATCCTCAAATTACGGGCCATCCCCTTTGGTGTCCCAAGCTGTCACTTTTGGGATCGCCGGTTCCGAACCGTAACAGGTGCATACAACTCATAGATAGGATCAAGAACACAAGTATATTCATGCAAACACATATGGTTCAGATCTGAAATCATGGCACTCGGCCCCTAAGTGTCAAGCATTAAGAATAACAAGTTGTAGCAAAGATGATAAACACCATACTAGATGATAGGCAACATGCCCCCAACAATCTGACGAACTATTACATGATCTAACTCATCCAATCCCTACCATCCCCTTCGCCTACAACAAGGGAATTACTCACGCATGAAGGGGGAAGTCATGGAGGGATGATGGAGTGGTGATGATGATGACGATGGCGACGATCTCCCCTCTCCGGAGGCCAAATCAGCCTCCAGATTAGCCCTCCCGAAGAAGAACAGAGGGTGGCGGCGGCTCCGCGACGAAAAACAGCGAAAGGACTTCCGATCTGGGGTTTCTGCATCGCGAGGAAAAATACGGGCTAAAGTAGGGCACCAGGGGGTGTGGGCCCCACCCAGGCGCCCCCCCGGCGCGGCCCAGGGGGGGCGCCCACAGGGCGCCTGGGCACCCCCTGGCCCCCCTCTGGCCCCACTTCTGGTATTTGGTTTCTTCGGGTGCGTGGATTTTTCGTGGATTTTTCTGAGATGCTTAAAAATCCGTTTTCCTGCACACAAATAAACCATACAGGCAGCTCTGCTGAAAACAGCGTCAGTCTGGGTTAGTTTAGTCCAAATGATGCAAGAATGAGGTCAAAACAATATCAAAAGGGTTTGGAAAAGTAGATACGTTTGAGACGTATCAACTCCCCCAAGCTTAGCATATTGCTTGTCCTCAAGCAATTCAGTTCAACGAACTGGACGCGACAAAGAAAACTTTGACAAACTCTTTTGCTTCATTAGATGTATATAAGCATGTACTACGAAAAGAGTTCAGCAAGTATTAAAACAGTACTTATGAGAACAATGCAAGGAGCAATCCTTCTTTCGAGTGACCAGTCACAAATAATCAAGAGTAAACAATATATTACTGAAAATCAAGACAAGATCACATTGCACATAGCTTGAGCATATTAAGGTGGTATCTCGCTAGCCTCCATGAGTGAAGCAAAACATAAATGCAGAGACTCCTCCAGAGTTTTAAAGGAGACCAGAACGAAGAATTTTAGAATAAATCATATCACAAATATGTTGGAAATATGCCCTAGAGGCAATAATAAAAGAGTTATTATTATATTTCCTTGGTCATGATAATCGTTTATTATCCATGCTATAACTGTATTGATTGGAAACTCAAATACATGTGTGGATGAATAGACAGACTTTGTGTCCCTAGTGAGCCTCTACAGGACTAGCTCGTTGATCAAAGATGACCGCGGTTTCCAGGTCATAGACATGAGTTGTCATTTTATAACGGGATCACATCATTAGGAGAATGATGTGATGGACGAGACCCAAACGTTAAACATAGCTTTTGATCGTATCAGTTATCGCTATAGTTTTCTGCATGTCAAGTATAAGTTCCTATGACCATGAGATCATGTAACTCACTGACACCGTAGGAGTGCTTTGTGTGTGCCAAACATCACAACGTAACTGGGTGACTATAAAGTACTCTACAGGTATCTCCGAGGGTGTCTGTTGAGTTGACATGGATCGAGACTGGGATTTGTCACTCCGTGTGACGGAGAGGTATCTCCGGGCCCACTCGGTAATACGTCATCTCAATGAGCTCAAAGTGACTAAGTAGTTAGTCACGGGATTATGTATTACGGTAACGAGTAAAGAGACTTGCCGGTAACGAGATTGAACTAGGTATAGAGATACCGATGATCGAATCTCGGGCAAGTAACATACCGACGAGACAAAGGGAACTGTATACGGGATTGCCTGAATCCTTGACATCGTGGTTCATCCGATGAGATCATCGAGAAACGTGTGGGAACCAATATGGGTATCCAGATCCCGCTATTGGTTATTGACCTGGGAGTGTCTCGGTCATGTCTACATGGTTTCCGAACCCGCAGGGTCTGCACACTTAAGGTTCGGTGACGCTAGGGTTGTTAGTGAGAACAGTGCATGGTTACCGAAGGTTGTTCGGAGTCCCGGATGAGATCCCGGACGTGACGAGGGTCTCCGGAATGGTCCGGGGACGAAGATTGATATATAGGATGAAAGGTTTCGGAGTCCGGAAGTGTTCCGGGGAGCATCGGGAAATCGGCGGATTACCGAAAAGGGTTTCGGGGGTCCCGGAAGTGGTTCTGGGCCTAATGGGCCACAAGGGGGGACACCACAGCCCTCATAGGGCTGTGCGCCCCCCCTGGGCCCTCTCCTCATGCGCAAGGGGAGGTGGACCCTCCTAGGGCTGCCGCACCCCCCTGGCTTGGGGGGCAAGGCACCTAGGGGGGGAAACCCTAGGGCCTGGCCCTTGGCCGCCGCCCCCCCCCCTGCCCTGGCCGCCGGCCCCCCTAGGGGAAACCCTAGGGCGCCCCTCCCCTCTCTACCCCCTATATATAGAGAGGCAGAGGGAGGGCAGCCAACACACGTTTGTGCCTCGGTGCTGCCCTCCCTCTCCCATAACATCTTCATCTCCCGCGGTGCTTAGGCGAAGCCCTGCTGGAATCCTTCTCCACCATCACCACCACGCCGTCGTGCTGCCGGTCTCTCCATCAACCTCTCCTCCACCCCTTGCTGGATCAAGAAGGAGGAGACGTCCCCGAGCCGTACGTGTGAAGAACGCGGAGGCACCGTTGCTTCGGTGTTAGGATCTTCGGCGATCTGAATCGCGGCGAGTACGACTCCATCAACCGCGTTCTTAACGCTTCCGCTTAGCGATCTACAAGGGTACGTAGATCCAACTCTCCTCTCGTAGTAGCATCTCCTAGATTGATCTTGGTGAACGTAGGAAAAATTTTTGTTTCCCATGCAACGTTCCCCACCAGTGGCATCATGAGCTAGGTTCTTGCGTAGATGCTTTCTCGAGTAGAACACAAAAGGGTTTGTGGGCGTTGATGTTTAAATTGCTGCCCTCCTTAGTCTTTCTTGATTCAGCGGTTTTATGGGATGAAGCGGCCCGGACCAACTTTACATGTCCACGTACATGAGACCGGTTCCATCGACAGACATGTGACTTTTGTTGCATAAGATGGCTGGCGGGTGTCTGTCTCTCCTATCTTAGTTGAATCGGAATAGAAGAAGGCGGTCCTTGTAGAAGGTTAAATAGCAACTTGAATATCACCGTTGTGGCTTTGCGTAGGTAAGAAGCGTTCTTGCTAGATACCCATAGCAGCCACGTAAAACATGCAACAACAAATTAGAGGACGTCTAACTTGTTTTTGCAGGGTATGTATGTGATATGATATGGCCAATGACATGATGAGATATATTTGATGTATGAGATGATCATGTTGTAATAGTTAATATCGACTTGCATGTCGATGCATACGGCAACCGGCAGGAGCCATAGGGTTGTCTTTAATTTTTGTATGACCTGCGTGTCAATCATTAAGCGCTTTGTAATGCTTTACTTTATCGCTAAACGGTAGCAATGGTAGTAAGAGCATGGTGGGCGCCGACAACCCCGATGGCGACACGATGATGGAGATCATGATGATGGGGATCATGGTGTGGCGCCGGTGACGATGGAGATCATGCCGGTGCTTTGGAGATGGAGATCAAAAGCACGAGTTGATGGCCATATCATGTCACTTATGATTTGCATGTGATGTTAATCCTTTTATGCATCTTATTTTGCTTAGGACGACGGTAGCATTATAAGATGATCCTTCACTAAAATTTCAAGATAAAATTGTGTTCCCCCCGAGTGTGCGCCGTTGCGAAGGTTCGTCGTTTCGAAGCACCACGTGATGATCGGGTGTGATAGACTCTACGTTCGCATACAACGGGTGCAAGCCAGTTTTGCACATGCAGAACACTCGGGTTAGACTTGACGAGCCTAGCATGTACAGACATGGCCTCTGAACACGGAGGACCGAAAGGTCGAGCATGAGTCATATAGTAGATATGATCAACATGTTGATGTTCACCATTGACACCACCTCATCTCACGTGATGATCGGACTTGGGTTGGTGGATTTGGATCATGTCACGCTCGAATGACCAGAGGGATGTCAATTTGAGTGGGAGTTATAAATAATTTGATTAGGTAGTAACTCACTTATCATGAACAATAGTCTAAAATGTCTTTGCAAATCTTTTGTTGTAGATGGCTCGCGCAGTAGCTCCCCTGAATTTTAATGCGTTCCTAGAGAAAGCTAAACTGAAAGATGATGGGAGCAACTTTGTGGACTGGCTCCGCAATCTGAGGATCATCCTCACAGCTGCCCAAAAGGTTTATGTCCTAAATGCACCGCTAGGTGACCCCCCCCGCTCCTACAGCCCCTGCAGACGTTTTGAACGTCTGGCAGACACGTTCGGATGACTATTCGATAGTGCAGTGTGCCATGTTGTACGGCTTCGAAGGAGGACTTCAAAGGCGTTTTGAACGTCATGGTGCATATGAGATGTACCAGGAGTTGAAGTTCATCTTTGAAAAGAATGCTAAGATCGAGAGGTATGAGACCACCGATAAATTCTTTGCTTGCAAGATGGAGGAGAATTCGTCTGTCAGTGAGCACTTACTGAAGATGTCTGGGTACTATACCCGCATAGCTGATCTGGGACTTGTGTTCCCGGATGAGGCTATCATTGACAAAATTCTCCAGTCACTCCCTCCTAGCTACAAGAGCTTCGTGCAGCAGTATAACATGCAAGGGATGAACAAAACCATCGCCGAGCTGTTTTCGATGCTGAAAGTCGCTGAGGCAGACATCCAGAAGGAGTATCAAGTGTTGATGGTCAATAAAACCACCAGTTTCAAGAAGAATGGCAAGGGCAAGAAGGGTAACTCTAAGAAGGGTGGCAAAGCAGTTGCTAATCCAGTGAAGAAACCCAAGGCTGGGCCCAAGCCAGAGACTGAGTGTTTCTATTGCAAGGGGAACGGCCACTGGAAGCGGAACTACCCCAAGTATCTGGCGGACAAGAAGGGGGCCAACAACAACAAAGGTATATGTGATATACATGTTATTGATGTGTACCTTACCAACTCTCGTTGTAGTGCCTGGGTATTTGATACCGGTTCGGTTGCTCACATTTGCAACTCTAAACAGGAACTGCGGAATAAACGGAGGCTGGCGAAGGACGAAGTGACGATGCGCGTGGGAAATGGTTCCAAGGTTGATGTGATCGCCGTCGGCACGCTCGCTCTTCGATTACCATCGGGATTAGTTATGAACCTGAATAATTGTTATTTAGTGCCTGCGTTAAGCATGAACATTATATCTGGATCTTGTTTATTGCGAGACGGTTACTCATTTAAATCAGAGAATAATGGTTGTTCTATTTATATGAGTAATATCTTTTATGGTCATGCACCCGAAGTTAGGGGTTTATTCTTATTGATAGTGATGATACACATGTTCATAACATTGATGCCAAAAGATGTAGAGTTGATAATGATAATACCACTTTCTTGTGGCACTGCCGTCTGGGTCATATTGGCGTGAAACGCATGAGGAAGCTCCATGCTGATGGACTTTTGGAGTCTCTTGATTTTGAATCACTTGACACGTGCGAGCCGTGCCTCATGGGCAAGATGACAAGGACCCCGTTTTCAGGGACAATGGAACGGGCAAGTGACTTATTAGAAATCATACATACTGATGTGTGCGGTCCGATGAGTGTAACGGCGCGCGGTGGATATCGTTATTTTCTCACCTTCACTGACGACTTAAGTAGATATGGGTATATTTACTTGATGAAGCATAAGTCTGAAACTTTTGAAAAGTTCAAGCAATTTTAGAGTGAAGTTGAAAATCATCGTAACAAGAAGATCAAGTTCCTACGATCTGATCGAGGGGGAGAATATCTGAGTTATGAGTTTGGTGATCACTTAAGAAAATGTGGAATTGTTTCACAGTTGACGCCACCTGGAACACCACAGCGTAATGGTGTGTCCGAACGTCGTAATCGAACCCTATTAGATATGGTACGTTCTATGATGTCTCTTGCCGATTTTCCACTATCGTTTTGGGGATATGCGTTAGAGACAGCTGCATTCACTTTAAATAGGGCTCCATCTAAGTCCGTTGAGACAACACCGTATGAACTGTGGTTTGGTAAGAAACCTAAGTTGTCTTTTCTCAAGGTTTGGGGTTGCGATGCTTATGTCAAAAGGCTTCAGCCAGAAAAGCTCGAACCCAAAGCGGACAAATGTGTCTTCATAGGATACCCAAAAGAAACAGTTGGGTACACCTTCTATCTCAGATCCGAGGGCAAAGTGTTTGTCGCTAAGAACGGGTCCTTTCTCGAGAAAGAGTTTCTCTCGAAAGAATTGAGTGGGAGGAAGGTAGAACTTGATGAGGTTATTGAACCTCTGCTTCAACCAGAGAGTAGCGCAGCACAGAAAGATGTTTTTGTGGAGCCTGCAGAGGTTGAAGAGGAAGCCAATGATGATGATCAAGGAGCTTCTGATCAAGTTACTACCGAACCTTGTAGGTCGACAAGGGTACGCACTGCACCTGAGTGGTATGGTAACCCTGTCTTGGAGGTCATGTTGTTAGACAACGGTGAACCTACGAGCTATGGAGAAGCGATGGTGGGCCCGGATTCCGACAAATGGTTAGAGGCCATGAAATCCGAGATGGGATCCATGTATGAAAACAAAGTATGGACTTTGGAAGTATTACCTGAAGGGCGGAAGGCCATTCAGAATAAATGGATTTTTAAGAGGAAGACGGACGCTGACGGTAATGTCACCGTGTATAAAGCTCGACTTGTGGCAAAGGGTTTTTCACAAGTTCAAGGGATTGACTACGATGAGACTTTCTCACCCGTAGCGATGCTTAAATCCGTCCGAATCATGTTAGCAATAGCTGCATATTTCGATTATGAAATTTGGCAGATGGATGTCAAAACGGCGTTCCTTAACGGTTTTCTTAAGGAAGAGTTGTATATGATGCAACCGGAAGGTTTTGTCGATCCAGAGAATGCTGACAAAGTATGCAAGCTCCAGCGTTCCATTTATGGACTGGTGCAAGCATCTCGGAGTTGGAATCTTCGCTTTGATGAGGTGATCAAAGCGTTTGGATTTATACAAGTTTACAATGAAGCTTGTATTTACAAGAAAGTGAGTGGGAGCTCTATAGCGTTTCTAATATTGTATGTGGATGACATATTGCTGATTGGAAACAATATAGAATTTTTGGATAGCGTGAAGGGGTATTTGAAAGATCTCGGTGAAGCTGCTTTCATATTGGGCATCAAGATCTATAGAGATAGATCAAGACGCTTGATAGGACTTTCACAAAGCACATACCTTGATAAAGTTTTGAAGAAGTTCAAAATGGATCAATCCAAGAAGGGGTTCTTGCCGGTATTGCAAGGTACGAAGTTGAGTAAGACTCAATGCCCAGTGACTGCGGAAGATAGAGAAAAGATGAGTGTCGTCCCCTATGCTTCAGCCATAGGCTCTATCATGTATGCAATGCTGTGCACAAGACCAGATGTCAGCCTTGCCATAAGTATGGCCGGAAGGTTTCAAAGTAATCCTGGTATGGATCACTGGACAGCGGTCAAAAATATCCTAAAGTACCTGAAAAGGACTAAGGATATGTTTCTCGTTTATGGAGGTGATCAAGAGCTCGTCGTAAAGGGTTACGTCGATGCAAGCTTTGACACTGATCCGGATGACTCTAAGTCTCAAACCGGATACGTATATATTCTCAACGGGGGAGCGGTAAGCTGGTGCAGTTCCAAGCAGAGCGTGGTAGCTGATTCTACATGTGAAGCGGAGTATATAGCTGCCTCGGAGGCGGCAAAGGAAGGTGTCTGGATGAAGGAGTTCATGACAGATCTTGGAGTTGTGCCTAGTGCACTGAACCCAATGACTCTGTTCTGTGACAACACTGGTGCCATTGCTCTAGCCAAGGAACCAAGGTTTCACAAGAGGACCAGACACATAAAGCGATGCTTCAATTCCATCCGCGATTCGGTCAAGGAGGAGGACATAAGTATTTGCAAAGTACACACGGATTTGAATGTTGCAGATCCGTTGACTAAGCCTCTTCCACGGGCTAAGCATGATCAACACCAAGACTCTATGGGTGTTAGATTCATTACTTTGTAATGCTAGATTATTGACTCTAGTGCAAGTGGGAGACTGTTGGAAATATGCCCTAGAGGCAATAATAAAAGAGTTATTATTATATTTCCTTGTTCATGATAATCGTTTATTATCCATGCTATAACTGTATTGATTGGAAACTCAAATACATGTGTGGATGAATAGACAGACTTTGTGTCCCTAGTGAGCCTCTACAGGACTAGCTCGTTGATCAAAGATGACCGCGGTTTCCAGGTCATAGACATGAGTTGTCATTTGATAACGGGATCACATCATTAGGAGAATGATGTGATGGACGAGACCCAAACGTTAAACATAGCTTTTGATCGTGTCAGTTATCGCTATAGTTTTCTGCATGTCAAGTATAAGTTCCTATGACCATGAGATCATGTAACTCACTGACACCGTAGGAGTACTTTGTGTGTGCCAAACGTCGCAACGTAACTGGGTGACTATAAAGGTACTCTACAGGTATCTCCGAGGGTGTCTGTTGAGTTGACATGGATCGAGACTGGGATTTGTCACTCCATGTGACGGAGAGGTATCTCCGGGCCCACTCGATAATACGTCATCTCAATGAGCTCAAAGTGATTAAGTAGTTGGTCACGGGATTATGTATTACGGTAACGAGTAAAGAGACTTGCCGGTAACGAGATTGAACTAGGTATAGAGATACCGACGATCGAATCTCGGGCAAGTAACATACCGACGAGACAAAGGGAACTGTATACGGGATTGCCTGAATCCTTGACATCGTGGTTCATCCGATGAGATCATCGAGAAACGTGTGGGAACCAATATGGGTATCCAGATCCCGCTATTGGTTATTGACCTGGGAGTGTCTCGGTCATGTCTACATGGTTTCCGAACCCGCAGGGTCTACACACTTAAGGTTCGGTGACGCTAGGGTTGTTAGTGAGAACAGTGCATGGTTACCGAAGGTTGTTCGGAGTCCCGGATGAGATCCCGGACGTGACGAGGGTCTCCGGAATGGTCCGGGGACGAAGATTGATATATAGGATGAGAGTGTTCGGAGTCCGGAAGTGTTCCGGGGAGTATCGGGAAATCGGCGGATGACCGAAAGGGGTTTCGGGGGTCCCGGAAGGAGTTTCGGGCCTAATGGGCCACAAAGGGGGACACAACAGCCCTCATAGGGCTGTGCGCCCCCCCTGGGCCCTCTCCTCATGCGCCAAGGGAGGTGGACCCCCCTAGGGCTGCCGCACCCCCTTTGGCTTGGGGGGCAAGGCACCTGGGGGGGGGGAACCCTAGCCCCAGGGGGCGCCGCCCCCTCCCCATCTGCCCTGGCCGCCGGCCCCTAGGGGAAACCCTAGGGCGCCCCCTCCCCTCTACTCCCCCTATATAAAGAGAGGCAGAGGGAGGGCAGCCACACACGTTCGTGCCTCGGTGCTGCCCTCCCTCTCCCACTACAATCTTCGTTTTCCCGCGGTGCTTGGCGAAGCCCTGCTGGAATCCTCCACCACCATCTCCACCACGCCGTCGTGCTGCCGGTGTCTCCATCAACCTCTCCTCCCCCCCTTGCTGGATCAAGAAGGAGGAGACGTCCCCGAGCTGTACGTGTGAAGAACGCGGAGGCACCGTTGCTTCGGTGCTAGGATCTTCGGCGATCTGAATCGCGGCGAGTACGACTCCATCAACCGCGTTCTTGAACGCTTCCGCTTAGCGATCTACAAGGGTATGTGGATCCAACTCTCCCCTCGTAGATGCATCTCCTAGATTGATCTTGGTGAACGTAGGAAAATTTTTTGTTTCCCATGCAACGTTCCCCAACAGTGGTATCAGAGCCAGGTTCTTGCGTAGATGCTTTCACGAGTAGAACACAAAAGGGTTTGTGGACGTTGATGTTTAGATTGCTTCCCTCCTTAGTCTTTCTTGATTCAGCGGTATTATGGGATGAAGCGGCCCGGACCAACTTTACATGTCCACGTACATGAGACCGGTTCCATCGACAGACATGTGACTTTTGTTGCATAAGATGGCTGGCGGGTGTCTGTCTCTCCTATCTTAGTTGAATCGGAATAGACAAAGGCGGTCCTTGTAGAAGGTTAAATAGCAACTTAAATATCACCGTTGTGGCTTTGCGTAGGTAAGAAGCGTTCTTGCTAGATACCCATAGCAGCCACGTAAAACATGCAACAACAAATTAGAGGACGTCTAACTTGTTTTTGCAGGGTATGTATGTGATATGATATGGCCAATGACATGATGAAATATATTTGATGTATGAGATGATCATGTTGTAATAGTTAATATCGACTTGCATGTCGATGTATACGGCAACCGGCAGGAGCCATAGGGTTGTCTTTAACTTTTGTATGACCTGCGTGTCAATCATTAAGCGCTATGTAATGCTTTACTTTATCGCTAAACGGTAGCAATAGTAGTAAGAGCATGGTGGGCGCGCGACAACCCCGATGGCGACACGATGATGGAGATCATGATGATGGGGATCATGGTGTTGCGCCGGTGACGATGGAGATCATGCCGGTGCTTTGGAGATGGAGATCAAAAGCACGAGTTGATGGCCATATCATGTCACTTATGATTTGCATGTGATGTTAATCCTTTTATGCATCTTATTTTGCTTAGGAAATATGCCCTAGAGGCAATAATAAAAGAGTTATTATTATATTTCCTTGTTCATGATAATCGTTTATTATCCATGCTATAACTGTATTGAATGGAAACTCAAATACACGTGTGGATAAATAGACAGACTTTGTGTCCCTAGTGAGCCTCTACAGGACTAGCTCGTTGATCAAAGATGACCGCGGTTTCCAGGTCATAGACATGAGTTGTCATTTGATAACGGGATCACATCATTAGGAGAATGATGTGATGGACGAGACCCAAACGTTAACATAGCTTTTGATCGTGTCAGTTATCGCTATAGTTTTCTGCATGTCAAGTATAAGTTCCTATGACCATGAGATCATGTAACTCACTGACACCGTAGGAGTGCTTTGTGTGTACCAAACGTCACAACGTAACTGGGTGACTATAAAGGTACTCTACAGGTATCTCCGAGGGTGTCTGTTGAGTTGACATGGATCAAGACTGGGATTTGTCACTCCGTGTGACGGAGAGGTATCTCCGGGCCCACTTGGTAATACGTCATCTCAATGAGCTCAAAGTGACTAAGTAGTTGGTCACGGGATTATGTATTACGGTAACGAGTAAAGAGACTTGCCGGTAACGAGATTGAACTAGGTATAGAGATACCGACGATCGAATCTCGGGCAAGTAACATACCGACGAGACAAAGGGAACTGTATACGGGATTGCCTGAATCCTTGACATCGTGGTTCATCCGATGAGATCATTGAGAAACATGTGGGAACCAATATGGGTATCCAGATCCCGCTATTGGTTATTGACCTGGGAGTGTCTCGGTCATGTCTACATGGTTTCCGAACCCGCAGGGTCTACACACTTAAGGTTCGGTGACGCTAGGGTTGTTAGTGAGAACAGTGCATGGTTACCAAAGGTTGTTCGGAGTCCCGGATGAGATCCCGGACGTGACGAGGGTCTCCGGAATGGTCCGGGGACGAAGATTGATATATAGGATGAAAGGTTTCGGAGTCCGGAAGTGTTCCGGGGAGCATCGGGAAATCGGCGGATTACCGAAAAGGGTTTCGGGGGTCCCGGAAGTGGTTCTGGGCCTAATGGGCCACAAAGGGGGGACACCACAGCCCTCATAGGGCTGTGCGCCCCCCCTGGGCCCTCTCCTATGGCGCATGGGGGGCTGGCCCCTCCTAGGGCAGCCGCACCCCCTGGCTTGGGGGGCAAGGCACCTAGGGGGGGGGGAAACCCTAGGGCCTGGCGCAGCCCTTGGCCGCCGCCCCCCCTCTGCCCTGGCCGCCGGCCCCCCTAGGGGAAACCCTAGGGCGCCCCCCTCTCCTCCTTCCCCCTATATATAGAGAGGTAAAGGGAGGGCAGCCAACACACGTTTGTGCCTCGGTGCTGCCCTCCCTCTCCCATAACATCTTCATCTCCCGCGGTGCTTAGGCGAAGCCCTGCTGGAATCCTCCTCCACCATCACCACCACGCCGTCGTGCTGCCGGTCTCTCCATCAACCTCTCCTCCACCTCTTGCTGGATCAAGAAGGAGGAGACGTCCCCGAGCCGTACGTGTGAAGAACGCGGAGGCACCGTTGCTTCGGTGCTTGGATCTTCAGCGATCTGAATCGCGGCGAGTACGACTCCATCAACCGCGTTCTTAACGCTTCCGCTTAGTGATCTACAAGGGTACGTGGATCCAATTCTCCTCTCGTAGTAGCATCTCCTAGATTGATCTTGGTGAACGTAGGAAAATTTTTTGTTTCCCATGCAACGTTCCCCAACAGTGGTATCAGAGCTAGGATCTTGCGTAGATGTTTTCTCGAGTAGAACACAAAAGGGTTTGTGGGCGTTGATGTTTAAATTGCTGCCCTCCTTAGTCTTTCTTGATTCAGCGGTATTATGGGATGAAGCGGCCCGGACCAACTTTACATGTCCACGTACATGAGACCGGTTCCATCGACAGACATGTGACTTTTGTTGCATAAGATGGCTGGCGGGTGTGTGTCTCTCCTATCTTAGTTGAATCGGAATAGAACAAGGCGGTCCTTGTAGAAGGTTAAATAGCAACTTGAATATCACCGTTGTGGCTTTGCGTAGGTAAGAAGCGTTCTTGCTAGATACCCATAGCAGCCACGTAAAACATGCAACAACAAATTAGAGGACGTCTAACTTGTTTTTGCAGGGTATGTATGTGATATGATATGGCCAATGACATGATGAGATATATTTGATGTATGAGATGATCATGTTGTAATAGTTAATATCGACTTGCATGTCGATGCATACGGCAACCGGCAGGAGCCATAGGGTTGTCTTTAATTTTTGTATGACCTGCGTGTCAATCATTAAGCGCTTTGTAATGCTTTACTTTATCGCTAAACGGTAGCAATAGTAGTAAGAGCATGGTGGGCGCGCGACAACCCCGATGGCGACACGATGATGGAGATCATGATGATGGAGATCATGGTGTGGCGCCGGTGACGATGGAGATCATGCCAGTGCTTTGGAGATGGAGATCAAAAGCACGAGTTGATGGCCATATCATGTCACTTATGATTTGCATGTGATGTTAATCCTTTTATGCATCTTATTTTGCTTAGGACGACGGTAGCATTATAAGATGATCCCTCACTAAAATTTCAAGATAAAATTGTGTTCCCCCCGAGTGTGCGCCGTTGCGAAGGTTCGTCGTTTCGAAGCACCACGTGATGATCGGGTGTGATAGACTCTACGTTCGCATACAACGGGTGCAAGCCAGTTTTGCACATGCAGAACACTCGGGTTAGACTTGACGAGCCTAGCATGTACAGACATGGCCTCGGAACACGGAAGACCGAAAGGTCGAGCATGAGTCATATAGTAGATATGATCAACATGAAGATGTTCACCATTAACACCACCTCATCTCACGTGATGATCGGACTTGGGTTGGTGGATTTGGATCATGTCACGCTCAGATGACCAGAGGGATGTCAATTTGAGTGGGAGTTATAAGTAATTGTTGGAAATATGCCCTAGAGGCAATAATAAAAGAGTTATTATTATATTTCCTTGTTCATGATAATCGTTTATTATCCATGCTATAATTGTATTGATTGGAAACTCAGATACACGTGTGGATGAATAGACAGACTTTGTGTCCCTAGTGAGCCTCTACAGGACTAGCTCGTTGATCAAAGATGACCGCAGTTTCCAGGTCATAGACATGAGTTGTCATTTGATAACGGGATCACATCATTAGGAGAATGATGTGATGGACGAGACCCAAACGTTAACATAGCTTTTGATCGTGTCAGTTATCGCTATAGTTTTCTGCATGTCAAGTATAAGTTCCTATGACCATGAGATCATGTAACTCACTGACACCGTAGGAGTGCTTTGTGTGTACCAAACGTCACAACGTAACTGGGTGACTATAAAGGTACTCTACAGGTATCTCCGAGGGTGTCTGTTGAGTTGACATGGATCAAGACTGGGATTTGTCACTCCGTGTGACGGAGAGGTATCTCCGGGCCCACTCGGTAATGCGTCATCTCAATGAGCTCAAAGTGACTAAGTAGTTGGTCACGGGATTATGTATTACGGTAACGAGAAAAGAGACTTGCCGGTAACGAGATTGAACTAGGTATAGAGATACCGACGATCGAATCTCGGGCAAGTAACATACCGACGAGACAAAGGGAACTGTATACGGGATTGCCTGAATCCTTGACATCGTGGTTCATCCGATGAGATCATCGAGAAACATGTGGGAACCAATATGGGTATCCAGATCCCGCTATTGGTTATTGACCTGGGAGTGTCTCGGTCATGTCTACATGGTTTCCGAACCCGCAGGGTCTACACACTTAACGTTCGGTGACGCTAGGGTTGTTAGTGAGAAAAGTGTATGGTTACCGAAGGTTGTTCGGAGTCCCGGATGAGATCCCGGACATGACGAGGGTCTCCGGAATGGTCCGGAGACGAAGATTGATATATAGGATGAAAGGTTTCGGAGTACCGGAAGTGTTCCGGGGAGCATCGGGAAATCGGCGGAGTACCGGAAAGGTTTTCGGGGGGTCCGGAAGAAGTTCTGGGCCTAGTGGGCCACAAGGGGGAACACCACAGCCCTCAGGGGGCTGTGCGCCCCCCCTGGGCCCTCTCCTCATGCGGCTAAGGGGGTGGGACCCCCTAGGGCTGGCCGCACCCCTTGGCCTTGGGGGGCAAGGCACCTAGGGGGGGAAACCCTAGGGCCTGGCCGCCCCCCCTGCCTTGGCCGCCACTCCTCCTTGCCCTGGCCGCCGGCCCCTAGGGGGAAACCCTAGGGCGCCCTCACCTCTCCACCCCCCCTATATATAGTGAGGCAAAGGGAGGGCAGCCAACACAAGTTCGTGCCTCGGTGCTGCCCTCCCTCTCCCGCAATATCTTCTTCTCCCGCGGTGCTTAGGCGAAGCCCTGCTGGAGATCTTCTCCACCATCACCACCACGCCGTCGTGCTGCCGGTTCTCCATCAACCTCTCCTCCACCCCTTGCTGGATCAAGAAGGAGGAGACGTCCCCGAGCCGTACGTGTGAAGAACGCGGAGGCACCGTCGCTTCGGTGCTAGGATCTTCGGCGATCTGAATCGCGGCGAGTACGACTCCATCATCCGCGTTCATAACGCTTCCGCTTAGCGATCTACAAGGGTATGTGGATCCTACTCTCCCCTCGTAGTTGCATCTACTAGATTGATCTTGGTGAACGGTAGGAAAAATTTTTGTTTCCCATGCAACGTTCCCCAACAGTGGCATCATGAGCTAGGTTCTTGCGTAGATGCTTTCTCGAGTAGAACACAAAAGGGTTTGTGGCATTGATGTTTAAATTGCTGCCCTCCTTAGTCTTTCTTGATTCAACGGTATTATAGGATGAAGCGGCCCGGACCAACTTTACATGTCCACGTACATGAGACCGGTTCCATCGACAGACATGTGACTTTTGTTGCATAAGATGGCTGGCGGGTGTCTGTCTCTCCTATCTTAGTTGAATCGGAATAGAACAAGGCGGTCCTTGTAGAAGGTTAAATAGCAACTTGAATATCACCGTTGTGGTTTTGCGTAGGTAAGAAGCGTTCTTGCTAGATACCCATAGCAGCCACGTAAAACATGCAACAACAAATTAGAGGACGTCTAACTTGTTTTTGCAGGGTATGTATGTGATATGATATGGCCAATGACATGATGAAATATATTTGATGTATGAGATGATCATGTTGTAATAGTTAATATCGACTTGCATGTCGATGTATACGGCAACCGGCAGGAGCCATAGGGTTGTCTTTAATTTTTGTATGACCTGCGTGTCAATCATTAAGCGCTTTGTAATGCTTTACTTTATCGCTAAACGGTAGCAATAGTAGTAAGAGCATGGTGGGCGCGCGACAACCCCGATGGCGACACGATGATGGAGATCATGATGATGGAGATCATGGTGTGGCGCCGGTGACGATGGAGATCATGCCGGTGCTTTGGAGATGGAGATCAAAAGCACGAGTTGATGGACATATCATGTCACTTATGATTTGCATGTGATGTTAATCCTTTTATGCATCTTATTTTGCTTAGGACGACGGTAGCATTATAAGATGATCCTTCACTAAAATTTCAAGATAAAATTGTGTTCCCCCCGAGTGTGCGCCGTTGCGAAGGTTCGTCGTTTCGAAGCACCACGTGATGATCGGGTGTGATAGACTCTACGTTCGCATACAACGGGTGCAAGCCAGTTTTGCACATGCAGAACACTCGGGTTAGACTTGACGAGCCTAGCATGTACAGACATGGCCTCGGAACACGGAGGACCGAAAGGTCGAGCATGAGTCATATAGTAGATATGATCAACATGTTGATGTTCACCATTGACACCACCTCATCTCACGTGATGATCGGACTTGGGTTGGTGGATTTGGATCATGTCACGCTCGAATGACCAGAGGGGTGTCAATTTGAGTGGGAGTTATAAATAATTTGATTAGGTAGTAACTCACTTATCATGAACAATAGTCTAAAATGTCTTTGCAAATCTTTTGTTGTAGATGGCTCGCGCAGTAGCTCCCCTGAATTTTAATGCGTTCCTAGAGAAAGCTAAACTGAAAGATGATGGGAGCAACTTTGTGGACTGGCTCCGCAATCTGAGGATCATCCTCACAGCTGCCCAAAAGGTTTATGTCCTAAATGCACCGCTAGGTGACCCCCCCCGCTCCTACAGCCCCTGCAGACATTTTGAACGTCTGGCAGACACGTTCGGATGACTATTCGATAGTGCAGTGTGCCATGTTGTACGGCTTGGAAGGAGGGCTTCAAAGGCGTTTTGAACGTCATGGTGCATATGAGATGTACCAGGAGTTGAAGTTCATCTTTGAAAAGAATGCTAAGATCGAGAGGTATGAGACCACCGATAAATTCTTTGCTTGCAAGATGGAGGAGAATTCGTCTGTCAGTGAGCACTTACTGAAGATGTCTGGGTACTATACCCGCATAGCTGATCTGGGACTTGTGTTCCCGGATGAGGCTATCATTGACAGAATTCTCCAGTCACTCCCTCCTAGCTACAAGAGCTTCGTGCAGCAGTATAACATGCAAGGGATGAACAAAACCATCGCCGAGCTGTTTTCGATGCTGAAAGTCGCTGAGGCAGACATCCAGAAGGAGTATCAAGTGTTGATGGTCAATAAAACCACCAGTTTCAAGAAGAATGGCAAGGGCAAGAAGGGTAACTCTAAGAAGGGTGGCAAAGCAGTTGCTAATCCAGTGAAGAAACCCAAGGCTGGGCCCAAGCCAGAGACTGAGTGTTTCTATTGCAAGGGGAACAACCACTGGAAGCGGAACTGCCCCAAGTATCTGGCGGACAAGAAGGGGGCCAACAACAACAAAGGTATATGTGATATACATGTTATTGATGTGTACCTTACCACAGGGCGCCTGGGCACCCCCTGGCCCCCCTCTGGCCCCACTTCTGGCACCTGGTTCCTTCGGGTGCGTGGATTTTCTGTGATTTTTCGTGGATTTTTCTGAGATACTTAAAAATCCGTTTTCCTGCACACAAATAAACCATACAGGCAGCTCTGCTGAAAACAGCATCAGTCCGGGTTAGTTTAGTCCAAATCTTGCAAGAATGAGGTCAAAACAATATCAAAAGTGTTTAGAAAAGTAGGTACGTTTGAGACGTATCAACTCCCCCAAGCTTAGCATATTGCTTGTCCTCAAGCAATTCAGTTCAACGAACTGGACACGACAAAGAAAACTTTGACAAACTCTTTTGCTTCATTAGATGTATATAAGCATGTACTACGAAGAGAGTTTAGCAAGTATTGAAACAGTACTTATGAGGACAATGCAGGGAGCAATCCTTCTTTCAAGTGACCAGTCACAAATACTTAAAAGTAAATAATATATTACTGAAAATCAAGACAAGATTACATTGCACATAGCTTGAGCATATTAGGGTGGTATCTCGCTAGCCTCCATGAGTGAAGCAAAACATAAATGCAGAGACTCCTCCAGAGTTTTAAAGGAGACTAGAACTAAGAATTTCAGAATAAATCATATCACAAGTATGCAGAAGACAATGTAATACTTTGGGACAATGCACATTACACTCAGAATGACAATTATGCTCTCCTAGTCAGTGCTTTGAAGAAAGAAGGTGAGACTCTCGAACCGTGGCTTTTATTGGCAAAGTTGAAAACCCGTGATCGGAAACAAAAACTAGACATGTACCAGAGCTCTTGGTTTTTTAAAAACAGAAGTAAATATGTTTTTGAGAGGTGCATATTTCGTCAACGAATGCTAGCAGTAACTCAATCACTTTTTAAGCTAGACAAGTCTCGAGGAACGGTTCCCGCATGAGGACGATCACATCCTCTTAATCTCCTTTGTTTATCACTGCCAAAGTTTTCTGATTTCTCATGAACAAAGCGTGAAGGAGGGTTTGTTTGTTATATTATCTTTTCGAGCCGGGCGCACTCAATGCCAGTTCCTTTTGATATTAGGGGTTCGCACATTATACATGCAATCCAGGGGTGAAACTTGTCCAACTTAAAGAGATCATGAATTAACTACTACTTCCTCATGAGCTAAAACATAGGCACAAAAAGGGAAATGCTTTTGATTAATTTCGAGATGGTACATGAAAGTCTTCGTTAGGAATGGCAGGTAAATACCATATATAGGAAGGTATAGTGGACTCATATGGCATAACAGGATTAAAAGTTTTGGATGCACAAGCAGTCATTCCGCTTAGTACGGGTGGAGGTTTAGCAAAAGACTGGGAAGCGACCAACTAGAGAGCACTAACGGTCATAATCATGCAGAGCGACAAAGCAACATTGAATCGGGCATGAAAGTGATATAACTATTCTAAAATTCAAAGATCATCAAGGCAAAGTAGACTGTTTAGTCTAAAACATGTGTAAGCATGTGCCAAGTCAATCCAAAAATTCTCTAAAGGGAAATACCACCATAGTACGCCAGACTAGGAACAATGCAATGCATGTAGATCGTTTCAATAACACATTATATACTCTAGTTATTCGAGACTAGCCACAAGGAAAGCATGAACCACTGGAAGAGCATTGTAAACATAGCACTATGTCGCTACAAGCTGGTCTCTAGATCATAAGTACAGGCATATGTACAAAAGTAGAAACAATAAGAGTTCATACCGGTCTTCCCTGTTGCTTCCTTTCAGTCGATCTTCGTCATTACTGCTTGTCACTTGCACGATCGAACGTAGGAAATATAATCAAATGCCATCACGGACTCGAGCTGATCTCTAAAAACAAAGCAAACTAAAGAGAGAAAGGAAATCTTTTTGGGTTTTTCAAAAGTTGAATAAAAGCAAAAGAAAGAGAGAATGTTTTTGTTGTTTTTGCGAAGAGAGAAGCAAAGAAGAATGGGCAAAAACTTCGAAAAGATCAAAGCGAATAAAACGGATAATACAATGGAAAAGTGAGAATGGCACGTACTCCCCCAAGCTTAGGCTTTTGGCCTAAGTTGGTAGCAGCTACTGCCCCCAGGAGCCTCCTGCTCCAGGGGTATGGTGGTGAGACCAAGGGTCGTAGAAGGATGATGGCGCATACACCGAACTCCTCGGAGTCTCCCACGAGGAAGGTTCCGAGCGCCAAACAGAGGGAGACCCTTCACCAAACTCGGTGGCGGTCTCATCCTGAAAATGTGGTATCTCACCGTGCCTCTCCTCGTCAGGCACAACCCCCTCCATGGGGTTATGGAACTGATGCTGGACCATGAACTCATCGAACTGGACAACATCAAAGGACCATCCGTTCCTGCGAGAAAAATCAAACAAAAGAGGTGCAGGTAGACAGATCTCGCGTTCCGTGGTAGTTCCGAAACGCAAGATATAAACAAGGTTATCAAGCTCAGAACCCATGGTAACAAACTTATGCCTTTTCATAGCAGCAAGATCAAAGCTTAAATAAGTAAAAGGAGTATCATCAGGGTGTGGGGTGCCTCCAAGATGCTCTAAGATAAGCGTGGCATAAATGCCACCATATAAGTCCCCCTTGTTACCGTTCATAGCAAGGCGTCGAGCAATTAAGGTACCAATATTATAATCAGACCTCCCTGAGAGGGCTGCTGCCAGGATGGCAATATCCGGAGCAGAAATGTTGCTCGTGTTCTCACGAGCTAACACCCCTCTAGCAATATAATATGCAAAATACCTGAGGTGAGGAAACAAGATACTGGAGATCTTCGACCGATGAACATCCCTCGTACCCATGCTGCAGAGAGAGTTTATGACGGTTTTCAGCTTGGAGGGCTGAGTAGCCATCCTTGCCATCCTCCCAACGTTCGGCACACCTATTACTTCACAAAAATTTCCCAAAGTCATGGTGATAAGATCATTATAAATTTTAAACTCAATAGCACCTGATTCAGGATTATATCTAAAACTATTAATGAAAATGGAGGTGAGTTTCTGATACTGAGTAACACGGCTCGTAACGAGTCGTGTCAAACCTGCTTTAGCACAAAGATTATAAAACTCATCCTTCATTCCCACAGCTTCCATGAATTCATCACATGAATATGTCATTGCTCGTGCTGGACTTGTGTCTTCCAACAACTCCAGGGGCACATGATCCTCATTATAGCTCACCCTGGCAGTCGTTGGTGAAGCTGCGGCTCTAGTGACTCGATCGGAGTGTGCGGGCCTCCTCTTCTCAAGCCATCCTTTTGCCCTTCCTAACAAACTCATTTCTGAATTTTTTTACAATTTACAAAAACGAGGATTAAAACAAAGTGAGCTAAGGCAAACTACTCAACTCACTTGCCCCAAGGCACAAACTTGCATCAAAACTTGGAAAATAACTTTCTACACATGCATGCAAGCTCATCTCTACAGCACCAAGAACTACTAAATACTCGCAAATGAGGCCACCAATCAAAAATCTAATTGGAGGGGTGGAGGAGTCACATACCAGGGAGTATTTGCTCAAAATTTCAGCTCAAATGATGGGCTGTAGAGAGAGATCGAAGAATCTCCCCCAAGAACAGCAAGAACAGCAAGAACAAGACCAGAACTCGGGTTTCTGGAAAAAGAGAGAGAGAGGGGAAGAAGAAGTACCTGGAGGGGGGGTCCCGTGGGCCCCAGGCGCCCTGTGGGCGCGGCCAGGGGCTGGGCCGCGCCAGCTGGCCGCCTGGGCCACTGGTGGCCCCCCTGGCTGGCCCCAGGACTTTCCGAGTCTCTCCCGTTGTGGAAATTTTTAATATAATTTTTCTGAAAACTTCACTGTTGAAATTTTTTCGAAGTTCAAAAAGCTACGAAACTCTCTGAAAACTTGAAGTAGTTAGTAGTATTGTGAAGCTTCAAAAACATAGATACTTGGTACAGGAAGTAGGACAATACTAAAAACAAATGAAAACATAGAAAGCTCAACTTTTTATCCATATAAAACACGTTTACTAGTAAGGTTGATCAAGTCTTACCAACAAACAAGCGATATATAGAGCAAAAAGTATCACCTCCTACAAAGTAATCACTGAACTTTTACCTTGATGGACATTGTCCCTACCATGATAGTTTTGTATTTGTGAGGCACATGTAGTGGACAGTCCCATTCTCCAATTTTCACGGTCTCGATATTCTCTATAGAGTTGAGGGCATGCCTCCTGTCGGTCTTCTTCGGAAAATATACCGTGTGTTCTTTATCATTCACATGAAAGGTAACCTTCCCTTTGTTGCAATCAATAATAGCACCTGCGGTGTTAAGAAAAGGTCTACCAAGAATAATGGACATGCTCCCATCCTCGGGCATGTCAAGCACAACAAAATCAGTAAGAATTAAGCAATTAGCAACTTCAACTGGAACATCCTCACAAATACCTATCGGAACAGCGATTGACTTGTCAGCCATCTGAAGGGAGATATCTGTAGGAATTAGTTTCTCTAAACAGAGCCTCTCATAAAGAGAGAGAGGCATAACACTCACTCCTGCTCCAAGATCACATAAAGCAGTTTTGACACAATTATTCTTTATGGAGCAAGGAATGGTGGGTATACCTGGATCACCGAGCTTCTCAGGAATCTTTCCGCTGAAAGAATAGTTAGCAAGCATAGTAGATATTGCATCATTAGGAACTTTTCTTTTGTTAGTGACAATATCTTTCATATATTTTGAGTAAGGGAGTAACTTAATAGCATCAGTCAAAGGAATTTGAAGAAAAAGAGGTTTTATCCATTCACAAAACTTATTGTAATGCTCTTCTTCTTTAGATTTGATGGACTTACCTGGAAAGGGCATGGGTTTATGTACCCATGGTTCTTTCTCCTTCCCATGTTTCCTTGCGATGAAGTCTTCTTTAGTGTACCTCTTACGTTTGTCAGGTGCTTCTTCTTCTCGAACTTCAGGCGGATCATTCTTCTCATTATCATTACCTTCAGGTTCAGCACCGTCTTCAGTCTCAGCATCGGAAATAGATACACTGTTGGGATCAATAGCTGGCTCTTCATCTGCAATAGGATCATTAGAATTGTCAGTCTCTTTATGTTTCTTCTTCTTATTTGGAGAGACAGCAATTTCTTCTTCCTGCATTTGAGAATCTTGCTCGATTCTCTTCGGATGTCCCTCTGGATAAAGAGGATCTTGAGTACTAGTTCCTCCTCGGGTCTTAATCCCAAAAGCCTGCAATTTATCTTGTTTGGCATTGTTAGCAAGTAAATCTCTTTGCACATTAGAAATTTGATCAAGCTGAGTTTGAACCATATGAAAATGCTTCACAAGACATTGAACATCATTAACTGTTCTATCTAAAACACCAAGCAACTTTTTGATAGCAAGGGAATTATCATGCAACTGACTTTCTATCCTCTCATTAAAATGATTCTGTTTCATAATAAAATTATCAAACTCATATAAACATTGATCAGGAGGTTTACCATGAGGGATGTCACTTGCGTTGAAATCTAAAAGAGAGTGTACCTCTACCATAGGAGGGTGAGTGGTAGGCTGACACAACTTCTCAATAGGGGGTAGATTCTTCACGTCTTCAGCTTTAATACCTTTCTCTTTAATAAACTTCTTTGCTTCTCGCATATCTTCGGGGCTTAGGACAAACATGCCCCTCTTCATTGTTGGTGGAGGTGGTTCAGGGATGGACCAATCTTCATGGTTTTTGGCAATCCTGCCCATTAAGTCTTCCGCGTCGTCCGGTGTTCTTTTCCTAAAAACACAACCAACACAACTGTCCAAATAGGACCTAGATTCATCAGTTAGACCAGCATAGAATATATCAATTAATTCATTCTTAGGAACTCCATGTCCTGGTCTAGCCTGAATCAAACCGCAGTACCTCCCCCAAGCTTTAGGGAGGGACTCATCCTGCAACTGTTTAAAATTATAAATTCTTTGTAAAGCAGCATGTTGCATATGAGCAGGAAAGTACTTATCAACAAAAGAGTGAGCTAAGTCCTAAGGACTCTTAATAGAACCGCATGGGAGTGAATCATACCATGCTTTAGCACCTCCCTTCAAGGAGAAAGGAAGAAGCTTGGTCACATAAAAGTAGCGTATCTTCTCATCTGTGGTAAACAGGCTACCTAGTTCACCAAGTTTAGTTAGGTGTGCAATAGCATCATCATTTTCTCTGCCATAAAAGGGGTCCGCTTCAACCATAGGTATAAGTGAAAGATCAACAGAGAAATTAAAATCAGGATCATCAATGCATATCGGAGATGTAGCAAACTCAGGATTAGGAACGGTTTTGTTTTTCAAACAGTGTTTTTCAAATATTTTCTTAATAGTTTCAGGGTCAGAGCCGACAAACTCTGTCAGTTCCCTGCATAAATCTTCATCAAGTATATAGTAATCATCATCAAGGAGCCTCTCCTGGAGTTTACTCAATTCAGGATAATCATAAGTTTCACCAATAGGGTAGCGAGTAACAGGAAGTTCAATTCCATATTTTTCAGCAGCAGTAGTAATTTGTTTCTCAAGGGCATATCCAAGCGAACTAATATCATCATCAAAAGTAGTAGAAGCATCATAAAGAGTATCAGACATAGTAACAGATTCAGTAGGAACATCATGTGGTGGTGGTGAGGCAAACTTACTCATAACAGAAGGTGAATCAAGTGTAGCACTAGTGCTCAGAGCAGTACCTCTTCTTGTAGTGGATCGTAGGATCGGAACCTTGGGGTCTCCTTTCTTACCCATATTGAATAAAGTGCAGCAGGTAGGATACCTCAAGTAGACTTGTAAATATTGCTATGCTCCCTGGCAACGGCGCCAGAAAATGGTACTTGATAACCCTCAACCGTAAGGGATCGAGATAGTCTTCGCGGGTAAGAATAACCCAATTTATTGATTCGACACACGGGGAGCCAAAGAGTATTTATAAGCTTTAACAGTTGAGTTGTCAATTCAACCGCACCTGAAATATACTAACTTGCAGCAAAAGATAAGTGGTTACAGGGATATGATAGTGATGATAGTAATGGTAAAAGTAAATAGTAACAGTAGACAGCAAAGTAAATAGCAAAAGTAAATGGCAGAAATAGCAACTAGTGACAGGCAAGGTTTAAAATACTGTAGGCTAGGGAGATGGATGGTTGGGCGTTGCATGGATGAGATAGTTTCTAACTCAGGGCACGGCACACAGAAAAGTAATGATCATCTAGGCAAATATCAAACATTAGGCATGTATCCCGTAGGTAGTTGTACGTGCTTGCAATAAGAACTTGCACAACATCTTTTGTCCTACCATCCCGCTACGAACGGGGCCAAAAGGAACTAATGGATATTAAGGTGCTCCTGTCAAAGAGCACCGGAACAAAGCAATGAACTCAATGGATACATGTAATCCTCAAATTACGGGCCATCCCCTTTGGTGTCCCAAGCTGTCACTTTTGGGATCGCCGGTTCCGAACCGTAACAGGTGCATACAACTCATAGATAGGATCAAGAATACAAATATATTCATGCAAACACATATGGTTCAGATCTGAAATCATGGCACTCGGGCCCTAAGTGTCAAGCATTAAGAATAACAAGTTGTAGCAAAGATGATAAACACCATACTAGATGATAGGCAACATGCCCCCAACAATCTGACGAACTATTACATGATCTAACTCATCCAATCCCTACCATCCCCTTCGCCTACAGCAAGGGAATTACTCACGCATGAAGGGGGAAGTCATGGAGGGATGATGGAGTGGTGATGATGATGACGATGACGACGATCTCCCCTCTCCGGAGGCCAAATCAGCCTCCAGATTAGCCCTCCCGAAGAAGAACAGAGGGCGGCGGCGGCTCCGCGACGAAAAACAGCGAAAGGACTTCCGATCTGGGGTTTCTGCATCGCGAGGAAAAATACGGGCTAAAGTAGGGCACCAGGGGGTGTGGGCCCCACCCAGGCACCCCCCGGCGCGGCCCGGGGGGGGGGGGGCACAGGGCGCCTGGGCACCCCCTGGCCCCCCTTTGGCCCCACTTCTGGTATTTGGTTTCTTCGGGTGCGTGGATTTTTCGTGGATTTTTCTGAGATGCTTAAAAATCCGTTTTCCTGCACACAAATAAACCATACAGGCAGCTCTGCTGAAAACAGCGTCAGTCCGGGTTAGTTTAGTCCAAATCATGCAAGAATGAGGTCAAAACAATATCAAAAGGGTTTGGAAAAGTAGATACGTTTGAGACGTATCACCCATCGGGCATCTTAGTAACATATACCACAAGTTTCAAAAGTAAATACTCAAGCTCGAAAGCAGAGCATGGTTGGCGAAGTAGAGGATACAATTTACCAAAGGCATTATGGATCAGGGGAAGAACTCACAAGGTGATTGAATATGAAGGACACTGTCGGATAACAATCCAACAACGGATCGGGCAATCCACAACGGAGCTGATGTGAGTATCGGTACTCACTCAGTGAAAGAAAGAATGCAGAGGCATCAGACCCAAGAATCGCCTGATTAGTCTGATGCTTAAATACAAAGAAATTATGGTTTCCATAATGAAGAATCAGAAGCAGACGCTCTGATCAAGGAAGGATAAGTTGAAAACACTTAGTTGGACAATCAATAACGGTTTGAATTTCCGAGAACCAACTCATGTCCGGAATGACGTCTGAGCCAGAAAGATAATTTTTAAAAAGGATAACCTGATGACTTCGTGCATACGCACACATTGAATCAATAGGCTCAAAATGGCTAAGACAAGGGATATTAATAAAGACTACCAGTCATATGGAATTAACCATAATGCAAGTAGGCAAGAATTTCAAGAGTAACCGGCTGCAGAGGATTTTCGAAAGATCGAATAGTATTCCGAAGAATATTGTGAGACACATGAACAATCAAGAAGAACGGATTCTCGATAAATGTTAGGAAATAACCGTAAGGGTTTTTATGCGAAATAAAACTGCAAGACAGTAAACTCAAAGGATTCTCAGGACAATGGAGAATATTTCAAGGCATCTTGTAACAACAAGAGCGACGAGGAATGATCATGAGAATGGCGAGTGCATGCAGATATCCATAGGGATATATCGGTGGCAGTGAATTGCAAAGGCAATGACCACAAGGGTCTCGAGAAAATATCGAGGGATATCCTCAGAATCTTCTGACGAAGCAGGTGATCTCTGGAATGAGGCCTCTCCGGGAGAAATAGTTACGAGAACCTAGAATCAGAGTTAGTAAAATATTTTAACCCGAATAGAAGAGAGATCAGAGTCCGAGAGCATAGAAGAGGAATAAAAGATCCTAACACCACCCATTAGTGTTGTGGGCCCGTAAGCCACACAACAAGTTAGTAAATTTGTTTTTACAAGACTAGACTCAACTTCGGCCAAGGAGTTGGAAAGGGGGATTCCTATAGGCAGTTGGCTCTGATACCAACTTGTGACGCCCCCGATTTGACCGTACACTAATCATGCACGCAAATGTGTACGACCAAGATCAGGGACTCACTGGAAGATATCACAACACAACTCTAGACACAAATTAAAATAATACAAGCTTTATATTACAAGCCAGGGGCCTCGAGGGCTTGAATACAAAAGCTCGAATACAGAAGAGTCAGCGGAAGCAATAATATCTGAGTACATACATAAGTTAAACAAGTTTGCCTTAAGAAGGATAGCACAAATATAGCAACGATCGAAAAGGCAAGGCCTCCTGCCTGGGACCTCCTAACTACTCCTCGAAGCCGAACTCCACGTAGAAACATCCTCGGGATCCTCTGGGTCCTGGACTCCACCATCTGGTTGCGTCATCCGAGAAGAAGGGACAAAAGGGGAAAAGGGGGAGAAAAGCAACCGTGAGTACTCATCCAAAGTACTCGCAAGCAAGGATCTACACTACATATGCAATGATATAGGTGTAAAGGGGTAATATCTGTGGGCTAAACTGCAGAATGCCAGAATAAGAGGGGGATAACTAATCCAATCGAAGACTACGCTTCTCGTAACCTCCATCTTGCAGCAGTAGAAGGGAGTAGATGGTAAGTTCACCAAGTAACAACTTAGCATAATCCTACCCAGCGATCCTCCTGCACATCACCCTGTGAGAGAGCGACCACCGAGTTATATCTGGAACTCATCTGGGTGTGTTTTATTAAGTATCCGGTTCTAGTTGTCATGAGGTCAGAGTACAACTCCGGGTCGTCCTTTTACCGAGGGACACGGCTATTCGAATAGATTAACTTCCCTGCAGGGGTGCACCACATAACCCAGCACGCTCGATCCTATTTGGCCGGACACACTTTCCTGGGTCATGCCCGGCCTCGGAAGATCAACACGTTGCAGCCCTACCTAAGCACAACAGAGAGGTCAGCACGCCGGTCTAAACCCTAAGCACACGGTGGTCTGGGCCCATCGCCCAATGCACACCTGCACGTTGCGAGGGCGGCCGGTAAGCAGACCTAGCCTCTCCTAATACCAGAGTAGGCGTTCCGGTCCAATCTGGCGCGCGCTGCTAAATCGCTGACGTCAAGAAGGCTTCGGCTGATACCACGACGTCGAGTGCCCATAACTGTTCCCACGCAGCTGGTTAGTGCGTATAGACCAAATGGCCAGACTCAGATCAAATACCAAGATCCCGTTAAACGTGTTATTATGAAAGAACCGCGGACAACGACCAGGGTCAGGCCCACCTATCTCCTAGGTGGTCGCAACCCGCCCTGTCGCTCCGCCACAAAGTAACCATCAGGGGGCTGTCGGGAACCCAGGCCCACCACTACCTGGGTGGAACCACCTGCCCCTTCAGCCCCCATCTCCGAATCATCATCATGTGTAAGTAATAGTAAAGTATATACCCGTGATCATGTAATGCCCAGGATGGAGTTATACCTCCTACGTGTCGAGGCACGACTTAAAGGCATAAATCCATCCTAGAATGATCTCAAGTTTGGTAATCTTTGCACAACTCATGTAAAAGAGGGGATAGTAAACAGAAAATAGTTGGCTTACACTTGCCACGTCACAGAATTATAGTACAAGGCTCAAACATCATACATTAAGAACATCACAACCCTCTAAGGGCAAAAGCCAAAAGTCAAAGTACCAAACTTAGATAAATAAACCACAGGCGGATCGAATCCTAGTAAGAGTCTCCACTACTGATCATCCGGGTAGCGCACATAGTACCGACTACGCTCCTCGTCGTACTCCCAATCCAGCTCGGTGCCATCACCTGGATAGCTCACAGCTGGACCTGCATCTGGTGTGTGAGGTAACTGTGAGCCACAGAGGACTCAGCAATCCCGTCTCCGGGTAACAAGACTATCAAAGCCTTTGGGTGAGGATAAGGCTGAAGAAAAGAATAAGTGTTTGCAGCAGCAACTAGCAACTAGCTTACGTGAGTGAGAGCGAGAAGAGAAGGCCTCGGCGAGAAGTGATCACGAAGTGATCTTAGCTACAAGCTCAACAATCATAACCCCTCCGTGTTCAACTCCCGAATCCCTATTCGCAAACTGACAGTCACGGAACACACGCTGGTAGTGTATTAGAAACATTGTGTCAAGTTATCTACAACCGGAATTAACAAGCTCCCATCTGCCACATAACCGCGGGCACGGCTTTCGAAAGTTCAAACCCTGCAAGGGTGTTCCAACTTGACCCATTACAAGCCCACGATCCGCGGAGTCGCAACTCCAAAGTGGGAAGACCCGAGTATCCTCGGAATCCCGTGCTCAAGATATACCGAGCTAAGGTAAGGCTAATCCAGCAAATCCTCCCGGCGTGTCGACACCCTGATAGTAGCCGCGCGTATCTAAGTCTCTGGACACGACCGGATGGGCGATTCTACAGGTTTTTACCAAACCTCGAGTTTCCTTGAGGTGGCCCCGCAGACTCCCCGTTTCGGACCAACACTCATGTGGAGCACTGGCCCGGGGTTGTTGATTAAGAAAGAGGGTTAATTACTCCCTATGCAAGTTTAGTTTGTTATTAGGCACATAGTACCAATGTTGGGACTTGCTGGAAAAGACTTAGCACTTAGCGGTTTATCGAGGGGGTCCCATACACCCCAACCGTGTTAGGAACGCATAATCAAGGAACATAATACCGGCTTATACGGATCCTAACGGCATGAGTGGAACAAATCACCAAGCAAAAGGCTTAGCCTTCCACCCTTGCCAATATATAGATGATTTCATTTTAAGCATTTATATAGTGTGATATAACCCAACCAAACTTCAACATGAAGCAAGCATCTTCGATCTTCACCTGCAACTAGCAATGCTATAAGAAGGGCTGAGCAAAGCGTACTTAGCCAAGCAACGGTTTGCATAGGTAGGTTGGTTAAACATGGCAATGGTTTACAAGTAGGAGGCTGACAAGAAGATCATGGGCATCGAGGCAAAACTATAGATCGAGACTACTAGCAATAGGCAAAGATAGTAATGTTATCGGGGTTCCGTCATCTTGCCTGAAGAGAAGTCGTTCGGATCGTAAGAAGGGTCCTCGTGCTCAACCTCGTTGGTAACCTCGTGCTCAACCTCGTACTCGGTCTCAGCTTCCGGCTCTAAACAAAACAATCACACCAAGCACCAATCAACAAGATGCAATGCGCACTGGGAAAAGATGAATGCATGATGGATGCACTAAGGATGCACACGGAGCACGGAAAAATATCACTCAAGCAAATCACCTCAAAACATGATAACAATCTGATATTATTAATCTACACAGAAAATCAATCAAGTTTGATATAAGATTCGCTGAAATCGGAGTTACGGGCTAAAAGTTATGCCCGAAACAAGATTTGAGCGAAAGCTGAAAATTACAGCAACATAGCAACTTCGGAGCTCAAAATAATTAAGCTACAGCATTCAAATAACATGGCAAAGGACATGAACACAAACTAGACATATACTACAGCAACTAAGTCCAAGGTGCACCCCCAACGGAGTCACGGATCAATAGCAATGATCTTGGACATATTGAACTTGACAATAAAATTCTGGCAGCAGAATTTTATTGAAACTTTGGAGCAAAAGATAAACATGCTACAGCCACTTAAATGTACATGTGAGGACATGAATGGAAAGACAACAATATATACTACAAGGAACAATCAAGATCCACTCCAAAACTATCATGCTTTGTCCTAGAACATCACACGAACATGGCATCGGAACGTTACAGATTTCAGACTTAGTGAAAATCCACTAAGTCCTAAAACAGCAATATCATCATGGCATATAAAAGAGCATGTTTAAGTCACCTCGAAACTAAACATGGCAAAGGGTAAGCACCTCATCAAAGTACACATGAAGGTGATCCCGAAACACACAAGCATGCATCATATAGGTAAACACAACGATAGCAACGAGCTCAACAAGATGGCATTTCATAACAAGTGAAACAACATCACAGCCACATGGCACTTTGCAACGATGATAACAAGGCAATAATAAATCTACCATGCAACCTATCACAAGCAACACGTAGTTCGTGGCAAGACGAACACGTGGACATGTCATTTGCATCATTCGGACAAACGAGCTAAAAGATACCACATGGCAAAGGTGACATAAAAATAACACATAGCAGCAGTTTATATCATGATGCACTCTTACAACAGCAAAACAAGCACCTAGATGATCTCTAACATGCATGACAACAACAGGTATAACGTAGAGCAAGTCTCCACGAACGTCTGGACATGCTACACGCGCGAAACGGAGCAACAGGCAAAAAGTTAGAGCAGGTCAAACTTTGCATCACAGAATTAGATCTCAGGGACTTTGAAGAAATAGGAGCAACCTTAGGCAGATCTAGATCTGAAGAAAACATGACGGGCCGGAGGCTCTGTAGCGGCGGCGGCCCAGTCGAGCGGAGGCGGTGCTGCGGTCGGGGATGGGCCGGCCTGGTCGCGGCGGAGGGGAGCCCGAGGCCCTGGCGCGGCGACGGCCCGAGAGGAGGGGCCCGAGGGGAGGCGGCGGCCCAGCCGGCTCGCCTGGCCCGAAGGAAGGCGGCGGAGTCGCGGGAGCCTGGCGCGGGCTGGCGTCCGTCGCGACGCGGGTGGAGCACTGGAGCGGGGCCGGCTCGGGGCGGAGGGCCTGGAGGGAGATGGGCCCTAGAGCGGGGGAGGCCCGAGCACCTGGCGGCGGCGAAGTGGGGACTGGTTCGCTGGGCCGAAGGAGTGGCGTACGGCCCGACGCGGAAGGGGACGGCCTGGGTGGAGCGATGACGCGGCCGGCCGGCGATCTGGGCCCCGACGGGGCGCTCGATGCGCCGTTGACTTGGCGTCGAGGCCGGCGGCTGCGGTCGATCGAGGGAGCTGGTTCCCTCGGGAACCAGAGGATTTTGGGGATCTGGTTAGATCGGAAAGAAAAGAAAAAAAATAGTGGAGAAGGGGAAGAAGATAGGGAAGCCAAAATAGACTAGGAGGGTCTAATATATAGCAGTTTTTCTAGGGTTAGGGGGATTTAGGGGCGCTAGGAGCCCTCCGATCGCGATCCGACGGATCCGATCGCGGGGATAGATTAAAAAGGCCTAGAAGGAGATAAAAGACTACAGTAGGGGTGTTTCTGGGACACAAAGTGAAGGCACTTCGGACCCACACGAACAACGGATGGGAAAGTCAACGGAGTCCAAACGAGACGAGATTTGAGAGGCGGGTTGCACACAACAAAACAACAACACAGACAACATCCTCGCGGCACACCGGTAACGTTACACGCCCGAACAACAAAGTAGGCCTACGGGACGTCACAGACACGTGAGGGAGCTCCGGAACGCGAAACGGACAACGGGAAGAAACACGCGGAACCGGATGCAACCGACAACACAAATGCAATGCAATGCACATGCCTACATGATATGAATGAATGCCACAACTCACACAACAAAACGACGAAAACCCGAAAGACAAGAAACCCGGAATGGAAATAGATGAAGCCGGAGATATATTATATACCCAAAAGGGAAAGTATTACATCCGGGGCATTACAAACTCTCCTCAACTACAAAAAGATCTCATCCCGAGATCTAGGACTGGAAAAAGGAAGGGTACTCGGAACGAAGATGATCCTCTCGTTCCCAGGTAGCTTCTCGGTCGGTGTGATGTGACCACTTGACTTTCAGAAATTTGATGGACTTGTTGCGGGTCTTGCGTTCGGTTTCCTCGAGAATTGCAACTGGATGCTCTCGGTAGGACAGGTCTTGTTGAAGATCAATCTCCTCAAACGGAATCATGCGCTCATGTGCCTTGAAGCATTTGCGGAGTTGAGACACATGGAAGACATCATGAACATTTGCAAAGTTGGGAGGGAGCTCAAGCTGATAGGCTAGATCTCCTCTTTTGCCAAGAATCATGAAAGGCCCGACGTATCTAGGAGCAAGTTTTCCTTTGATACCGAATCTTTGGGTTCCTTTCATCGGAGAAACTCGGAGATAGACATGATCACCGATGTCGAATGCTAAATCACGATGCTTGCCGTCATAGTAGCTCTTCTGACGCGACTGAGCGGCCTTGAGATTCTCACGTATGACTTTGCACATTTCTTCGGCTTCTGAGATCAAGTCATTGCCAAGAAGTTGGCGTTCGCCTGTTTCAGACCAGTTGAGAGGGGTACGGCACTTTCTGCCATAGAGAATTTCAAACGGTGCTTTGCCTGCACTTGCTTGAAAGCTGTTGTTGTAAGAGAACTCGGCAAATGGAAGACAGTCTTCCCATTTCATGCCAAAGGAGATGACACAGGCTCTGAGCATGTCTTCTAGAATCTGATTCACACGCTCGACTTGACCACTAGTCTGAGGGTGAAAAGCAGTGCTGAACCTGATCTTCCTGCCCATGGCGGACTGAAAGGAGTCCCAGAACCTTGATGTGAACAAGCTTCCACGGTCTGAGGATATCACTTGAGGAATGCCATGTAGGGACACAATTCTGGAAGTGTACAGCTCTGCAAGTTGAGCTGCATTGATTGATTCCTTGACTGGAAGAAAGTGAGCGACTTTGGTAAGCTTGTCAATCACCACAAAGATAGCATCATTTCCTCGCTTGGATTTAGGAGAACCAGTGACGAAGTCCATTTCAATGTGGTCGAACTTCCACTCGGGGATAGGAAGAGGTTGGAGAAGACCGGCTGGACGTTGATGTTCTGCTTTCACTCTTCTGCATACATCACATTCGTTCACGAATTGGGCAATTTCCCTTTTCATGCGTGTCCACTAGTAAGACTGCATGAGGTCTTGATACATCTTGGAACTGCCAGGATGAATGGAAAGGAGAGAATCATGAGCTTCTTCCATTATGAGCTTCCTGAGATCACCTTTGGGAACAACGAGTCTGTCCTCGAAGAACAAGGTATCTCTCTCATCAACACGGAAGCACTTGTATTTTGGAGTGCCCTTTGCAATCCCATGTTTCACTTTCTTCACCATGGTATCACTGAGCTGGGCCTCACGGACTTGATCTTCCAAGGTAGGAGCAATTTGGAGATTTGCAAGAAAACCCTGCGGAACAACTTGGAGGTTGAGCTTCCTGAATGCTTCACAAAGCTCAGGCTGGTACGGCTTGATAAGAAGGCTGTTGCAATATGCATTACTGCTCAAAGCATCTGCAATCACATTCGCCTTGCCATGAGTGTATTCAATGCTGGGATTATACTCTTGGATCATTTCAACCCAACGAGTCTGACGGAGGTTCAGATGCGGCTGTGTGAAGATGTACTTCAAGCTCTTGTGATCAGTGAAGATGTCGACCTTTCTGCCCAACAACAGATGTCTCCACGTAATCAGAGCATGTACCACAGCTGCTAGCTCGAGATCATGTGTGGGATAGTTCTTCTCACTTGGCTTTAGCTGACGAGAAGTGTATGCCACAATTCTCTTATCTTGCATAAGCACACCACCAAGACCTTGAAGAGAAGCATCGCAGAATACTTCATAGGGCTTGGTTTCATCCGGAGGAGTCAGAACTGGAGCAGAAACAAGCTTCTCTTTGAGGGTTTTGAATGCCACTTCACATTCGGGAGACCAAAAGTATTTGACATTCTTCTGAAGCAAGTTGGAAAGAGGCTTGGCAATCTTGGAGAAGTTCTCAACAAACCTTCTGCAATAGCTGGCAAGACCCAGAAAACTGCGGAGCTGCTTGACGTTCTGAGGAGCTTCCCAGTTGACAATTGCTTCAACTTTCTCGGGATTAACCGCAATGCCGTCAGCTGAGATGATGTGGCCCAGGTACAAAACCTTATCGAGCCAAAACTCGCACTTTGAGAACTTGGCATAGAATTTATGCTCTCGGAGTCGATCAAGAACCAGACGTAAGTGCTTTTCGTGATCTTCTTCATTCTTGGAAAACACCAGAATATCATCCAGATACACTAGCACAAACTCGCCAGTATAGGGGTTGAAGATGTAATGCATCATCCTTGAAAAGGTAGGAGGAGCATTGGCGAGACCAAAGGACATGACGGTATACTCGTATGAACCGTAGCTCGTTCTGAAGGCCGTCTTGGGAATGTCTTCCTCGCGAATGCGAATTTGATGATAGCCCATTCGGAGGTCAAGCTTAGAGAACACTTTAGCTCCTTTGAGCTGCTCAAAGAGTTCGTTGATGTTGGGGAGCGGATAATTGTTCTTAATCGTCTTCTTGTTCAATGGCCGGTAGTCAACACAGAGACGCTCCGTGCCATCTTTCTTCTTGACAAATAAGACACCACAGCCCCACGGAGATGTACTCGGTCTGATGAGACCCATACTCTCCTGCTTATCAAGCTGCTTCTTCAATTCCTTCAATTCATCCGGAGAGAGCTTGTACGGACGCCGGCACGCAGGCTCAGTACCCGGCTCGAGTTCAATGACAAACTCCACCTGACGGTGTGGAGGCATGCCTGGAAGTTCTTCAGGAAAGACGTCTTGATATTCGTTCACCACCGGAATTTGATTTATGGCATTAATTTCGCCCTTATCATTAAAAGAGAAAAGCCGAATAGTATTATCCCTGGAGGCGAAGATAATCACATCTTCATCAGAATGAGTCAACTTGACTTCCTTTTGAGCACAATCAATGTGAGCATCGTGCTGAGAAAGCCAATCCATTCCGAGGATGAGGTCAAAATCAGAATGACCAAGAATCACCGGTTTAGCCAGAAAACGATAATCTCCCATGCGAATAGAAACATCCGGAGCATAGACAGTAGAAGACATACGTCTCCCCGGAGAAATGACTTCCAACCTCTGAGGCAAATTTGAAGTGGCAATATTGTGCTTGGATGCAAATGGTTGAGACATGAAAGAGCATGAAGCACCCGAATCAAATAACACTTTAGCAGGGATAGAGTTCACTGGAAGGTTACCCAAAATGACATCAGAAGAAGCCTCCGCTTGTGCTGCATTCATCAGATTGACCCTTGCTGCCTTTGGATCATGCCTGACAATAGCTGAACTCACAGGTGGAGGAGGAGGAAGACGCTTCGGATTCGGACATCTGTTGGCATAGTGACCTTTCTGAGTGCATTTGTTGCAAGTCACTTCTGAGAGAGGACGGAATTGAGAGCCACTTGACTTGGAGCCTTGAGACTGAAACTGCTTCTTCGACTGGTTGCTCGGGTTGGGTGGGTGGGAGAAACCACGACCACTAGAGTTCTTGTTGTTGGAGTTGTTGTATGGAGCTCGAATCATTGGAGGAGGAGGAAGCCAGAATTTCTGATGCTTCGAGACCATCTGAGACGATGAGGAAGAGTGAACAGCATCTCGAATTCTCTTCTTAGAAGCCTCCATCTTAAGCTGAGCCGCTTCTTGTTTCAAAGCCATGTTATAGAACTTGTCGAATTCATCGGGCTCGAACAAGGTGAGAGCAAGCTGAAGTTCATCTTTGAGACCTCCACGGAACTGATAGATTTTACTCTTGGCATCAGGAATGTCTTCCTTAGCATAGCGAGCGAGGTTTTGGAACTTGACATTATACTGATAGACTGTCATGGAGCCCTGCTTCAGGTTGCGGAATTGCTCACGCATACCCTCGATGACACTTGTAGGAATGTGGTGCGAACGGAAATCCTTGCAGAAATTCTCCCAAGAGATCACTTGACCCGGCCTGGAGTCTTTGTAGTGCTGCCACCAGTCAGCTGCTTGATCTTTCAGTTGGAAGGCTGCAAACTTCACATAGTCATCTTCCTTCACGTTACTGCACTCGAAATGCTTCTTTATGTCGGTCAACCAATCCTCAGCATCAAGAGGGTCGACACAGTAACTGAAAGCTTTAGGATTGTTGGCCAAGAACTGGTTGAGGGTAGCATGGTGCTGCTGGAAGAAGTTGCCTTGGTTCCCTGGAACACCCTAATTAGCTTGCATGGCTTGCATCTGTTGCATCATCTGCATCATCAACTGAGTGTTCTGAGCAGTAGTCTGCATAATTGCTCTCCAAGCCTCAGGCGGAGGAGGAGGGGAAGGAGGATGTTCTGGAACCTCTTCACCCTCTGGGTTAGCGTTGGGAACCCTTTTCGGAGCCATCCTGTAAGAGATGACCACGAATCAGCAATTGATTGACAAAAGGAATAAGCTGAATCAATGGAATGAATTGCAGCAAGTCTTCACAATAATCATTTGAACAATAGAACGAATGAAATCATCCGAACAAGAGGAACGAATGAATTTCTTAGTTAAATGATAACATCAGTCTTCACGAGAAGCCACATAGGAAACAAAAGATTAAAAAATAAGAAAACAACAAGGTACGGACGGGAACAAACACAAGAATGGAGTTTCGTTCTAACATCTTTGTGCTGAAAGCATATGAACGCGTTACGAAAAGGTTTTGCAATCCCCGGATTAGCATAGCCAAGGACCCTTTAAGATGCAACTCCTGATAGTAACATCGGTCATATAACCCCTTCACTCAATGTCGAACCCCGAACTCACTAACCTGCATTCGTTGGAAGAATGCCTACGATCTACTGGATAAAACCCACCTATAGATTTCCGAAAGATTCCAGTTATGCAATCATGTGTTGGGGATACACGGGAAGCACCGCGCAATCAACTCTAAACCTACATCCAGGTCTATCCATCCTTCAACACATAACCAGTCTTTCTCGGAAACTGTGTACCTCGGGCCTTCGAAAAAGCATCCACTATAACAAGCTATGGCAATACTCCCGAACTACCTCCCCAGTACTGGGTGATGTCGGGGTTATCTTGCCACTGGCCGTATAGGGGAGATTTTCGATGTCGGCCGTCTTAAGTATTTAGTACTGCCGCGATATGCTTGCGACAATGTTACCCCGAAGCTCAACTCCTCGGTAACAGGAGGCACCGAGAACAATATCCTTGTCACAAGAACATCGAAACAATCCCAGAATACTCGCGGGATTCCTAAAAAAATTGTGCAATTTTTGAAGATAGGAGAGACAAGAGTAGTCGTCAGGAGTCCTCACCAGAGAGAAAGGGGATGAGAAGCAAAGAAATCCTACTCTCCGATATAATATAGGACTCAAAAGTTTTCAGTGTGTGCCTAGACTCGACCGTTAACGATTCGATCAAACAGTGGGGGCTCCTAGGTCGGAGAAGGCTCTGATACCAACTTGTAATGCCCAGGATGGAGTTATACCTCTTACGTGTCGAGGCACGACTTAAAGGCATAAATCCATCCTAGAATGATCTCAAGTTTGGTAATATTTGCACAACTCATGTAAAAGAGGGGATAGTAAACAGAAAATAGTTGGCTTACACTCGCCACGTCACAGAATTACAGTACAAGGCTCAAACATCATACATTAAGAACATCACAACCCTCTAAGGGCAAAAGCCAAAAGTCAAAGTACCAAACTTAGATAAATAAACCACAGGCGGATCGAATCCTAGTAAGAGTCTCCACTACTGATCATCTGGGTAGCGCACATAGTACCGACTACGCTCCTCGTCGTACTCCCAATCCAGCTCGGTGCCATCACCTGGATAGCTCACAGCTGGACATGCATCTGGTGTGTGAAGTAACTGTGAGCCACAGAGGACTCAGCAATCCCGTCTCCGGGTAACAAGACTATCAAAGCCTTTGGGTGAGGATAAGGCTGAAGAAAAGAATAAGTGTTTGCAGCAGCAACTAGCAACTAGCTTACGTGAGTGAGAGCGAGAAGAGAAGGCCTCGGCGAGAAGTGATCACGAAGTGATCCTAGCTACAAGCTCAACAATCATAACCCCTTCGTGTTCAACTCCCGAATCCCTATTCGGAAATTGACAGTCACGGAACACACGCTGGTAGTGTATTAGAAACATTGTGTCAAGTTATCTACAACCGGAATTAACAAGCTCCCATCTGCCACATAACCGCGGGCACGGCTTTCGAAAGTTCAAACCCTGCAGGGGTGTTCCAACTTGACCCATTACAAGCCCACGATCCGCGGAGTCGCAACTCCAAAGTGGGAAGACCCGAGTATCCTCGGAATCCCGTGCTCAAGATATACCGAGCTAAGGTAAGGCTAATCCAGCAAATCCTCCCGGCGTGTCGACACCCTGATAGTAGCCGCGCGTATCTAAGTCTCAGGACACGACCGGATGGGCGATTCTACAGGTTTTTACCAAACCTCGAGTTTCCTTGAGGTGGCCCCGCAGACTCCCCGTTTCGGACCAACACTCATGTGGAGCACTGGCCCGGGGTTGTTGATTAAGAAAGAGGGTTAATTACTCCCTATGCAAGTTTAGTTTGTTATTAGGCAAATAGTACCAATGTTGGGACTTGCTGGAAAAGACTTAGCACTTAGCGGTTTATCGAGGGGGTCACATACACCCCAACCGTGTTAGGAACGCATAATCAAGGAACATAATACCGGCTTATACGGATCCTAACGGCATGAGTGGAACAAATCACCAAGCAAAAGGCTTAGCCTTCCACCCTTGCCAATATATAGATGATTTCATTTTAAGCATTTATATAGTGTGATATAACCCAACCAAACTTCAACATGAAGCAAGCATCTTCGATCTTCACCTGCAACTAGCAATGTTATAAGAAGGGTTGAGCGAAGCGTACTTAGCCAAGCAATGGTTTGCATAGGTAGGTTGGTTAAACATGGCAATGGTTTACAAGTAGGAGGCTGACAAGAAGATCATGGGCATCGAGGCAAAACTATAGATTGAGACTACTAGCAATAGGCAAAGATAGTAATGTTATCGGGGTTCGGTCATCTTGCCTGAAGAGAAGTCGTTCGGATCGTAAGAAGGGTCCTCGTGCTCAACCTCGTTGGTAACCTCGTGCTCAACCTCGTACTCGGTCTCAGCTTCTTGCTCTAAACAAAACAATCACACCAAGCACCAATCAACAAGATGCAATGCGCACTCGGAAAAGATGAATGCATGATGGATGCACTAAGGATGCACACGGAGCACGGAAAAATATCACTCAAGCAAATCACCTCAAAACATGATAACAATCTGATATTATTAATCTACACAGAAAATCAATCAAGTTTGATATAAGATTCGCTGAAATCGGAGTTACGGGCTAAAAGTTATGCCCAAAACAAGATTTGAGCGAAAGCTGAAAATTACAGCAACATAGCAACTTCGGAGCTCAAAATAATTAAGCTACAGCATTCAAATAACATGGCAAAGGGCATGAACACAAACTAGACATATACTACAGCAACTAAGTCCAAGGTGCACCCCCAACGGAGTCACGGATCAATAGCAATGATCTTGGACATATTGAACTTGACAATAAAATTCTGGCAGCAGAATTTTATTGAAACTTTGGAGCAAAAGATAAACATGCTACATCCACTTAAATGGACATGTGAGGACATGAATGGAAAGACAACAATATATACTACAAGGAACAATCAAGATCCACTCCAAAACTATCATGCTTTGTCCTAGAACATCACACGAACATGGCATCGGAACGTTACAGATTTCAGACTTAGTGAAAATCCACTAAGTCCTAAAACAGCAATATCATCATGGCATATAAAAGAGCATGTTTAAGTCACCTCGAAACTAAACATGGCAAAGGGTAAGCACCTCATCAAAGTACACATGAAGGTGATCCCGAAACACACAAGCATGCATCATATAGGTAAACACAACGATAGCAACGAGCTCAACAAGATGGCATTTCATAACAAGTGAAACAACATCACAGCCACATGGCACTTTGCAATGATGATAACAAGGCAATAATAAATCTACCATGCAACCTATCACAAGCAACACGTAGTTCGTGGCAAGACGAACACGTGGACATGTCATTTGCATCATTCGGACAAACGAGCTAAAAGATACCACATGGCAAAGGTGACATAAAAATAACACATAGCAGCAGTTTATATCATGATGCACTCTTACAACAGCAAAACAAGCACCTAGATGATCTCTAACATGCATGACAACAACAGGTAAAACATAGAGCAAGTCTCCACGAACGTCTGGACATGCTACACGCGCGAAACGGAGCAACAGGCAAAAAGTTAGAGCAGGTCAAACTTTGCATCACAGAATTAGATCTCAGGGACTTAGAAGAAATAGGAGCAACCTTAGGCAGATCTAGATCTGAAGAAAAGATGACGGGCCGGAGGCTCTGCAGCGGCGGCGGCCCAGTCGAGCGGAGGCGGTGCTGCGGTCGGGGATGGGCCGGCCTGGTCGCGGCGGAGGGGAGCCCGAGGCCCTGGCGCGGCGACGGCCTGAGAGGAGGGGCCCGAGGGGAGGCGGCGGCCCAGCCGGCTCGCCTGGCCCGAAGGAAGGCGGCGGAGTCGCGGGAGCCTGGCGCGGGCTGGCGTCCGTCGCGACGCGGGTGGAGCGCTGGAGCGGGGCCGGCTCGGGGCGGAGGGCCTGGAGGGAGATGGGCCCTGGAGCGGGGGAGGCCCGAGCACCTGGCGGCGGCGAAGTGGGGACCGGTTCGCTGGGCCGAAGGAGTGGCGTACGGCCCGACGCGGAAGGGGACGGCCTGGGTGGAGCGATGACGCGGCCGGCCGGCGATCTGGGCCCCGACGGGGCGCTCGATGCGCCGTTGACTTGGCGTCGAGGCCGGCGGCTGCGGTCGATCGAGGGAGCTGGTTCCCTCGGGAACCAGAGGATTTTGGGGATCTGGTTAGATCGGAAAGAAAAGAAAAAAAATAGTGGAGAAGGGGAAGAAGATAGGGAAGCCAAAATAGACTAGGAGGGTCTAATATATAGCAGTTTTTCTAGGGTTAGGGGGATTTAGGGGCGCTAGGAGCCCTCCGATCGCGATCCGACGGATCCGATCGCGGGGATAGATTAAAAAGGCCTAGAAGGAGATAAAAGACTACAGTAGGGGTGTTTCTGGGACACGAAGTGAAGGCACTTCGGACCCACACGAACAACGGATGGGAAAGTCAACGGAGTCCAAACGAGACGAGATTTGAGAGGCGGGTTGCACACAACAAAACAACAACACAGACAACAACCTCGCGGCACACCGGTAACGTTACACGCCCGAACAACAAAGTAGGCCTACGGGACGTCACGGACACGTGAGGGAGCTCCGGAACGCGAAACGGACAACGGGAAGAAACACGCGGAACCGGATGCAACCGACAACACAAATGCAATGCAATGCACATGTCTACATGATATGAATGAATGCCACAACTCACACAACAAAACGACGAAAACCCGAAAGACAAGAAACCAGGAATGGAAATAGATGAAGCCGAAGATATATTATATACCCAAAAGGGAAAGTATTACATCCGGGGCATTACAGATCACCACCCGAGTGATCACGGCCCGATAGTATAGCATGGCAGACGGACAAGAATGTAGGGCCACTGATGGAATACTAGCATCCTATACTAAGCATTAGGATAGCAGGTAAGGTATCAACAGTGGTAGCAACAATGACAGGCTATGCAACAGAATAGGAATAACCGAACAGTAACATGCTACACTACTCTAATGCAAGCAGTAGAGAGAAGAATAGGCGATATCTGGTGTTCAAAAGGGGGGGCTTGCCTGGAAGCTCTGCAAACGAAAGGAATCTTCGGAAGCATAGCCGTAGTCGAACACCGAAGCATCAATGGTCTCGAGGTCTATCACGGTATCGGAGTCTACCGAAAATAAGCAACGAAGGGGAAACAAATAAATAACATATCAAACAATAGCATCACAAAGCATAACATGGCAAAACGCGGTGCTACGTGTGACCTAACACGGTAGGAGGTGATACTAGCGAGGATGAAAAACATCCGGGAAAGTATTCCCGGTGTTTCGCGTTTTCGGGCAGATGAAACGGAGGGGGAAAGTTGTGTGTTCGATATGATAGAGATGTGTGGCGGACGAACGAATCACGTATTCGGATTCGTCTCGTCGTTCTGAGCAACTTTCATATATAAATTATTTTCATCCGAGTTACGGTTTAAAAGATATGATTTTCTAAAGTTTTTATTAATTATTAAATAAATCAACATTATCCAGAATAGTGTATGCTGACGTCATCATGACGTCAGCATGATGCCAGCAGTCAACATGTCGTTGACTGGGTCAAATTGACGTGCGGGTCCGAGCTGTCATTGCCTAAGACTAACTAAACAGGTTTAATTAGTTTAGTTGATTGATTAGGTTAATTAAACATGATTAATTAAGTTAATTAATTTAGTTAATTAATTAACAATTAATTAACTAATTAATATTTATTATCATTTTAAATTTCTTCTCATTAATATATATTTTTTGAAAACTTCTAGGGGCGTGGGCCCCGCCTGTCATTGAGCCCGGGGCCTTAACGGGCACTGGGCGTGCGGATACGGGCGTGCGGGCGCTAACGGCGCCCGACCCGGGCGGTGGGGCGAGCGACGCGCTGGGCGCCGAAAGTGGCAGCGGCGAGGTCGAGCGGTGCGGCTGGTGCAGCCGGCCGGCAGGGGAAGGGGGGGAGACCCGGGCACTGGGCGCCGGCGGCCACCGCGATGAGTGGCAACAGCGGCGCAGGGGGGCGGGGCTGCGCGCCAGGCAGGGCGCGGCTAGCGGCCAGCCGCAGCCACGGCAATTGGGCAGCGGGAGCCGGAGCACTAGAGAACGGGGCCGCGGCCGCGGCGAGGCACACCGGCCTGCAAGGGGCACCACGGCGCAGCCGAGGCGCACGGGCCTGCAGGGGGCACCTCGGCGCGGGACTGCGCTGGCGAGGTGGCCGCGGCGAGGAGCGCTGGGAGGGGCGGTAATGCGCGCGGCGGGGGGAGAGGGTGAGCGCGAGCGCTCGTGCGCATGCAGGACGACGCCCGCGCGCGGTGACCGGACGAGGAGAGGGGGGGCTCACTGGGTGGTGTAGGGATCGCGGGCAGCGGTGCTCGGGGAGGAAGACGCAGACGATTCGGCGATGGTGAGCGCCGGTGGCGGGGGGGACGCGGTTGTCACCCGATCCAACTAGGCTCGACGGGGGACCGAGCGCCGTGCGGGCGTAGAGGCGGGCGCCAACGAGGTTCGAAGGTGGGGCGTGGGGGACGGCTGGCGTCGTGGCCGTGCACCCCGATCCAGAAGGGGATCGGGGTGGGGAGGCGAGGGAGACGTGGGGGAGAGAAAGGGGACAGAGGGACTAGGGTTCGGTCGGGTGGGGTGTGGATAAGCAGATGGGGGTGGGCCAGCCCATTCGGGCGGCTGAGGCCAGTTGGGCCGAGGGGGAGGGGCTGGGTTTCCTTTCCTTTTTTTTGTTTTTTTTGTTTTCTTACTTTTTCCTTTATTTATTCTTTTCTGTTTTCATTTATAGTTTCTTTTATTTTAGTCTTATGAAATACCAAGTTAACACCTAAATTAGTATGAACAATATAGGCCACTACCAAACCTAGTTTGTAGCCAATATATATTAGTTTAATATTTTCATAGTTTCAAAAGCAATTAAATTATTAATTTAGCCACTGCTTTTAATTACTATAGTGCATTTAAACTCTTTATAAAAGTGTGGTTTCTCCACCAATATTTCATATGATATATTTTTCACATTTAGAACATTTTAGTTTTGACGTTTGAAAACTTTTATTGGTTGCTTGATTTTGAACTTAAATTCGAACCGGTTTTGAACTAACACAAGATTATCAACAGTAATTGCGGGGACGTGTCGTCATTAGAAGAGGGTTACTGTAGCTTAACTACCCGGGCGTCACACTTTTTCACATAAGCATCGCAGCCCCAAACTCTAAGAAACGACAACTTTGGTTTCTTGCCAAACCATTTTTCATAAGGTTTCGTCTCAACGGATTTAGATGGTGCCCTATTTAACGTGAATGCAGCTGCCTCTAAAGCATAACCCCAAAACGATAGTGGTAAATCGGTAAGAGACATCATAGATCGCACCATATCCAATAAAGTACGGTTACGACGTTCGGACACACCATTACGCTGTGGTGTTCCGGGTGGCGTGAGTTGTGAAACTATTCCACATTGTTTCAAATGAAGACCAAACTCGTAACTCAAATATTCACCTCCACGATCAGATCGTAGAAACTTTATTTTCTTGTTACGATGATTCTCTACTTCACTCTGAAATTCTTTGAACTTTTCAAATGTTTCAGACTTGTGCTTCATTAAGTAGATATACCCATATCTGCTCAAATCATCAGTGAAGGTCAGAAAATAACGATACCCGCCGCGAGCTTCAACACTCATTGGTCCGCATACATCAGTATGTATGATTTCCAACAAATCTGTTGCTCGCTCTACAGTTCCGGAGAACGGTGTTTTAGTCATCTTGCCCATGAGGCATGGTTCGCAAGCACCAAGTGATTCATAATCAAGTGATTCCAAAAGTCCATCACTATGGAGTTTCTTCATGCGCTTTACACCAATATGACCTAAACGACAGTGCCACAAATAAGTTGCACTATCATTATTAACCTTGCATCTTTTGGCTTCAATATTATGAATATGTGTATCACTACAATCGAGATCCAACAAGAATAGACCACTCTTCAAGGGTGCATGACCATAAAAGATATTATTCATAAAAATAGAACAACCATTATTCTCTAATTTAAATGAATAACCGTCTCGCAACAAACAAGATCCAGATATAATGTTCATGCTCAACGCTGGCACCAAATAACAATTATTTAGGTCTAAAATTAATCCCGAAGGTAGATGTAGAGGTAGCGTGCCGACGGCGATCACATCGACTTTGGAACCATTTCCCACGCGCATCGTTACCTCGTCCTTAGCCAATCTTCGTTTAATCCGTAGTCCCTGTTTCGAGTTACAAATATTTGCAACCGAACCGGTATCAAATACCCAGGTACTACTACGAGCATTAGTAAGGTACACATCAATAACATGTATATCATATATACCTTTGTTCACCTTGCCATCCTTCTTATCCGCCAAATACTTGGGGCAGTTCCGCTTCCAGTGTCCAGTCCCCTTGCAGTAGAAGCACTCAGTTTCAGGCTTGGCTCCAGACTTGGGTTTCTTCGTGGGAGTAGCAACTGTCTTGCTATTCTTCTTGAAGTTCCCCTTCTTTCCATTACCCTTTTTCTTGAAACTAGTGGTCTTGTTAACCATCAACACTTGATGCTCCTTTTTGATTTCTACCTCCGCAGCTTTGAGCATAGCGAAGAGCTCGGGAATTGTCTTCTGCATCCCTTGCATATTATAGTTCATCGCGAAGCCTTTATAGCTTGGTGGCAGTGATTGAAGAACTCTATCAATAACACTATCCTCGTCAACTTTGCAACCAAGTTGAGTCATATGATTGTAGTACCCAGACATTCTGAGCAAGTGTTCACTGATAGGACTATTCTCCTCCATCTTGCAGCTGTAGAACTTATTGGAAATCTCATATTTCTCAATCCGGGCATTTGCTTGAAATATCAACTTCAACTCCTGGAACATCTCATATGGTCCATGACGTTCAAAACGTCGTTCAAGTCCCGGTTCTAAGCCGTAAAGCATGGCACACTGAACTATCGTGTAGTCATCGGACCGCGTCTGCCAGACATTCAAAGCGTCTACATTAGCGGGAGGGGGCTTGTCACCTAGCGGTGCTTCAAGGACATAATTCTTCTGTGAAGCAATGAGGATAATCCTCAAGTTACGGACCCAGTCCGTGTAATTGCTACCATCATCTTTCAACTTAGCTTTCTCTAGGAATGCATTAAAATTCAAAGGAACGGTAGCACGGGCCATTGATCTACAACAACATAGAAATGCAAAAACTATCAGGACTAAGTTCATGATAAATTAAAGTTCAATTGATCATATTACTTAAGAACTCCCACTTAGATAGACATCCCTCCTGTCATCTAAATGATCACGTGATCCAAATCAACTAAACCATGTCCGATCATCACGTGAGATGGAGTAGTTTCAATGGTGAACATCTTATATTGATCATATCTACTATATGATTCACGCTCGACCTTTCGGTCTCCAGTGTTCCGAGGCCATATCTGCATATGCTAGGCTCGTCAAGTTTAACCCGAGTATTCTGCGTGTGCAAAACTGGCTTACACCCGTTGTATTTGAACGTAGAGCTAATCACACCCGATCATCACGTGGTGTCTCGGCACGACGAACTTTCGCAACGGTGCATACTCAGGGAGAACACTTATACCTCGAAATTTTGTAAGGGATCATCTTATAATGCTACCGCCGTACTAAGCAAAATAAGAAGCATAATAAGATAAACATCACATGCAATCAAAATATGTGACATGATATGACCATCATCATCTTGTGCTTTTGATCTCCATCTCCAAAGCACCGTCATGATCACCTTCGTCACCGGCGCGACACCTTGATCTCCATCGTAACATCGTTGTCGTCTCGCTAACTATTGCTTCTACGACTATCGCTACCGCTTAGTGATAAAGTAAAGCAATTACATGGCGATTGCATTTCATACAATAAAGCAACAACCATATGGCTCCTGCCAGTTACCGATAACATTACAAAACATGATCATCTCATACAAAACCGTATCACTCATCATGTCTTGACCATATCACATCACAACATGCCCTGCAAAAACAAGTTAGACGTCCTCTACTTTGTTGTTGCAAGTTTTACGTGGCTGCTACGGGCTTAGCAAGAACCGTTCTTACCTACGCATACAAAACCACAACGATGTTTCGTCAAATATGTGATGTTTTAACCTTCACAAGGACCGGGCGTAGTCACACTTGATTCAGCTAAAGTGAGAGAGACAGACACCTGCCAGTCACCTTTAAGCAACGAGTGCTCATAACGGTGAAACCAGTCTCGCGTAAGCGTACGCGTAATGTCGGTCCAGGCCGCTTCATCTCACAATACCGCCGAAGCAAAGTATGACATGCTGGTAAGCAGTATGACTAGTATCGCTCACAACTCATTGTGTTCTACTCGTGCATATCTTCTACGCATAGACCTGGCTCATGATGCCACTGTTGGGGAACGTAGTAATTTTTAAAATTTCCTACGATCACGGAAGATCTATCAACTAGATGCATAGCAACGAGGGGGAGAGTGTGTCTACGTACCCTTGTAGACCGGGAGCGGAAGCGTCTAGTGACGCGGTTGATGTAGTCGAACTTCTTCGCGATCCAACCGATCAAGTACCAAACGTACGGCACCTCCGCGTTCAGCACACGTTCAGCTTGATGACGTCCCACGAGATCTTGATCCAGTTGAGCTTTACGGGAGAGTTTTGTCAGCACGACGGCGTGGTGATGGATATGATGAAGTTACCGTCGCAGGGCTTCGCCTAAGCGCTGCAACGATATGACCGAGGTGTGTTACTGTGGAGGGGGGGCACCGCGCACGGTTGGGAGAGATCAACTGATCAACTTGTGTGTCCTAGGGTGCCCCCCTGCCCCCGTATATAAAGGAGCAAGGGGATGGGCCGGCCAGCCCTCTATGGCGCGCCAGGAGAGGCAATCCTACTAGGAATAGGATTGCAATCCTATTCCTAGTAGGAGTCCACCAAGAAGGAGAAGGGGGGAAAGGAAGGAGAGGGAGAAGGAGAAGGAAAGGGGCGCCCCCCCCCCTCCTTCCTTGTCCAATTCGGACCAAGGGGTGGGGGGCATGCGGCCCAGCCCTGGACCTCCTTCTCTCTTTCTCCTATGGCCCATTAAGGCCCATAGCTCCCCACGGGGTTCCGGTAACCCCCTCCGGTACTCCGGTTAATTCCGAAACTTTACGGAACACTTTCGGTGTCCGAACATAGTCGTCCAATATATCAATCTTTAAGTCCCGGACATTCCAAAACTCCTCGTCATGTCCGTGATCTCATCCGGGACTCCGAACTACCTTCGGTACATCAAAACTCATAAACTCATAATACCGATCGTCATCAAATGTTAAGCATGCGGACCCTACGGGTTCGAGAACTATGTAGACATGACCGAGACTCATCTCTGGTCAATAACCAGTAGCGGAACCTAGATGCTCATATTGGTTCCTACATATTCTATGAAGATCTTTATCGGTCAAACTGCATAACAACATACGTTGTTCCTTTTGTCATCGGTATGTTACTTGCCCGAGATTCGTTCGTCGGTATCTCTATACCTAGTTCAATCTCGTTACCGGCAAGTCTCTTTACTCGTTCCGTAATACATCATCTCGTGACTAACTCATTAGTCATTTGCTTGCAAGGCTTATTATGATGTGCATTACCGAGAGGGCCCAGATATACCTCACACTCGGAGTGACAAATCCTATTCTTGATCTATGCCAACACCACGAATACTTTCGGAGACACCTGTAGAGCATCTTTATGATCACCCAGTTACGTTGTGACGTTTGATAGCACACAAGGTGTTCCTACGGTATTCGAGAGTTGCATAATCTCATAGTCATAGGAACATGTATAAGTCATGAAGAAAGCAATAGCAGTAAAACTATAGTGCTAAGCTTACGGATGGGTCTAGTCCATCACATCATTCTCCTAATGATGTGATCCCGTTGATCAAATGACAACTCATGTCTATGACTAGGAAACATAGCCATCTTTGATCAATGAGCTAGTCTAGTAGAGGCATACTAGGGACATACTGTTTTGTCTATGTATTCACACATGTACTAAGTTTCCGGTTAATACAATTCTAGCATGAATAAAAGACATTTATCATGATATAAGGAAATAAATAATAACTTTATTATTGCCTCTAGGGCATATTTCCTTCACCGCACGCTTAACGTTCGGTGATGCTAGAGTAGTATTGGGATATGTATGTTGGTGACCGGATGTTGTTCGGAGTCTTGGATGAGATCCCGGACGTCACGAGAAGCTCCGGAATGGTCACGATTTATATATAGGAAGTTCTGTTTTGGTCGCCGGAAAAGTTTCGGTCATTATCAGTATTTGTACCAGGAGTGCCGAAAGGGGTCCGGGAGTCCACCTGCCCCCTGGGCCCACATGGGCTGTAGGGGGGCACCGTGGCCTAGATAGGCAAGGGGCACCAGCCCCAAGAGGCCCATGTGCCAAGGAGGAGGATAGAGGAAAGAGTCCGAAGGAGGGAAGGCACCCCCTAGGTGCCTTACTGAGGGAGGAGAGCTTCCTAGGCCCATGCCCCCTCCTTGAAGGAGGGGCTAGGGCCGCGACCCAGTCCTCCCCCTTACCTTCTATATATAGTGGGGGAGAGGGAGGGGCTGAACATATCAATTCGCATGCCTCGGCGGCAGCCCTACCTCTCCCATAGCTCTGTTTTATCCTCAGATTGGTTCCGACAGTGTTTGGCGAAGCCCTGACGGCACTAGACCATCATCATCTCCACCACGCACATCGTGCTGGTTGAGATCCCATCTACTTCTCCTCGGATCAAGAAGGAGGAGATGTCAGACGTCATTGAGCCGCACGTGTGTTGAACGCGTAGGTGCGGTCCGTTCGGTACTTCATCGGATTGGATCGCGATTGGATGAAGAGTACGACTACATCAACCGCATTATATATGCTTTCACTTTCGCTGTATAAGGGTATGTAGACACACACCCCTCTCGTAGCTATACATCTTCTAGATTAGATATTTGGTGTTTCGTAGATTTTTTTATTTTCATGCAACGTTCACCTACAGTAAGGTTCCAAAAGCTCCCCAAAACCGGCATCCCCTACTCCCGCTACTAATGGGCCGGTCCGACAGACACAATATAGACAATAGCTACCCTGAACGTTGTTATTAAGCGATATATAAATATCATTTGTGCTATATCAATCGTTACACATAGCAAAATAATATAAGTGTTAATTTGGGTGCAACTTTTTTCGGTCTAGGCTTTAACAAATTTGACCACAAAAACATTTACGAGGATACACCAGGGAGAGGTGTATGAGTGACATAGAAAAGAGCAACAGTGGCTAATACTACCTCCATAAAGTTTTATAAGATGTTTAGGTCGAAGTACTTCACATTTTGACACACAACACATAACCAAAGAGGTTCACAACCACACCCACACAACTACAACGAGACACAAAATGGCGAAAAGGTAGGACAGAGCACTAACGCTGTGTCTCAACCATTGCGAAAACATATTGGAAGCACAACCAAAACTTAAATTCATATTGGCTCAACACATTCTCCACTCTTCTGCCTAGAAATTGGCAAGTGAATAGCAGGATTGCCGGACCCGAGGAAGAACATGTTCAAGAGGCGCCGATAACAATGTACATAGTGCTCGGCATGCCCATGTCCACAATACTAACCAATCCCCACAACACACCGCCCCAAGCCTCGCCGCTAAGACCAACGAGGCAGTGGCGAACCTAGACCTTGACCCATGGGGGTGCCAACCTTGACTCACAAAAAATATGTCAAGTACAACCTTAAAAAATTGCCAGTTTAGCATTTTAATCCTACAATACCCATAGATTAGACAAACTAGTACTAGATATTGCTAGATAAAAAATGTTTGCATTTTTTAGGGGGTGCCAAAGCACCCATGGCACCCCGGCCCTCTAGATCCGCCATTGCAATGAGACATCCAACACCAACTTTTGCTCTGATAGGCACCACGATGCATCAAGGCAACGCTTCCAAGGAAGGGATGGCACCACCACCATCAGGCCCACTGAACCTTGACATAGGGTTACCCTGGTGCCCGAGGGGACAGTCAAGGCCATGACATCGCCTCCAAGGAGAAGAAGGCGTCCACATGCGTTGTGGTGTCCATGGCTGTGGTTGCATAGGGATTTTGCACCGCCCCTAATCGTCAAGAAATTAGAAAATTAAAACAAAATAAAATAATAAAAGCACATAAATGAAAATAAATAAAAGAATAAATACACATAAAAGAAAAAGGTAAATAAAAGAAAGTAAACTAAAAAAGACTTTGTCAAGCTTTTTTCTCGGTTAATCGGCAAGGATGCTCATTTGTCGAGTTTTTTTTTGCGTAGTGTTAGTATCTACCGTCAAACCTCTCAAACCCACCTCATATGCCCGGGCGAGCGGCCCGGTCACTGTTCGGTCACGTTTTTTTTATCCAGATGGGCTTCTTAAACGGGCCTCAAACCCCCAGGCTGACTGGCACCCCCCATATCCAGCCCAAATACGGGGCGGATAGGTGCACCCGCGCACACCCGCCGCGTCGCTCTGACGGCGGGGTCCCATGCGGAAACGCCCTGAAACCCGGTGGTCCGACGGACGCCGCGGTGTGAACGCCACGTGGCGCCGCTCTGACTCGCCGCCCAAGACCAAATTCGGCTATTTAAGCCGGTCGGCGTCCCACAACCCTTTTACATCCCCCTCTCCGTGCCACCAATCCGAGCCCATCCATCTCCTTCCTCTCCCGCTCCGGCGGTCTGCCCATGGTCGGACGTTGCGCCCACGCTCCAGCACTCTGCCATGGTCCGAAGCAGGGCCACCTACTACGTCATGCTGATGCCGGAGCGCCGCTATGAGATCCAGCAGGAGATCCGGGCGAGGCAAGCCGCGCGCGCCGCCCACATTGCTGCCGGGCTGCCTCCAGACTCGCTGGAGCCGGAGGAGGAGGAGATGGGGGCAGATGAGGAGGAGGAGCTGGATCTGAGGGAGATGGAGGAGACGGAAGAGCCGGAGGAGCTCGACCAGCAGCCGTCGGCCTTCAAGATGGAGCAGGCGGAGGCAGAGTTCACCGTTGCCCCGTCTGACGAGATGGCCGAGCAGTATGCCGGAGTCCATCCAGGATGAGGCATATGTGGAGGCCAACCGGACGTTCCTCCTACGGGAGCAGGCGGAGTCCGACGCGGTCTTCGCCGAATTAAATGCGGAGATAGAGACAGAGGAGGGTGGAGTGGAGGCGCCGCAGGAACCAGGGCTGCAGCTGCCGCCCATGCTGCCGGAGCCAGGCATGGAGATTGTCGTGATCTCCGACGAATAGAGTATGGGATCGACATAGTACGTAGGCTCTACTTCCTTTTTCATGTCTTTGTATGGATATAAGAATCGAGTATGAGATGTTCGGATGAAACAATTGATTTTTTTTTCTTTTGAAATTTAAAGTGTGCCGAGTCGCCATATGTGACTGTAGATGCTCTTACAGTAGGCAAATCTTGACTTTATCTAGTGTCAAATTTAAGTGTATTTTCGGAAAACACTCAGCAAAGGCTATGTTTGTCGAGCACCCGTCAAAAGCACTCACCAAACACTCCGGCCGACGGCAAAAAGCATCTTTCGGTAAACTCCGTGTACATGCATGCATATGTTTTTCTCAACAACAAAAAAAACATGCATATATAGGTCACATTAGACTGCATTGTACCAGTACACTATTTTAACAGGAAACAAAAACGTAACACCTAGTATGAGATTAGCTAGGCCTACCATTGAATGCAAATATATTTTTCTTTTTGCAAAAAACTAGAACTACCAGTACAATACTACGTACGTTTGCATTCATTATTCATTCGCCGGTGGCAGAAGCCCGACATCCATGCCAAAAGAAAAAACCATCGTGGTGACATTTCCCTGGCGCATGCACGTCGGTCGGGCGCGCACTCGATCGATCGAAGCTGAAATCAAAACCCATCGAGGTCGAGGAACTCGTCCGGGTCAATAAACGGCCCATCCAGCTGCGCGTCCTGCTGTCGTCCCTCCCTCTGCGCGACGGCGACGCGGTGACCGCCTGCTCGCTGCGGCGGAGGAAGGGGAACGGGAGGAGGAGGAGCCTGCTGCGCGCCGTGCGCGACGACGATGGCGAGCTGCGCCCTGGTCCTGGCGAGCTCGCACTGCGTGGCGAGGATCTCCTCCTGCAGCCGGTTGATGACGCCGGCGCAGCCGTACACCGGGTCCCCCACCCGCCACTGCGCCTCCATCGCCATCGTCTCCGCCGCCTGCGCTCTCTCCTCCACGGGCAAGCTCTGCGCGCGAAATGGCAACCCAATGTGAATCTCCAACCATGCAATTTGGAGCTCTAACTTACAGCCTGCTGTTGGTTTTTAGTTACCTGGAGCAGCCTGGCGACGTTGCTGGCGCCGAAGACCCGGTGGACGTTGGCGTAGCGGCGGGGGCGGGACGCCGGGAAGTAGGGGGCGAGCACGCAGCCGTGGCCGCACCGCCGGCGCAGGTACTTGCACGCCGCGCAGCGCCTCGGGTTGCCGCCGCCGCCGCCCTCCTCCTCATGCTCCTCCTCCTCCTGCACCTCCTCCGGCTCCACGTCGTTGCCGGCAGGGGCCGCCGACATGGTGAACGATCTAGCGATGGATCTTCGTGTGAGTTCGTGAGATCCCGTGGATCCTTCGAAAGATTTCGGGGAGATCTTGTGCGTGCATGCTTATATACACAAATGGATGCACCGTGCATGGACGGGGAGATGGGAATGGCAACACCAACGGCTACGTCGGTGCAAACATGGCAAGCCTAACGGCATTGTTGTTGCTAATTGTATTGTACCACGAGGCCCACTAATTAAGGAACGCGCCGGCCGCCCGGCAGCCCCAGTTTGCTACTTTCTCTCGATCTCCCAGGGCTGCTCACGCTTGCACTCTCCGCAGCCGTGCCCTTGGGTGCCGACCCACTTACACCATGGCAGTTTTTCTTTTGACATTGTTCGATCAAATGTATTCCGATGATTGTAGTATATATATGCACTCCCCTGTTTTTTTTACTACTTATATTAGCTTTGACTAAAGTCAATTTTTTTAAAGTTTGACCAAATTTATATAAAACATTATGAACATTTGCAAATTTACATAATGTGAATTATATTCAATGATGAATCTAATGGTATTGCATATGTCAATTTTTTTGGGAGTGGAAAATAAAAACAGGTACAAAGGAGTCCAACCCATCTTAGCACACACGCATCTTATAACATCACATCCAATGGCTATAAAGGTGAATGAGACATAACTACAACTCAGCTAGATGAGTTCTAGCAAAACCGTTTTTTTATAAACTTGGTCACAGTTTATAAAGTTTTTTGAGAGAAGTTCATATTACAAACTTGAACTACCACCAAAGTCTACAACACTACCCTGAACTACAAAACCGTCTAATTTACAACCCTGAACTTTCAAAACCGTACAAAAGACAACCCTGGGGTGGTTTTGACTGATTTTGACCGGTTTTTGACTCTTGAGCGTCCGGTCACTTTTGGGTCAATTTTGGCCAAAAAGTTTTCAAATCCACACAACCATTATAGTGAATCTGGGAAAGTTTCATTTTTTTGTCATTTAAACAAAAAAACTAATGTGAAAATTTAAATTCTAGAAACGTATTTTCGCTTTAATTTTTTTTCTACTTTTTTGCTTTAATTTTTTATACTTGGCAAAACTTGTCGAAACTTTACCAGATTCAATATAATGGTTGTGTGGATTTTTGAGATTTTTTTAAAAAAAATTCTGGAAACTTTTTTCTTTGGCCAAAATTTGACCCAAAGTGACTGCGTGCTGACTGGACGGCCAATAGTCAAAAATCAGTCAAAACCATCCCACGGTTGTCTTTTGTCTGGTTTTAAAAGTTCAGGGTTGTAAATTAGACGGTTTCGTAATTCAGGGTTGTGTTTCAGACTTTGGTGGTAGTTCGAGGTTGTAATATGGACTTCTCTCAAGCTTTTTCTAACAACTTGTTTGAATGCATTACTCAAAGGATTGCATCAACCGGATTACTGGAGTGACCTATTGCGCGAGGAGAGGGGGGG